>OU744450.1:15688266-16032710 GCA_916610825.1 Haliclystus octoradiatus
ATAATAATAATAATAATAATAATAATAATAATAATAATAATAATAATAATAATAATAATAATAATAATAATAATAATAATAATAATAATAATAATAATAATAATAATAATAATAATAATAATAATAATAATAATAATAATAATAATAATACTAATAATAATATATGGCGAAAGAGTCAAAGAATACACATTCTTGATTGATTGATTTGATTGATTGATTGATTGATTGTTTATTAAGTCAAATTTTTGCAGCCGCATAAGGCTGAATTACAATTTACTTTACATTTATTTAATATTTACATTATAGACAAGATAAGGATTGAATTTACAATTTCAGTTGTATGACTTTAAATTTGATACTTAAAATAATAGTAAAATATATGTGCTAAAAATAATGTTAAAAATTATTCCTGATTTATATTTATATATACAGTTAATCATTTTGTTTTAAATTTGGAGCTCTGGTGAATGATAAAAGTCTGTGAATGTCTCTTGGTGTTACATTTTAACAAATTAAAGTAGTGTTTATTACGAGTATTCACCGTGCTGTTGTTTCTAGGTGGTAATAAGTTATGTAGCTTATGGCTTTCGTTTTCTATGATGTCAAGAAAGAGCTTCTCACATATTGCTCCTCTACGCTCTGAAAGTTTTTCCAAGGATAACAGAGTGAGTGCTTCGCTATATCTCAAATCTGGCCTTATAATCTTCATTGCTCTTTTTTGAAGTTTTTCTATGTCATTTGACAGATATTTAGTTAAAGCGTTATGGAAAAGAGCACATGCGTACTCAGCAACTGGGCGGATGCATGTTTTGTATTAAATCATTGGTCGATAGACCAGCTCTTTTGAGTTGTCTAAGGAAATATAGGCGTTTAGCTACTTTCTTACAGATGTTTTCTACATGAGCGTTCCATTTTAAGTCATGTGATACCGTAACTCCAAGTAATTTACATGTAGAGACAGTTTCTACCTCTTTATTATTGATGGTGATAGGTAGTATAGCTTGTTGGTTTCTACTAAAAGATATCTTCATTTCGCTACATTTCTTCTCGTTCAGCTGAAAACCATTTGCGTCCACCTTTTGAACAAGCTCATTCACAAACTGCTGCATCTGGCTTTGATCACTCCTCTTCACTGACTCTGATAATGTGGTGTCGTCCACATACTTCCACAAGGATGCATTGCTAACTGTAAGGTCGTTGATCATTATGAGGAATAGCCATGGCCCCAGTTTGGTCCCTTGTGGAACGCCTGCTGGCACGTATCCCCACTCAGAAATGCAATCATTTCCCAATTTTACTCTTTGTTTTCGATTTTTCAAGAAGTCCAAGATCCAATTTTTCATTTGTGTTGGTATTAAGTAATTTTCAAGTTTTAGTGCCAATATGCGATGGTCGATCAGGTCGAAGGCTTTTCTAAAATCAAAAAACATTACTCTCACAGTTGTCCCGTTGTCATCTGTGGCTGTTGACCAAGAGTGGATCATACTAATGAGCGCCTGTGTTGAATTTGATTTAGGGATTGTTCCAAACTGCGGATGGTCGATGTTTTTCAAGACAGCTGGTTTTACAAAAGCTTTCACTACGTATTCCTCCGCTATCTTTGATAGAATCGGTGTCAACGAAATGGGGCGTAGGTGTTTGTTGATATCTACGATTGGCTGTTGTTTTGGGATAGGCACAACGTCTGCCTCTTTCCAAGATAGAGGTAGGCAGCTTTCTTGATATGACGAATTTAGAATGTCTGCTATTGGTTCCGCTAAGATATCAGCATTTTCCTTTAGAAGCCAACCTGGGATGCCGTCTGGGCCACATGCTTTTCTGCTGTTTAAAGTAGCTAAAGTTTTAAAAACTTCAACTGTCGATAGCATGGTCATTGGCGTTTCTGGTGTCCCTTCAGGATAATAATAATAATAATAATAATAATAATAATAATAATAATAATAATAATAATAATAATAATAATAATAATAATAATAATAATAATAATAATAATAATAATAATAATAATAATAATAATAATAATAATAATAATAATAATAATAATAATAATAATAATAATAATAATAATAATAATAATAATAATAATAATAATAATAATAATAATAATAATAATAATAATAATAATAATAATAATAATAATAATATATGGCGAAAGAGTCAAAGAATACACATTCTTTACTGTTACTCAAGTTTCACGCTTTTCACAGCGATCTTCAGACAAATTTTTTACTCAATCGAGTAAATAATCTGTCTGAAGATCGCTGTGAAAAGCGTGAAACTTGAGTAACAGTAAAGAATGTGTATTCTTTGACTCTTTCGCCATATATTATTATTATTTACCGCTCTGTCAAATGAAGACATAGAGCCCTATATTATCTGCTATTAGATAAACATAAATTTTATTAATAATAATAATAATAATAATAATAATAATAATAATAATAATAATAATAATAATAATAATAATAATAATAATAATAATAATAATAATAATAATAATAATAATAATAATAATAATAATAATAATAATAATAATAATAATAATAATAATAATAATAATAATAATAATAATAATAATAATAATAATAATAATAATAATAATAATAATAATAATAATAATAATAATAATAATAATAATAATAATAATAATAATAATAATAATAATAATAATAATAATAATAATAATAATAATAATAATAATATAAATAGAGGAGTCAAAGACTACACATTTTGTTACTGAAACTTGAAGTTTCACGCTTTATTGCGATCATCAGACAGTTAAAACTAGATAATAAAAAACATACATGGCACCTCTGATATAAACTTACATAAATCGCAGCTATTGTTAAATGGGATAAAGCCTATTGTATCGCAATGTGCAACTAACGACCAACCTATATATATAGACACTAATTCTAATCATCCACCTACAATTCTAAAACATATACCTATAGCAATTAACCAAAGACTCTCCGATTTATCATCTAATAACACTATTTATGAAAACAGCAAAAATACTTACGAAGACGCCTTAACAGCGAGTGGCCACACTACTACTAATTTAAAATACGAACCAAGGCCAGCAACATCAAGCCGTAGAAAAGGGAAAAGGAGGAGAAATGTCACATGGTTTAACCCACCGTTCAACAAAAGTGTGAAAAGCAACATTGGCCGAACATTCCTCAACCTAGTCAAAAAGCACTTTCCGAAGACAAGCAAGCTACACAAGATTTTCAATCAAAACACGCTAAAAGTAAGTTACAGTTGTACTTCCAATATGAAAACAATCATTACTAACCACAACAAGAATTTAACAAATACAGAAATGGAAGTAACAGAAAATGCGCAATTATGCAACTGCCGCACAAAGGAAAATTGTCCATTAAACAATAGATGCCTTATGGAAGGATTAATCTACAACGCCAAAGTGACTACCCCGGAAGACCAAGAGGGTAAAAATTACATCGGTCTAACGGAAAACTCTTTCAAGACACGCTACACACAGCACACAAGCACATTCCGGCATGATAAACATACACACAACACGCAACTATCAAAATATATTTGGGAACAGAAGGACAAAGCAACCGACTACAACATCGAATGGACAGCTCTATCGAGAGCAAAGCCATACAATAATATAACGAAAAGATGCCAGCTATGCCTGGCAGAAAAATATCATATCATTTGTTCCAAAAAAGCATTACTTAACAAAAGATCTGAGTTAATTTCAAAATGTAGGCACGAGAATAAATTTTATTTTACTAATTATAAATCGACTAAAACATAACCTGTAACAATTAAATGCCGCATAGGAAACGATCACAAAGAAAACACGCAAATTGCGATACAATAGGCTTTATCCCATTTAACAATAGCTGCGATTTATGTAAGTTTATATCAGAGGTACCATGTATGTTTTTTATTATCTAGTTTTAACTGTCTGATGATCGCAATAAAGCGTGAAACTTCAAGTTACAGTAACAAAATGTGTAGTCTTTGACTCCTCTATTTATATTTACAGCTCTGTCAACCGACATTGAGCACTGTTTTACTGCTATTGGATGATATTTATTATTATTAATAATAATAATAATAATAATAATAATAATAATAATAATAATAATAATAATAATAATAATAATAATAATAATAATAATAATAATAATAATAATAATAATAATAATAATAATAATAATAATAATAATAATAATAATAATAATAATAATAATAATAATAATAATAATAATAATAATAATAATAATACATAAGGATGGTGACTGAGTCAAAGAAAACACATTCTTAATTTCTGTTACTATAGTTTCACGCAATGTGTGATCATCAGACAGTTGATACTCAATGAAAAATATACATGGTGACTCCTATTACATGCTATCATAAATGCCGCAGCGCGTTATTGTTTTAAGGGCAGGATTACCCCAGCAAACTAGATTTTTTATTTCTTCATCAATCTGTATCATTTTTTTGCAGTAGGAGCTATGTCAAAAATAATATTGATTCAAATAAAAAAAAATCTTATATTTGAAATGATGACGTCAGCAAAGATGGCGGACCAAGAATTTATTGGTCAAGTTCTCTTGAGGACTCCTCAAATCCTTTGGTGGGATCCCCCCTAAAATCACTGCATAAGTTTTGTGGTAACACCAGGATCATTCTGAACTATGAATATCATCATACAGCTGTGGATAATTTAATTATCAACAATTTGACAATTTCGAGCAAAAAAATGGTGCGGCATAGCTACATTTACGTCTGTAACATCTCTATTTCTCTAGTATTGCAGATAATTATAGTTCGAATGTATAACCACATAACAAAGAGTATTCTGCCCAAGTTTGAACCAATTTGTCCAAGTGGTTTTTGAGGAGACCTAAATTTTGTGTTCCCGAAATAGCAAAAATTCAATTTTGAGAAAAAGCAACAAACAAATTTAATTAAATATTGACACCTTCTAACTTGACAAATACAGTGTATTTTAATATTTTTTGTAATTACAATGTTCATACATATCATAATACTCAATTTTCATCTCCTAGCAACCCTGGAGCATAATCTTTGTCCCCTCTACTGGTTGACGCCGTCTCCTGTCTTTTTCGGCGGTCAGCTTTTTGTTGGTCTGACACAACCAAATTTTTCACGCGTTTCGCGTCACTCTCTGCATAATACTTTTTAGTATAAAAACCGTCATCCACCCCAATTAGAGATAATATCTTTAATTTAGCAGACTTTCCCTCGTTATACTGGATTGTTGCTGATGCTGCACCAACTTCTAGTCGCTCGACTCCAACAGATACTTCCTTAGGGCAATATGTCCATATAACGTTGTGGAACGAGAACGACTCGTTCACATTCTGCGTCCCACCATGAGTACATTTCTGTAGAAGTTCCTTATCAGCTAATGCAGTGAAAACCGGCTTTATAACTTCCATTACACATTGTGGTAATACAGGTATTGATTTTTTTTTACCTGACTTGACTTGACACCAGTCTCCACATTTTTCATGTTTTCCTTCGCGGTGGTGATATATCGCCCATATGGCTCTTTGCATTGCTTTGACACCAGAGTGGCAATGTTTCCTGATGGCAGCACCATAATGGCCCTGGATACGGTGGATGGCCTTCTGGGTCAGTTTACCCTTACCACCAATTCCTTTTGCAAACTTTGCTTTACTGATGGTGAATTTTTTATTTTTAGATTCAATGACAGAAGTCATCAATCGCCTGCCCATTCGCTTTTGGATGTGGCCAATACACTCCAATTTGACAATCTCCTGATTTTTGTAGACTGGTGGGATTGATTCAGCCAGTTTGTTGAATCCTTTTTAGTCTCCGTCACCCAGGTAACCAGTGAAGCGAAGACCATATTTTTCCTCTGACCGTCTGAATATCCTTCCGATGCCTATGTGCTCCATGGCACCAGCAGATCCATCATGGTTTTTCTTACAGGGATGAGTTTTTCCATTGAAAGATTTCTTGGAGCAGACACCACAATAATTGGAAAGAACTTCATAGTCAATGATTTTGGAAGATTTTCCATTTACTGTTGCAGTGGTCATCACCCCATTTTTGCTAACAAAGCCTCGCTTTTGCCATGTTCCATCACAAGAGACTGTTATGCCTGTTCCTTTTACTTTTTTTTACCTCTTCAGCTGCCTTTTGCATGCTTTCTGCTGCGACTAACTTGAAGCAATTCATTAGTCTATTTTTGTTCTCGTTCCAATGCGGGGAAGATATTGGCGGAGGGAGGTCCAAAGATGCACACAATCGTTGTGCTCCTTCAAAATGCATCCCCACTTCATAGCAGGCCATTTGAAGACGATCATTGACTTGCATCCTTTTTGTTCCTTTAGATGATGATGAACTTTAGGATATGGTTTTCAAGACATGAGCAAACAAACGACACAGTTGATGATTGCCCTTGTAATTTCTCTTCTTTCAAGAGTAATCGCATTCCACATTTTTCACAGCAAAGTGATTGAATAAACAACAGAATATTATCAATATTTACAATTCTGTTTCCTACTGGAATATCACTTTCGATTGTTTTTGGTAATAATATCACTTTGGCAGATGAAGCTGTTGTGGGTTCTGGTGTTTTTTTCAAATTCAAACCAAAGAATTTCAGATTTATCTTCTAACAACACAATGTTTTTGAAAAGCAAACAAACATACGCTGATGCATTAAGAGCAAGCGGCCATGAAGCAAATCTTTCTTACCAACCACGCACTACCATCAAACAGTAACAGAAGAAAAAGAACCAGAAAAATCATATGGTTCAATCCGCCTTACAATAAGAGCGCTAAAATAAACATTGGCCGATCATTTTTAAATTTAGTCAAAAAACATTTTCCAAAATCAAATAAACTGAGCAAGATATTTAACCATAACACAATTAAAGTGAGTTATAGCTGTACTAACAACATGGACAAGATTCTCAAAAGTCATAACAACAAAATAACCAATGATGAAAATAACGCCACAGCCACACCTTGCAATTGCAGGGATAAAGATACTTGCCCACTCGAAAATAGGTGCCAATTAAAAGGTATCATCTACAAGGCTACAGTGACAACACCAGCCGACGAAGAGGGAAAGAGCTATATTGGTTTGACAGAAGACACATTCAAAGCACGTTACACACAACACAAATCCACATTTAAACATAGAAAACACAGCAGCAGCACGCAATTGTCAAAGCATATTTGGGACTTAAAAGACAGCAACAGCCAGTACAAAATCAAATGGTCAACTATTGCAAATGCAAAGCCATACAATAATATATTTAAAAAATGTCATCTATGTTTATTGGAAAAATATTATATTATATGCTCAAAAGAGCCATTACTTAATAAAAAATCTGAACTAATCTCAAAATGCCGTCACGAGAATAAATTTCATTTATCTAATTTTAAAGAAACTAAAATATAATTTAACTTAACTGCTGTAATAGGAAACAATTTTATTTTTCTAAAGCCTTAATTACCAAAACGGGACAATAGCACCATTGTATGTTAAGACAACTATTGTATTAAAACAATAACGCGCTGCGGCACTTATGATAGCATGTAATAGGAGCCACCATGTATATTTTTCATTGAGTGTCAACTGTCTGATGATCGCACACTGCGTGAAACTATAGTAACAGAAATTAAGAATGTGTTTTCTTTGACTCAGTCACCATCCTTATGTATTACAGCTCTGCCAATGTTTAATCGGTATTGAGCACTATCACATCTGACGATAGATAAATCTATCTTTATTAAAATAATAATAATAATAATAATAATAATAATAATAATAATAATAATAATAGTAATAGTAATAGTAATAGTAATAGTAATAGTAATAGTAATAGTAATAGTAATAGTAATAGTAATAGTAATAGTAATAGTAATAGTAATAGTAATAGTTATAGTAATACTAATAATAATAATAATAATAATAATAATAATAATAATAATAATAATAATAATAATAATAATAATAATAATAATAATAATAATAATAATAATAATAATAATAATAATAATAATAATAATAATAATAATAATAATAATAATAATAATAATAATAATAATAATAATAATAATAATAATAATAATAATAATAATAATAATAATAATAATAATAATAATAATAATAATAATAATAATAATAATAATAATAATAATAATAATAATAATAATAATAATAATAATAATAATAATAATAATAATAATAATAATAATAATAATAATAATAATAATAATAATAATAATAATAATAATAATAATAATAATAATAATAATAATAATAATAATAATAATAATAATAATAATAATAATAATAATAATAATAATAAATAATAATAATAATAATAATAATAATAATAATAATAATAATAATAATAATAATAATAATAATAATAATAATAATAATAATAATAATAATAATAATAATAATAATAATAATAATAATAATAATAATAATAATAATAATAATAATAATAATAATAATAATAATAATAATAATAATAATAATAATAATAATAATAATAATAATAATAATAATAATAATAATAATAATAATAATAATAATAATAATAATAATTGATTTACACTGTCTAATTAGTAATTATCATCATGATATGAACACAGGTAGGTAGTTTAACAGTTATCTCTCTTGTTTGTGGGGGTTTACAAGAGAGCGAGTATGGTGCCCAATTCTACAAAGCTGTACAATAATGAGAATTGAAATATTGATTTTAATATATGTCTCCTTGCACGTTTGCGTGTTTTTGATATCATTTCAAGAGAAACGTGACTGCTCAATCCTTCCACAGATGTAGTATACTGAATTTCAAAGGAAAGACGTATTCCTCAAAACTTTTACTTACCTGCTCATCAAGACCTGCCATTCCGATATGTTGACAAACAACGAATAACTCTGTGCGATCAATATAACCTGTCTCTCCAACAGACACTTCATCCCAGATTGTACGCAATTCTTCAGCTCTAGACGGTGGGATGTGATCTGTTTGTAATCAACAAGGCATTAACAATGCATTATTGTAGAATATTGTGTACATGTCATACAGAAAAATAAATGGAGATAGATGCCTTCACATAAAATGTTACCTGATGCCATTTGACTATTCGATGTAAGACTTGAACTTGCTGTCTCATCGCAAGTCTTGGCTTTCTTCCAATCGTCTAATGTTGAAGCTGAAAGCTTTTTCTGGAGCTTAAGTGGTAGTCGTGAGCTTCTGCGTCGCTGTGATCAGATCATGAAACATTAAACATGTCAGCTTAAATAAGAAGAATACTACTCGCTTATATAGCTATATTGGCATATAGTTTCAGTGTTATATTTAGTACCTTGGGGACAGAAAAGTTAGTTGTTTGTCTATCATCTTCGTCAGGGAGTGATGTGGAGTCGCCATTGTGTTTGTTGAAACTTCCTTCTTTTTTCGTTGTGGTACATGTCTCCTCGTCTTCAGAATATTTGTGATTATCAGTTACTGGAAAGATATTCATAGCAATATATGAATTAATAAGTTAGTTATTGAAATATGAAATACGAGCAATGAAATCAATACATGTTTCCAGTTACCTTGATCAAATTCAGACCACTCCGATCGATCATCATCAGTCACTACAACCAGACTATCGATAGACTGAGACAGTATATTGATAAAACCAAATTTGAAGTCATCAAAGTAAACCTAAAATATGATATCAGTGTTTCAGTCTTGTATGCATATACCCTACAGTTCACTGGGTCCTTTTACAGGAACAAATTCTACAAAAATAGATAAGTGGTAGATACTTTATTAAACACAATATTGTGTGGAGGTGGAATTTCCTAAAGTATGGATAAAGGCTTTTCACATCTTTTTGGCTAAAAAAGCCCTTTTATCTGTCTCTATGACAGGGAAGCCTGTCTCTGCAATGGACATATCTTTAGTACTGAGTTCTTTTCGTACTGGCTTTTAATGGTCAATGTTATTCAAAACAGGCGGTCTTTGATCTTTGAATAATGCTATGAGCCAATCACAAGTGGATTAATGCAGGTGGATACAATTGGTTACCCAAATCAATTAAAAGAAAAATGAAATCAATCAAACCCAAATCAATTCAAGACTTCTAGAATTTTTTTTGAATCTCATATATTATTGTCTGCTAGATTTACTATGCAATTCTATCGCAAGATTTTTTGGATAAGATTGACGATTAACAAGTAATTTCAATAGAAACATACGATAAATTTGACAATTTCCTAAGTCAGCTTCAAAATTACATTTTCTGTATTTCAAGCCTGATCAAAAACTTTGCAGTAACACGTTAGTAAATGTATCAATACACAATATTCAAAAAGACTTGGAAAGTTGAAAAAATAATCAGCATACCAGTACATGTGTAATTTACGTGGTATAGCTTATCTAAGCTTAATATGGGAGTTTATATAATATACAGTTTTCAAATCGCTGCCAGAAAAGAAATATGTACATTGAAAAATACCACTTTGCATGTCAACACAAAGGTGATAAGGTTCAAATTTTGAAATCTGAAATGTTCTTAAATAATCCACTGATGCAGAATTTCTAGGGGCAACTAAATATTTCAAAACACCTTTAAGAGTGTAGTACTTTGAATCATCCAAATTATCACAAAGCCACATACATGATAAAGTTAAACTTGCACGGTTAGACGAGATGGATTGACAACGCTCTTATTGATAAAATTAGCCTGACAGTTCATATTGACTATAAAAACTAAGACAAATTAAAAACAAATATGTGCCAAATTTCACCAACCGATTTATCTGCTCTTTCATCTCCAAGGACCTCTTTCAATAACTTTGGTATTTGTTCATTTAATTGCAATTTTTGACATAGGTCGATTAGTTCATCTCGTTTGAGGAAGCCATTACCTTTCAAGTCACAGCTGTCGAATACTTCTTTTAGTTGCGTCACATAAACATCATCATCCATTGGCGATATCACTCTGAATATAACAATAAATATAAGCATAATTTAGGAGAATTAAGACTAATTAATAATAAACAAATTTGTCCCAATAGAAAAATGATACACTAAGACAATTCAATAATATTATGATAGATATTCAAATTAGTCGAACATTGCAGCGTCAAACCAGTTTAGTTATATCAGTACAAAGAGTTGCCAAAAATATTCAACTCATTTCACTAAACTGTAAACTCTATATACAAATGATATCAACCACATCCAAATCGTTAAAATGGTATTTTTTCTGGATCATGGGCTAATTAATCTGGCAGAACTCCGAACCTCATCGTTAGCTCCGTAGCTTGAAGTCTCCTCTTCCTTTCTTTAGATGTGCTGATGATTCCAACATTTTCTTTTGCAGGTAATTTCTATTTAGAGTAATATACAATACGCTCTTGGAGCAAGTACACCCCTCGAAGAAAACTGATTCGGTTTGATTTTTAATTAAAAATAGCTTTTCTATTTACAATATAGCATGGAAATTCTGTTAAAATGTCATGCTGTTGAATTACATTAACAAAAAACTGACTAAAAGTAGCTTTATTGTATATATTGAATATATCGGCAGGGCACCTGAAAACTCTTGCCCCTATTACCTAGATTAGCTGTGTTTTCTTAGAAATTGAGTCCCTTCAGGAGAGGGTATTTTCTTGTTTTACAAATTTTAATTTTTAGATTCCCCAGGGAAAAACTCTGCAAACATTGTTAATCTGTTAAAAATTGTTACTTAGATCAGATCAGACCTTCCCCTGCGAAAAATAGTGCAGAAGTTCATGAACAGTTCACGAACAGTTCATGAACTTTAAATGGCCCCAAATTTTCATGAACAGTTCATGAAAATTGGGACCATTTAATTTTCATGAACTGGTCATAACCCCTGGACTGTTTTTCGCAGGGGTTATTAACCTTTAAAAATGATGAAAAAAGCAATGTTAGAAATATCACTACGACTATAGCTAGGATGAGAATGCAAACTTCAAGCAGCTGTCTTCGGATTTTTCAGAAATAGATGGCCCAAAAGTAGGTGCCCTCTTCCAAGTGCAATGAAATGGTTTTAGGCAGTGTTAATCCAGCAGAATGTTTGGTACACTATCCGATTCCTGAATATCCATATCAAACCGTCTCCACATACCTAGTTGAGCAAGAAAATAATCATTACAATTGGGTAGCCTATAATTCAGAGACTTCTGCAAGCCAATGAAAATAGTTCCGTCATCTCTAGTCCAAGGTACCCAAAGTCAAATGGGACAGCAGTGTGTCATGTATAAAATCATATCTGACAAAGATGTTTGAGGATAAAATGACCTATTGGAGACACTTGTATCACTTCGCAAAACTCCACTGGGAGAACTTCCTTCACCTCCATTGTTATTACAGGGTAGAGTAACGAGAAATATTTTGCACAAAGATCTGCTACAATTACACCCACAGATTTGGAAATCAGCTGATGTCACAGCATTTTGAGCACACCAAGAATTTAAGAAATGATAAGAAGAAATTATTAATTAATAAGTTACATCAAACCACACCGCGGGATATCTTGTTCGCGATTGTCCCATTGGGTTAAGGATTTTATGACAACCGTGGGGATAGACACATCTGTTTATTAATCACATAGCAATCGTGGTGCTTCATCTTCTCATCTTGTCTGTTATTTGATTGATGTCAATGATATACTTAGAACTTTAGGTTGGAAAAACGAGAAGACATTTTAAAAGTTCTATAATAGACTTTAGGAATCAGGAATCAGCTATGGGCGTTTCTGTTAATAAACAGAGAAATAGTTATATATTTAGAAACCTAGTATTTGTCAAACTTTTGAGGCATCAGAACGTCAAAAATTCAATACATATGGATGTGAAGTTAATCAAGTTGCAAGGTCAACTGGAGATAAACGTACAATAGCTAAGAACACAAAGCCTATAAGAAAATTTATTTAGTAAGCCTACAAAATATCCTGCATATAACCAGCTATGTTGTCATAACTGCAAATAAAAAGGTCATTTTTCAAGACAATGTTCAAAACCCCAACGCAGCAAATCTATTGATGTCTTGGCTAACAATGAATATACAAGTGAGCGTGAAATAGAACATTGCTTAAGTGGAATTAATGTCAGTTACAAAGACCAAACGAAAAAGCCTGACCACAATAAAAACATGTGGAGGTGATTTTCGATGAAAGCAGAAACTGGATCAGATGCATCAGTGTCTATGTCCCTCTATATCTATTCAAAAGATTTAGTAAAAAGGCAACACAAATTATTTAGATCTTTTAGATGTGTATTGAACTTCGAAGACTTGTAATTAAGGTTATAGATGAGGAATTACATTGATGTGATGAGGAGGGAAATGCAGAAAGAGAACGTGATTCCTGGAATGACTGAAAGTATACTAAGTTGCAGACTATACCCCTGCGAAAAACAGTTCAGGAGTTCATGAACAGTTCATGAACAGTTCATGAACAGTTAAATGGCTTTCATGAACAGTTCATGAACAGTTCATGAACAGTTCATGAACAGTTCATGAAAGTTTGGGGCCATTTAACGTTCCTGAACGGTTCATGAACCGTTCATGAACTCCTGAACTGCTTTCGCAGGGGTAGTTTGCAGCCTGGTCAACGATGCTGTGTATTTGAAGTTTTGAATGGACACTTATCTCTGATGATTGCATCCAGTTTACAAATTCCAAACAGTAGAGATGTCAATGTGCATGTCTTGAATCCAGCTGTGGATGATGTGACAGTTACTGCAGGAACAGTGCCAGCAAAGTATTTTTGTGGGGTTATTTATTTCCACATCAGCAAAAGGACTCAACAAGGCAAATTATTATACCAACTAATTAACATATGATACATCAAATGAGCTGCCCTTTCCTGCACATCTTCAGTCACATTTACAGAGATAATGTGTACAGTAGGATTAGGCAAGTGTCTATGGATTAAATGATGATGAGGAAGGAATGGTAAAATCTTGGCTGATAAAGTACCAAGATGTGTTTAGTCAAGCAGATGACGACGTTAGCTGATGTTTGACCAATGAATAAAATTATCAATTCTCATCTGACTTTGCTCTAGCATTCCGGAATCTAGTATTACAGGATTCCTACTTTTGTCGTAACCTGATTAGGAGTCTACATGTGAGAAGCGAGAGTCTGAACTAAATGATAAGATAAACGAGGCAGATCAACACCTCAGCGATGGGCACCTCATCATCTAAAAGATTTTGTTGTTGAAGATAACTAGTTTTTTAATAGAAAGAAAGAATATATATAATATAAAAAGTTGATAAAAAGTGGAAATAAAAAGTGAAAAGCTTAACGCAAAAAAATAAGAAAAATAGTTCAACTCAGTCAAATGGCCTTTATTATTTTATGTAGATATTTAATGTCAAATATTGTATGGTTATGACTTAAACAATGTTATTTTTAGAAACTGGAACAGTTTCAAGTAGTTTGAGGATAGTGTGATATATTATCTACGCTTTTACGTCATATTTATGTTTAAGTATAGTTTTTAGTTAGCCTCTTTGTGTATACAATCTCGCTTTGTGAATAATTCTGATATAAAGAGGCCAAGAGGGCGGATGAAACTTCAGTGTAGATGGTGTGTGTTGTTGTCAATAGAAAGATAGCTAGAGTTTAGTTTATCTTGTTAATATTGTTTCATTGCCTTTTGGTTATTTATTTAATAAATGAATTGAAAGAAAAATACTGACTTACAATTGAATAAAACTATTGTGAATACACAACAAATTTTAAGACAGTAAGGCGAGTAACTTGCTTACCCGGGTAATTCTCCTTCCTTGTAAACAGGTTATATATAACATATTACTTTAGCATAATATTATCATTGTATATATATTTGTGTGTCTGTCCTGTCGATTCTATAAATACTTCAATAATAAAATATGTCTTATATTTTCAAATTTAACAAGAAAGCATTAAGATCATCAATAAATTACTGATAATTCAGCTATCAATATGTTATTGATGTAGTGGCTAGGGTGTTGGACCACGGCCCGCAGGGTCTCGGGTTCAATCCCTGTCCGAAGCACTATAGGTTGGAGTCAGGAAGGGCATCCGGCTATTAAACGTACACAAGCTTCAAAATACTAACAAATTAACCAACCACCCCGGTGAAAAAAAGCTGTAAGCTTACCCGGTTCGTGGAAAAATGATTAATACAAAAAAAATAAATAAATATTTATTACACATTACTTCACAAAGCCTAATGCAGATATGGTACATATATAACCTGTGATTATAGCCACTCATAGCTGTTAACTAAAGCAGGTTACCTGTATTCAAAAATTAATAAAGTAATGTAGGCAATGTTGCCCTACCGAAGGCACCCGTACCACTCCTCTATTTCTAGAAGAGTGGCTTTTTTTCGCTAAGAACAATGATTTTAAAAAACCACAGTCAATCAGATATTCGGTTGCTCTGTCATCTGAGCTAATCCTCCCAACTTCTTGTATTCAGGGTTGAATCAATAAATATTATTATTATTTACAGCCGCTATTTACAGATGGCTGCTACATAGAGGTGACTGCAGGAGTACAATTTTCTGATCAAGCTTTAACACAAATAGTGAGAAAAACACTTTCCAACAAGATCAATAAATAACAAGGCAAAATTTTCAACCAAATTTTTTCAAATGAAAGTGATCAGACTTATAATAATTATAATTATAATGATATATTTTAGGATAAACAATGATAATCAAGCATGCATGTGAAGAGTCACTAAACATTATTGTGTAATCTGATGTTGATTAAATTCTTTAAATACTAGTAGAAACATTATCAACATATATTAATCAGTAGGAATTTTTCTTCGTACTAATTGTGGCAGTACATAATCGTAATAAAAGCAAGTAGCTTTTACTAAAATTGTTACTGTATTTTTCTTCGTCAAACCAAATCTCCTCCTTAAACATCTCTTGTCGATCATACCCACATAAATATAAAACAAAATGGCATCACTCTCTACCAGTAATTCTCATATTTGCTTGAATTTGATCGTAATAACTGTGATTTTTGTTCATTACAATGCTTCCGTTTGAAGACCGAACCAAGTAAAATGAGGTTTTGTTTTGTTGCCTAGTTTGTTTATTGTTTTAATATTAATTTTGAAGGGACATTTAATTTCAAGAAGATTTTCTTCAAGATTTATGCTTCAAGAATTTATCTTTGGGGATTAAAAAGTAGACCGTCAACGCTACCCCCAAACCAGGGGTGTTCTATGTCAACAATAAGACCAGCCAGATATGTAGTTGTTCATGGTGACTTAGATCTGTAATAGGCTTTAGCTTCATCTTCATACAAACAACCATGTGTCATAGCAGGGATATTAAAATCTCTTCTTCAACAATCTTTTGGACCATTCTATCAGGTGTAGAAGTAAACCTCATTTATACTATCTCTCCGACAATTGAGGCAGTAAAGCCTCAAAGTGTTAACAATGCCTTCGATATATTCCATCATATGCTCCTAAACCACCAACCCCTCACAAGATCCCATAAAGCCATTGTGACAAAATTGGGAGATTTATCTCAATACAATGGGCGGCATTACATAATTATTACTGATTATATATCATTTTATCTTGAGGTGTGTGAAAGTATAGTCATTCCACTTATGGTGAAGGCAAAAGTAACATAGATTATGCAGTTATTAGTATAAAGTTTGAAATCCTTTGTCAAGGTGGTAAAATATCATTTATGAACACTTGGATTTAACCAAAGAGCCCCAAAAGATGGAGAGCGCGTGGATCATTTCGTTAGTGAAATGAATCAACTGGCATTGACTTGTGATCTTTGGATAATAAGAGATTAACTGATAAGAGATTGACTGGTCGGTAGTGTCAATTCAGATGATTTACGTGGAGAGCTAATGAAAAAGCCCGAGTTGACAATATAGTCAGCTCTTGACAATTGCCGAACTTTTGAGGCATCGGAATCACAGAAAAAGAAATTTACGAGGAGAGTTGCAGTGGCAGTCCCTCAAAAAATTAATATTAATGAAGAGAGGAAGAGGAATAATGTGAAGACTAAGAAAACCAATTATAGGTAGTGGTGGGAAGAAATGTAAATTTTGTAGTTATCAACATTCATTTGCAAATCCTTTGAAGTGTCCTGGCTTTTGGAAAGCTTGTAATCGTTGTAAAGAAACCGGACATATTTCAAAAGTGTGTACTTCTTCAAGGTCTTACAAAAAGAATATTAATGTTGCTGATACAAATACATTTCAAATAGCCTCGTTTGGCAAGAAGTTAACCTACTTTTATGTAATCACACGTAATATTGTAATACTTAACCTTTTGTAATAACGTAACAATTTAGCACAAATAGTTGGATTTTGTATTTGTTAGTCAGTTATGCCAAGTTATGCAAAGTTATACCCAGTTATGCTGACTTTAGCTGAGTTATGCCCAAGGTTGAGCTGTTACTCCTCAGTACAACGACAACAACAGTAATAATAATTTAATTTGATGTTTTCATTTCTGTTTATCCTTGATTGATTGATTGATGATTGATCATCCTTATTTTGTGAGGGTTAAACCTGTTAAGTCATTCTGACTTCTGTCACACAGGGCCCTTAAATTATTAAAATAAATTAATAGAAATTAAATTCTACATAAAATTTTACGAAATAATTAGAAATATAAATATAACAATAAAATTATAAATATTCACACATTGGAATAATAATAACATAGCTAAATTATAATTTAAGAACTAAAATAATCATTAACATACTGCTTCTTAAAACTATTCAACGAATTTCAATTTTGTAAATGTAATAAAGATAATCTTGTACAACGGACATATAAAGTTTGATTGTTAGTAGTTCTAGTGTTCTTGTTATGATAGTTTTAAATACATGCTGGCATATGCGGTATTCAATTCTGTCCTTTAGAGGCATCCATTGTAAGCTTTTATTGTGTAAATTTGACATGAAATGAAGCATCGAGGATGATTCTAGCTGCTCTATTTTGTTGTTTGTAAAAAATAAACCATAAGATGTATTTTTTTACAGGCAAGCAAAGGGAAATGATATATTAATATAATTTACACTGATATGCAGTCTCATTAGAGTGCTTACAGAACTACTTAAATCAAACTTATGCAATCTTGAACTGAAATTTTCTAGGGAGGAAGACATCACAATGTCTTCTGCTAGTTGGTTCCATAACAATAAGTAAAAGATGCAATTATTTACAGGCGGTGAAAGTGCAACGACTTGCATGGAAAGTTCTTGCAGATTAGGCCTACTGATGTTACGTTTTTTTAAACAGTGATTAGGGAAGTCAATTAGATTATTAATAATTTTGTAAACCATGCATAAATCAAATTTAATCCTGCGAATTTCTAAGGATTCTAAATTAAATAAGGCTCAACCAATGTGATAACCATCATCTTTTAATTTTGCTCTGTAACACACATATTTTGTAAAACGTCTTGAGCAGATCCAATAACAGCTACAATTGAACTACACGTTGATGACTTCCCATATGCAAGAAGCATACCGGTAGTCAAAATGTGGTAGTATATAGGCATTGTCAAATAGCTTTTGAGTTTTTATTGGTAAATATTTCTTAATTCTTGACAGTATTCTCAGGTGACAATTTACTACTTTTGTTACTTTATCAATGTGTGCTTTCCATGTTAAATTTTTGTCAATGATGAGTCCTAACAGTTTGTGATTCTCTTCTAATAAAGTAATTTTATTGTTGATTTTGATTTTTATTAAATTTTTGTGGTTTGGAAAAACAGCACACATTCAAATTGCTTAAAACTGGTTCTATGTTATCATCATGTACAATTAATTATGAAAAAGAAAAGGTCAAGCGTGATGAGAGAGACGTAAAACATGTTACCCAAACTACTACAGAACAATTGAGTTATGTTAATTGAGTAGACATTATGTGATAACATTATCAGGTAAAAAGCTAGTGGTTGATTGGGGTGTGCGTAAGTTTCACACCTATCTGTATGGTAGACAAACAATTGTGGAAACAGACCATAAACCATTGGAAGCCATATTCCAAAAGTTGTTGACAGACTCCACCTCGTTTGCAAAGAATGCTGCTACCTTTAACTTCATATGATCTGTGTATAAATAAATATAGTTAAGTACACTCCAGGAATTTGCAGACTATTGCTGACTGTTTGAGTCATGCATTGTTGATTGATAACACTACAAGAACTTAATGAAGAAGAAAGTGACATTGGCATGAACTTGATTGAGAATAGTGGATTTCATACTGACAGTTTAGATGAGACAAAGGAAGCTACTACAAACGATGTGACACTTGTTGCGGTTATCAAAAATGTTCTTGATTGCTGGCCAATTAGCAAGTTTATGCTTGTTGATTGTGTTAAACCGAATTGCACATTCGTAGAAGAACTTGGTGTAATACGGTAGACAGGATTTTATTTAAAAACCTTATAATTGTTGTCCCTGATTCACTTCGTTCTATTTTAGTTTTTAGTTAATGAAACACATGGTGCTCGTCTTGGGCAAAACCAAGGAAGCATGTCCCTAATGTTTTGTTTACTCCATAGCGTGACACTTGTTCGCAAAATCCTTTCGTATGCAAAACAGAAAATAGCTAATTTGCATATTTGGCAGGAAATATTGCTCTTATCTTTAACGTCATACTTTAAATCTGTGTGTCTGACTGAAAGAAAATATTCAAATGGACAGTTACGATGCAAGCGCAATAGTCAGCATTTCAAAGCTTTTCAAAGCTTGATTGGTCAATCATCAGGGCAACATGGATAAAGACACCACTACATCACAACTTATTGAAGCTGTACGACAACAACTCTGCAGAACTGCAGCACCTGATGTGTTTTGGTCTGATGGCGGTCCACAATTCACCTCCAAGAAGTTTGAAGATTTCCTCATTCAATGGAAAGTCAATCATAAACCTTCTTCACCACGCTACCCACAGAGCAATGGCAAAATTGAAGCAATGGTAAAATCAATGAAAAAGATTATCCAAGCTTCTTTCAAAGGTCGCACCCTAGATGATGATGCCCTCTGCCGAGCACTACTTAATTACAGAAATAAATCTTCTAATGAAGATGGACGATCACCCGCACAAAAACTGTAGGCCTATGGTAAACCCATTCCAGATATGTTGCCAGCACACAGACGTTCAGTTGCTACTGAATGGCAAATAACTCAACAATTGACAACTGACAATCAAAAATCAAAACAAAATCAATGAAGCAAGAACTTATTACGATCCTTCAAATATTCCTTCTGAGTGAGTTCATAGCACTGCTTCTAACTGCTAATAAATTGCTAATAAAATTGAATGTTGGATCTCGCGTTGCAGTTCAAAATCACAAAACAGCGGAATGATCTTTGCGAGGACAGATCATTTAAATATTAGGCCTACCATATTACAAGTTGATATTCGAAACCAATGTCATCTATTTTTTTTCTATCTTAATTTTTAAACCGGTATCTCCTGAACCTGCTCCTCAACCTGATGCACTGAATGTGAGTGGTCCTCTGCTAGAGAGTTCATCATGAGCTGAGATGTGACATGATGTTCACAGTTTGTGACAGCAGCCTGATTGTATTTTGAGTCATTTTATTATATTTGTATGGATATTTGAATTAACGAAATATTGAAGTCAATAGTCCTTGTGAATTATTGAGTATCGACAAACAAACAATTTTGATAGTTACTATCAAGTTTAGTTAGAGCTAAACTATCCTACAAAGGCAATGCACAATTCAAATCCATGATACAAAGAGCGAGAATAAACTAGGCTTAAAATATATATTTACTTTGATGCTTTTAGCAAGCAGTTAAGATTACAATTAGGTTAGCACCATTAGCCTCCTATAATTTAACACAGATATCTCAGGCTTAGCTGCATTCTATGATTGATATAACTAAGCAAATATTGTCAAGTCAATCCAACAAATGAAAATAAGGAGGATAAACCAGGCCTAACTATGAACACATCCACTGGGATTAGCATTATAAGTCATAATCAAGTTACACTAGATGCGTTCGATATAGGATAACCCAGCCAAAGCTTAGCCATCTAAGGATGAGGATAGGCCGTAGGTCGCAGCAACTAGTAATTTTTAGCAAGAAAGCCAATCGATTCACAATTGAATTCAGTTTATTATAGCCTAGGCCTACTACCTAGGCTTACTCAGGGCCTACTCACCAGTGTGATTGCCAATTTTATCAGGTTGGAATCATGTCTTAGAGAACGTCAAGGTTCAGAATGAGCTTTTGATTGTTTGGATGAAGATTTCGTATAACGATGATATCAATCGTAATTGAAGATGCGGTGATTCCATTCCAAAATGATAACAGAATCATTTGCCCTGATTGCTCACCATATCCACAATTCCACAGGGAACACAAACAAAGATCATTTCATAGCAACGGAGCCACTATAGCCTCATTCCACACCGGCCCTCGATTTCACACAACTCAGCTATCACTTCTTTTCCACTGGTCGACGGTAAACAGAATATTCGACAGGCTGCATGGAGTCATGCGCAGTAGCATCCTGTCCCGTCTGATATTTTGGCCACATCTGAATTAAATCTGAATCTCGCACGATTGACTGTACTTCGGTTCGATTTGTATTTCAAACTCAACTTGACTTTGAGATTTCTGATGGCGGCCAGAAAAATGGCGGTCTTGTCCGAAAGTAATGAGATTAAAGTTTCAAAATAACAGCTTTTGACAATAGTCATCGTCATATAATATAATTTGTGTGGATACAAAGTTCTTATCCTGGTCATCGTAGAATTCCAGTACAGTTGATGTAAGATTTATCAATTATTTGCACGTCTACGTTGTTACTTATCAACGAACAGTCTAACAGAGACAGAGTACACGGTGTATTTTTAAATAGCTAATATTGAATATTGGACAGGGTAAGGGACGATATTTGAAAAATTAACATGAAGTATGGTGTAATCTAACTCAGCTTTGAATAGTAAGATATGATAATATCAATATAACATCAAAACATGAATAGATTGTACACATAGAATCCGGCATAGAATAGGCTAGTCTATATTTTCTAAAGTCATTGCTCATAGACCTTCAAATCATAGTCTATAACCTACATTAATCAGGAAAGTAAGGGAAGGACCTCACTCAATCAACTGCGGTAATAATTGATGATAGTGAGGCTTAGTGATCCATTGTCTATGATATGATTATCATATATTTATCAGCTTTAATTTTAATCAATTCATTGAATAAGAAATTGATTTTTTAAATCTTTATAATTCTCAAACATTCAATATATTTCAAAATGTTAGTTATGATATGATATGTTAATATAGTACTTCTTATCGATAAAATCTCTACCAAGCCACAGAGTTTTGACTGAAAGAAGTCAGTTGCAGTGTATTGCGCTGAAAGTCGTCATACCATAAACAATTATATTGAAGCTTCAAAACTAACAGCGTGCAGTATTAATCAATTCAGAAAATATCAATTATCTGAATTCCATAAAACAATGTAAATATTTAAAAATGCATGAATGAACGATAGGCTTTTAATCAATTTATTTCAATTTTAAAAACTACAAGTAGGCGTAACTGTAGTATAGTTCAATGATAGCAAGAGCCAGTATATATGTTCATGCCATCTTGAAGCAAGACCATACGCATTGAAGTATGCATCAGATCGAATTTACACAAAATTGATTACGGGTATGAATGTTGTAATGATCCGATTCCAATCCGATTTGAAGCAATATGCCAATTATAAATATAATCCGATTCGAAGCAAATAATTTGTAATTAATGTAAACTAATCCAAGTTTTTAATGTATAGATTTATGGATGATTGCTTGATACAGTCTCAGGCGCTTTAATCAGATGTCTTTTAACTTGATGCTGGATATTCTGCGTTAGACACTTAGTTACTACTACTGTGATAAAATACAAAACTACCACACAGCATGAATAAATGTGACGTACTATCACTGTATGTCGTATAGCTGGCTTTGCTATAACAACAACTAATTGATATTCGAGACCCAATGGATAGTGAGCACAATGAAGGCTAAACTGTATCTCATTTATTATTCAATCTACACATAGACAACATAGATAGATTACAGGAATTATATAGGGTGCTGACATGAGACAGTCACATACAGCACATCAAAATGATAATACAATACGTACAATGAATCAATAATCTTGATCATTTCCTTGAAGAAATTGTATAATTCATTTCACATCAAACGTGTAATTGATGTACTAGAGAGTGGAACATGAATGTCGCTATATGTACAAGAAGCAGTCAGTTGAGAGGAAACTAGAACACATTGATTAATCGCTACAAAGTACAAATACTCTTCCAAGTTTCAAAATCCAAAATCATCTGGAATCAATAAATACAAATTCGACCCAATCCAAAGACCTAAAATATCACTACCTGGATGCGATCCAATCTGATTGGATTCGCACATCTTTAATACGCAGGTGCAAAATAAATGAGGCTCAAAACTTTCAGAGGTTAAATTTGTTATTCATAACTAACATATATATGTACTTTTGGAATGGTCAAATTCTTTAAATATTATATTTTCTTATTCGTAGTTGACAATATTGTCACTTTAGTTTTACTTTCGTTGTGGGTTTGATTTTAAACACAGCCAAAAAGGTTGAAGATTATTCACTTAAATTATACCTGTCAGATATGACTCTGTGATAGTATGATTAATGTAGATTCTATTACAAAGTTTATATTATAGAGGCCAGAGGGTATAATTCTTCATTACTCAGAAATTTGGTCCTGATGCTTTTAAGAAAGTTTCTTTTAAATTTTATTTCATTTTATTATTACAAAATATTTCATTAATTATTATCATATGATTTTCACATAGATTTATCTTTGGTTGGTGCTACGCAAATAAGTAGGCATATTCCCCTACGAAAAATTTGTTGAGTCCATAACTATTCATGAACCTTAAATACAAGGCTGTTTCACAAATTCTGGGCAATAGTCACTTTTCTGAGAAGTTATTTTAAATGTAGTTTTTCGATTTGAATAGGCCTTTCAAGAAACATTAGAATAACTGTTGTGTTGAGCCGTTTCAACTTTTCAAAGTGCAGTACTATACATACTGAACTTATTTTTGTGCTGCTTTCATTTCTTCTTACTGACAATTTTTACAGCCTTGATAGTTTGGGCTGAACGTAGCTATAGCTGGTTAAATGACCTGTTTTTCATTAAGGGGTTCATGAATATTTGTTGGTCCATTTAAAGTTCCGAAAGAGATTTGAAACAAGCTCAGCGACCAATCAAATTTTGAGGATTCATTCGATCATTCTAGTTTATTTTAGAAGAAAAATTCATGAATATTTGTTGGTCCATTTGAAGTTCAAGAACTGTTATCACAGCCTGCATTCTGCGTATACTTTTACGGATTAACCAAAGAGCAGCAGACTAGGTGGCAGCCATGGGCCTTGTGAGAGGTTCAAAACAGACGGGGAAACTTGCACTAGCGCAAGTTAAATAGGCACCTTCTCTAAACATTCTTGAGCACGAGCTTTACTTAGCGTATACTTTATTTCTAATCATCGATAATATAAAGGACACCAATGCCATGTATCCTTGTTCAGTAGATTATGTAGGCAATCAAGGTGTTTTTGCATACTGTTGGTTCTCCCAGACGTCAGCACAGTATTCGAAATGATGGAAAACAAAGGCATCAAACAAAATCTTTCTTGTTTCTAGATGTAAACATCAAGTGAAACTTACTACTGTTGTGCAGGAACGTTTTCTAATTCATGATTGGTAAATTGATAGTTGTTAAATGAATTCAATTAATTTCGACAATACAGGCAAAGAGAAATTGCTCCATAATTATTGTTATCCTGTTTATGAATATATTTGTGAATAGGGCTAATTTGACTACCTTGAACAATGCACACTGATAATACCCACGTGACAAGAGAGAGATTCAAAACTCAGAGGGGGTGTAAAAGGAGAGTTTCCAACAAAATCGGTGCAAAATTAGAAATGCATTTGATTGATTCTGAAGTGACTTAAAAGAAGGTAGTAGGGGAGACAGATTAGCTACAAGACTCAAGTAACAATGGCTTCAAAGGTTTTGGTACAGCATTGTGCTGCCCAGGGTTGCACCCATGTAGCTTTTTCTGCTACAGTATTCCAGGACCAACCCAAACGCCTAGTCTTATTAAAATTAATTTGAAAACAATGGCCACATGCCCCTTTGCCAGAATTCATAGTGGTCACCTCTATACAGCAGCCACCCGTCTACAGTGGTCACTCTTGGTAGGCCTATGCCTGAAATAGTATTCTCTATCTAATCAACCCTGCATATAATGGTGTGATGGGATAATTTTGTTTCACTTCGCAGTTTACAATTTAAATTTAACCACATCAGCTTCAAGCTCGTTTGCATGGGAATGAATGTCTGAACAGCATTCAAATTTATAATCAGCTAATTGAAATTACTATTAGCTCTATTACATGAAAGTTACTGGTACGTATAGATAAAATACATTGTGTGAGGCGATGAGGAATCAAACCCTGGTCTCCCACAGGGACTACATGCACTCTACTATTGAGCTACCAGTCTACATTGATCAATTTATCTATCTCTCATAGCTGGCTGCTATAAACAGATTTCAACTGTAGGCCTACCTAGCCTATTTCTAAACTTCAACTCATTATTTTGATATTTGCTTGAAGAACATCAATTTTCATAAATGTATGATATTTTTAGTAAAAGAGTACACACACAGAAGTAGGCCCTACACGAAATATAAACCATCCCTCTATTGTTTCATGATTTCTGCCAAGGCATGTTAGGGGCATATTTGCTATTGAAATGTTAACATTTCTCTTTGCCGATTACTAGGCTTAAAGGATTATGACAAAGTAATCGTCCCAAATGCCACAATTATCCTGTTTCTGCAAGTGGTTAAGAATCCATTTATTAGCTGTGCTATATCCACGGTGGAACACTTTATCAGAGGATTTTGTTCTGCAAGTAGCCTACATTTCTATGATTTTAAACAATATTACAAACATTTACTCTGGCTCAGTGTTGCAAAGTCTACAATACAAATAGATAAGTTTGTTTACTATTTCAGATAAGTTGTTTTTAAAAACAATAATTATTAGTTTTCAACTGAATTGAGATACTGTACACAAGGTTGTGGTGTGTGCTTGTGTGTAGTGGAGACCAAAAGCTCTTCCATAATAGTCGCTCATTAATGTTAGCTTTTTTGTAATTTAATAAATACTATATCAGATCAAAGACAGTGGATCACTAAGCCTATCTATCATCAGTTAGTACCTTAGCCCTTACTTGATTGAGTGAGCTCCTTCCCTTACTTTTCTGATAAATGTAGGTTATGGACTATGATTTGAAGGTAGGCTAGTCTACGAGCAATGACTTTGGAAAATATAGACTAGCCTATTCTATGTGTACAATCTATTCATGTTTTGATGTTATATTGATATTATCATATCTTACTATTCAAAGCTGAGTTAGATTACACCATATTTCATGTTAATTTTTCAAATATCTTCCCTTACCCTGTCCAATATTCAATATTAGCTATTTAAAAATACACCGTGTACTCTGTCTTTGTTAGACTGTTCGTTGATAAGTAACAACGTAGACGTGCAAATAATTGATAAATGTTACATCAACTGTACTGGAATTTTACGATGACCAGGATAAGAACTTTGTATCCACACAACTTATATTATATGACGATGACTATTGTCAAAAGCTGTTATTTTGAAACTTTAATCTCATTACTTTCGGACAAGACCGCCATTTTTCTGGCCGCCATCAGAAATCTCAAAGTCAAGTTGAGTTTGAAATACAAATCGAACCGAAGTACAGTCAATCGTGCGAGATTCAGATTTAATTCAGATGTGGCCAAAATATCAGACGGGACAGGATGCTACTGCGCATGACTCCATGCAGCCTGTTGAATATTCTGTTTACCCTGGTCGACTGACTCAGAACCATCTATGGACTGACTAGCTCTAGGTTGCACAGAAAGTTAAGGAGAATAACAATATATCGGGAACATAACCAATTTATTTGAAAAATAATATTTTGAAAAATGAAGCTGAAGCTGTTTGTACGTCTTGTTTCACAACGTATTTACTCAAAGACAACTTTGATTTCAGGTAAGTACCTTCCTGTTGTGATTTGCTAAATTGCAGCCGAAATGGTGTCATTAAACTTTTTTGTGCCAGTAGTAGAAGGTCAAATCATAAAAAATCGAAAATCAAAATTTTACGGTAAGTTGTTGTACTAAGTGACTTTGAAATTTGAAAACAGTATCTCTGTCCGACATCAATAACATCCTCAAAAGTCTATCTTTGTCAGGGGCGGATCCAGCCAAAAATATGAGGGGTGCAAGAATCCTGGGTGAGAGGGGCGAAGCCCCGCCCCTCTAAGGGGTTCCGGGGGCATGCCCCCCCGGAAATTTTTTGAAAATTAAAACCCCTTAAGATGCCTGTAGCATCATTTTTGCATATCCAAATCAGACTGAAATAGCCACAAAAGTATGGTCGATCTTATTGCTGTCCCAAATTTACTGGGACAAAATAAAACACTGTAACCAAGAAAAACAAGTACTTATTCAAGTTGTTATCAGCAATTGCAAGAAAAACTTTAGTAAAAATAGGCAAAAATAGAACTTTTAATGTAAACAATGCAAAAGCTATCAATGTACCCAGGACAAGAACAATTGTCTTCTTTTGTATTTTTTGGAGCTTGAACAAGGATGCCTCATGATACCAAGATTAGTTTCCACCAATTTTTAGATGTACTTACGGAAGACGCCACGAGACGGCTCTTGGTTTGTCTCCCGGGGAAAGGGGGGATGGATTTTGTGCATATTTTGAATAGGAGAAGAATAATGTGCACAAAAATTCAATAAATTGCAAAGAACATCAAAACATCCAATAGGTAGCCTATATATGTATATTATAGATATTATATAGGCTTCATAACAATCACAAAATATAAATATATATAAAACACTGGATGCATGTAGAAAAAGAATGG
The DNA here is from genome assembly GCA_916610825.1 of Haliclystus octoradiatus. Classification (NCBI taxonomy): domain Eukaryota; kingdom Metazoa; phylum Cnidaria; class Staurozoa; order Stauromedusae; family Haliclystidae; genus Haliclystus; species Haliclystus octoradiatus. Next base: position 15,716,377 of record OU744450.1, read on the forward strand.
AGGGAACTATATGTTATGCTATGTTTGCTGCATAAGTAATTGAATATGATACCATATCAGTATCTATGATATATATAGGCTTCATAACAATCACAATATATATATATATATAAAACACTGGATGCATGTAGAAAAAGAAAGGAGGGAACTATATGTTATGCTATGTTTGCTGCATAAGTAATTGAATATGATACCATATCAGTATCTATGATACATATATGCTTCATAACAATCACTAAATATATATATATATAAAACACTGGATGCATGTAGAAAAAGAAAGGAGGGAACTATATGTTATGCTATGTTTGCTGCATAAGTAATTGAATATGATACCATATCAGTATCTATGATACATATATGCTTCATAACAATCACAAAATATAAATATATATAAAACACTGGATGCATGTAGAAAAAGAAAGGAGGGAACTATATGTTATGCTATGTTTGCTGCATAAGTAATTGAATATGATACCATATCAGTATCTATGATACATGTAGGCTTCATAACAATCACAAAATATATATATATATAAAACACTGGATGCATGTAGAAAAAGAAAGGAGGGAACTATATGTTATGCTATGTTTTCTGCATAAGTAATTGAATATGATACCATATCAGTATCTATGATACATATAGGCTTCATAACAATCACAAAATATAAATATATTTAGAACATATCAAGGATCTGCTACGATTTATTCTTGCAATTTGATTGGTTAACGCCACTAACGCCATTTCACCATAGCCGAGCTTGACCCCGTCGATTTCAAGAAATTTATGAAAATACCAAACAACCGATAATTATTTAAATATGGCATTATAAACAGCAAGTAATTAAAAGTAAAAAGCAAATACAGCGAATATGTGCAGAGCTATATACAATTTCATTTTCTAAGTTGTTCAAAATAAATCAAATGGCTTGCAGGAGAAATATCCGAGCCAGTAAACAAACATGTTTAAAGTGTATAGAAATATTGTGCACAAATTAACAATTCAAAAACAATTTGCATAACTTTTACTTTATTGATAATTGTGAAAACATAACATAACATAACTTCATTTCATTAATACGTCCCCATATATTTTAATGGCCAATTTTTGCAAGTTCCTAGATATAGGTAAAAACTAAATTCCTAGCACAGAAAAGAAAGCTTTCGATAAACTACCGAAACCAAAAAACTAAAAAAAAAAAAAAAAAAAAATGCCAAAACATATAGGCTAAACAGAATTAACTGCTAAAATTTCAAATAATTAAACCATTTCTCCAAATGAAAGTTAGCAGCATTCTAAAGAGTTATCATCAATTCAATAATCCGCTCTTTTAAATAGTCAATTAGCAAACATTTAGTCAATAAATCTTTCGTTGTTTCATTTCTTTCTTCGCGTCACGGCTTTTTACGAAATTCTTCAAATTATAGGTAAGAAACATTTTCTTTCCTTTTCAAGTTTTCCCAGTCAGTTTTCCATAATGAATAACACACATAAAAAATAGAAAATATTGTTTAAAGATACGAATCCATGATTATGTAAGAAAACGATGTTAAGCATCCATTCTTTTAATTTCAAGAAGCGGAATATAAATTTCTCGATATCAATTTTTCCTCGCAGCTTTTAGTTGATTTCAAAAAAGCAAGTGTACAGCTCTCGACTCAGCTTTCTTCCTGTGACGTCACGAAAATAGGAGAATTACATACTTGATCATGTTTGTAAGGTCAGAAAATGCTTTGAAAAAACGTATAAAACATTCACAAATCGGGGTTGGCTATGTTCTAAACCAAATAGTTCATACTTTCCGTGAACTATGCTCTGATAGCACCACTCGTGTCACTTCAGGAGAAAACTCGAAGGCGAAAATTACTCGCCGAGGCGGCTCGTAATTTTCTGTTGCCTTCTCGTTTTCTCCTAACGTGCCTCTCGTGGTGCTATCAGAGCATAGTTCACGGAAAGTATGAACTATTTGTTTAATAAAACACTGGATGCATGTAGAAAAGGAAAGGAGGGAACTATATGTTATGCTATGTTTGCTGCATAAGTAATTGAATATGATACCATATCAGTATCTATGATACATATAGGCTTCATAACAATCACAAAATATATATATATATAAAACACTGGATGCATGTAGAAAAAGAAAGGAGGGAACTATATGTTATGCTATGTTTGCTGCATAAGTAATTGAATATGATACCATATCAGTAGGCCTATCTATGATACATATAGGCTTCATAACAATCACAAAATATAAATATATATAAAACACTAGAGTTAAGTATTGAAGTGAAAAGAATGCAAAAATAGAAAGAAAAAAAGTAAAGTTTTCTTTGACTTGTTAAATAATTGATAATAATTATGGATCTTCTGGAATGAAGAACAGCAAAGTGATCAATAATAGTATTGATGTCTATGTTCTCAGACCGATGGACGTTCATCATTGCTAGGTCACTGAAGCGATCCTCTGACATGGTACTCCGTAAAAATGTTTTAAGACGACGAAGATTTGAAATTGATCGTTCACATGTGCAGGTAGTGACTGGCAAAGTAGCAAATATTTGAAAAGCACAGAAAATGTTAGGGAAAGAAATCTTGTCAATGGTTGGGAGGAGATCTTTAAAGGGGCAAGATTGACCGGCAACCGCTGCGAGCACAAGTTGAATTTATGCTTAGCGTAATTCAACCGTCTCGCTTTGAAACTATTGTTCTACGCAGGCCTAATCTGTTATAAATTCATGTCAACAATGTACATTGTGTTATGAACAATAAACATGCACGTGATCCGAAGTGCGTAGCGCCTGCCGGTCATTTTTGCTCCTTTAAGATTTTTTGGGGCACTTTCATCAAGGTTACGAAACACTAGTTCCCACATCTCTATCTCAGCATCAAGGTACATTGGCTCTGGTAGATCGTCTTCAAACCGTTTTAAAAATGCCTCAAATTTGTCCTTGTTCTTCAATGTTTTTTTTGTCTGCTAATATATTTAATGGCATGCCATATGCAGCATCCATAAAATCTAGATTTTTAGCAGAAAATTTAGTTTTAATGCCAGTAAACAAATGCTCAATGAATGGAATGGCCGTGTTGATGCGATAATAAGAGCATATAGAGTCTGCAGGAGCATTGTTTCTGTTTTGCTGAGATTCTACAGATCTTGGGTTAGATGGTTCAACTCCAATTCTAGAAGCAATTTGTTCCGCTTCATTGAACCATAACAAATGACGAGCTTCAACATTGCATCTCATATTTTGAAGAGCCAAAATCAAAGTGGTTACTTTTTTCTTAGCAGCAATTGAATCGTAAGTAGCATATTGTAGATGCTTAGTCAAGGGTCTAGTGACTTTCAGACATTGATACACAATGACAAGCGTAATTATGAAAGGAAACTGAACAAGACAATGATAAAGTGATTCTGCTTTTGAGGTTGATTCAGGCAGCCAAGAACGATCTCTGTTTAGTCTAATTTCGTCCAATGTCTGCACAACAGGATGGTAGAGTTCAAGAAATACCTCAAACCCATCTATTCTTTCTACCCAACGAGTTTCACAGACATTGATCAGTTTAGAATGGGTGGGTTTTGGGGAACAAAGAGAAATTTTTTCGAGTAACTTGGAATGCCGTTTCGGGGAACGACTAAAAAAAGAAGTAATAACCCTGATTTGATTAAAAATATTTTGAACAGGTTGAAGTTTGCAAGAAGCAGCAGCACACAAATTCAAAACATGAGAACTACAATGGACATATGGAGCTCTTGGATAGATTTGCTGGATGCGAGCTGCTGCACCAGCATGAATGCCAGCCATGGCACCAGCACCATCATACCCTTGACCTCTGCATAAACTCATTGAAAGACCATAGCTCTCCACAGCTTGGACAATAGTAGATGACAAAGCCAATCCACTCATGCCTTTTGAACAGCAATGAAAACCAGTGAACTCCTCCCTAATGTTGCAATCACTATCCACAAAACGAATGACAATAGACATTTGCTCGGCATTAGAACAATCAGTAGCTTCATCAGCCAAAATTGAAAAAAACTTAGCAATTTTAACTTCAGAAATAATATTTTTCCTTAGAAAGGTGCCGCAAATTGAAATAATCTGATTTTGGATAGTTTTTGACCGATATGTAGCATTAGCAGGCATAGAAAAAAGATCAAAAGCAGAATCACTTCCAACACATCTTGCAGCAAACTTTAATACCTCCAAAAAGTTTCCTACATTATAGGATGGATCGTTCAAATATTTTGAGTCGTCACGATGGCCCCTGAGAGAGATATTTTGGCGACCACATAGGAGAATGGCATCAATAATTGGCCTAAGCCTGGCTTTATTTTTTTCTAAATTTTGTTTTGCAGTAGAGTTTAACTCTACTCCAATCCCAATGCGCTTCTGTTCAATATATCTTTTAAATTCGATAGCACGCGCAGTGGCAGTAATGTGAATTGGAGATTTTAAAGTGTGATCTTCAAACTTTTTTAGAGCTTTTTTCCAATTTTTAAACGGTGCAGACAACAGCTGCTCAATTTTATTTCCATTGTGTGCGGAATCATTACGATTTCCAAAAAGGAGACAGTTAATACAAAATGCCCCATCAAGGATAGCAGAATAAGCCAGCCATAAAAAAGAACTGAACCATACAAAACGGAAACACCTTCGTTGCACATTCAATGGGAAATCAAATTTTTCTTCTGGTTTCCAATGATTACAAAGCAAATCATAGCGTTCATCATCAGAAAAATCAGATTTAGTACAAAAATTACCCACATCATTAGGAAACCTACAAACAATAGAATTGGCCTCACAGTTTGAAGGTGGTGGTTCAGTAGATATGGTAGACTGAACAGGATTAAGAGTTGCAATAGGTTTAGCTTGCAAAAAAGAAGATTTATTATAGTTTGTAGACCTATCTGACTCGTGTTTATCTACATTGATTGACATATGATCATCAAAAGTTTGCTTAATGCAAGCCTTCTTCACAAAAGAATCAAAAATGGTTGACTGCCTTCGTTTTGGCCTAGCCATTGATGCATTGTGATCTGAGACCACATGAGAAGGAGGACAAGATTGTGCAAGAGAATTGACAGACTCTCCAGTGATAGGGTTATCTACTGCTACTGAAACAAGAGAGAGAGGATTGCAGATAAATTGATTGAAAGCATATCCAATACTGCTTCATCAAGCATGCCTGATGCTAAACATAAGGGGACAAAATGATTTTTTTGGTTAGGAATTTCTAAGGATTCTATATAATCAAATGGTATTGCAGCACACCGAAACAAATGAAGGTGTCCATTACATGCACCCAGTGTTATTTCAGGGTATATAATGCAATTGAACATCACTGTAAGTGAGTTTTCAGTTGCACCTCTTGGGAAATATGACTCAATGGGAATCCTAAGGGCATTTGATAAAGCCAAGATGCAAAGAAATGAGGACCATTGATGGTTACTAGCATTGTTGATTGCCTCATGACGAATACTTTTGCTAAGATCAGTCTTATCAAAATGAGATAAAGCAGCATCTGACAAGGACATGGAAAAAGCATTGTGGAAGCTTTGAAAAGCCCCTTTTTCATGTTGCTTAACAATGGTGGGATGATTCAAATAAAACATGTAATTACAAAATAATTCGATACTTGTTACAGCACGCAGATATGGGGCCAGCTTTTTCACTTCTACATAGAGCAATTGAGCATTCATTGTAGAGGCAATTTCCATCAGCAGAGGTCCTAAAATTATAATTTTTTTCAAATGTATTACAATTGCAAAAAATTAAGCAAGGTAATGCTGCTTAAAGTTTGAAAGCATTGAGATTAAATGAGAATATGAGACAAGATCATGATGTCTGATGAAATCAGCATTTTAGGCATAATCATTTCATTTCATTTCATTTCATTCATTATAGCTTATATATAGTGGATATTTTAAAATGAATAAAATACGTCGTTCTTGAATAAAAATACGTTTTTGACAGATGAGATTTGATGACAAAATCAGCATATCATATCATCAAGCAAAGTAGACACAATGCTGATCAGCAATCAATGTGATAATTAGACTTTAATAGCTTACAGATTTTCTAGATATGTCTTTAAAGAGGAAGTAAAACATTTGGACTAAAGTTATTATTAAATAACGAAGGCTTTAGCTGACTTAGCATAAAATTGAAAATTTGACTGAAATTTGGCAAAGCCAACTTATTAATATAAACTTTATTCAAAGATTAAACAAGCTAGGTGGGTATAGCATGTCCAAAGGGACAGGGTGACAAACTAAAGTTGATAACCAAGGTAAAAACAACATGAATAATACTAAAAAGTAGACATAAAATTGCATTACCAGACAGGATTCCGATTGACTGCACGTGTTTGCTCTGACGATGGAAATTGTAACTCCGAAAACTCACAAATTTCACCATCGTTCATATCCAACGACACTTTCTTCAACTCAACATTTGAAAGAATCTCCTTAGAGCAAATGTTTTTCAACTGCTGCAATTTTCATAGCTTTCTATCATGAGAAAGATCACCATTTATAGTACAGTCATTATAAAAAATGACCTCACACAAATTGCAACAGAAGCATTTTTCATCAATTCTAGGGTCAAATTTTATGCTTAACGACATATCCAAAATGTTCCGAAATCGAAGTAGGCAAAATGCCTTAATTTCGCAATTTGATTTATGGCATTCCCAGTAGAAACATGAAAGCGAGGCTGTCCTTTTTTAGTGTAATCATGTGATTTAATTTGAGAGGAAAATATCAGGAATAGTAGCCTTGCATCATTTAGCACATATAATGTGCTTAAAATTTCTTTACTGTCACTATGTATCAAATTACCAAAACGAGGCTATGTATGAAAATTAAACAAATCGACATAGAAAAACTAGAAAAACATATACACAGCAAGTGAAAAATGTTATTCAATATATTTTAACATTCCACTAGCAGTATAGATCATGTAAATACTTTATTTATCTTATTTAGAAAATACAATTAGGTAATATACATTGTTCACAATGAACAATTTTAGGCAAATGCGTGGGGATATCATAGTCGCAATTATTTTTGACGGAAATTGACCATTACGATTTGATGATAGGCCTGAAGAAAAACAGCAGAAAATGATATCCAATAGAAATGTTGAATTATATTAAACTAACGAACTAATACCTTTTACTTCTTGACAGGAAGTCAATTAACTTTGTATATAGACTACGGTTATCCATTCGTTTATGTTACTAATTTAACCATGGAATGAAAATTGAACATGGAACTTCACCCAAGGGTTATGACCAAACTGTTGACTATATCCTATACACATATACAATCAAACCTGCTATAACAGCCATCTCTATACAGCGACCACCTGTCTAAAGTGGTCACTCTTGCAATGTCTTGAAATAGTATTTTCTATTAAATCAAAGATTGATGAGCTTGGCTGTAGTTTTGCTAAGACGAACCAAGAACTAGAAAAAGAGTAACTCACTAAAACTGCAGCCAAGCTCATCAATCTTCGTTTCAATAGAAAATACTATTTCAGAACATTGCAAGAGTGACAACTTTACAACTTTAGACAGGTGGTCGATGTATAGAGACGGCTGTTATAACAGGTCCGATTGTATATGTGTATAGTATATAGTTAACATTTTGGGCATAACCTTTAGATGAAGTTCCAGTGTTCAATTTTCATTCCATGGTTAAATTAGTAACATGAACGAGTGGGTAACTGTAGTCTATATACGAAGTTGCATTGATTTCCTGTCAATGATTAATGAAGGTATTAATTCTTTAGTTTAATTTAATTCGATGTTTCTATTGGATATCTTATTCTGCTTTTTTTCTGCATGCCTATCATCAAATCGTAATAGTCAATTCCTCTCAAAAATAATTGCGACCATGAACATTCCTAGGCATTTGCCTAAAATTGTTCGTTGTGAACAATGTATATTACCTAGTTGTATTTTCTAAATAAGATAAATTAAGTATTTACATGATCTATCCTGCTAGTGGAATGTTAAAATATAATGAATAACATTTTTCACTTACTGTATATATCTTTATCTAGTTTTCCTATGTCGATTTGTTAAATCTTCATACATAGCCTCGTTTTGATAATTTGATACATAGTGACAGTAAAGAAATTTTAAGCACATTTTATGAGCTAAATGATGCAGGGCTATAATGTCTGATGGTATTCCTTCAAATTAAATCACATGATTGCTCTGAAACTGGACAGCCTCGCTTTCATGTTTCTACTGGAATTGCCATAAATCAATTGCAAAATTAAGGCATTTTGCCTATTCCGATTTCGGAACATTTTGGATATGTTGTTAAGCATAAAATTTGACCCCAGAATTGATAAAAAATGCGTCTGTTGCAATTTGTGTGAGGTTAAGGCTTATATTGGCTTAAAATGACTGTACTATTAAAATGTTTTTAACTTCTACAATGAATTTAATCCTTAACTGAGCGCCATTGTGCATTTGGAGTAAGTCACGGGATTAAGCTAACAAAACGAGGCTAGATGACAATGACTGATTCGAGGGATTAAAAAATTACGAAAATAGAGAGAAAGTGTCAGCCTTGCTAAGCTTGGTACAAGCTTGTTTTCCGAGGGGGGCGAACTATGTCAGGAATGTGAAATAGAGCATTATCATTGGTTCATAGTTAAATTCTTTGAAGGCAACGTCATCTGAGGGGAGCGAAATCAAAGCAATCTATTGGATGCTCTACTTCCGCCGTAGCGAAATCAGTGTTGTTGATTGGTAGAATTAATTTGACTTCCTTCTAGTCCAGTGTCCAATCATATGATGATTATAACAATTGTCTTGCTACTTCCAATCTACTACGAAAAATATGACGTACTCAAGATGAAATTTAAGTTATAAGTCGTTTTCTCAGTGATTGTTTTCATAAATAATAATAGCAAAACAACATCGCGGCGCTATCAAAGAGTAAAAATCTGACGGAAGCGCTTGCCCCTGTCGCGCCCCCTGGATCCGCCACTGATCTTTGTTGACCCAATATCGATCATTATTCATTTCCAAACTTTCTGATCTGTTCTAACACGGCAGAATCACTGAGAATTGGTCTCAAAAGCTATTTTAAGATCATCTCGGTTTGATGCGAAAAAGTTACGGGGGTCAGATTATAGAACTGGGTTTCATGATTTCATCTGAACCGCGCGAATAAATGTTTTACTTTTCACAAGAAACTAAGTTTTTGTCTGACGTTCTGACTTGTTGGATCGTTTATTCTATTTGTTGCATTGTGTTTGATGGCCATCAAACATTTTTCAAGGATTTTTGTAATCGGATGTCTTTGTCATTTTTTCAACGCGGTGGATATTGTTCCGGCTGCCAGAAAGCTGTCCTCAAAAGATAATGTTCCGTGTGTCCTTTGCGCATGCGTATGTAGATAGTAAACATGGCTGTGTTGATCGATCCAAATTAAATTTTATATAGTTTGTAAAAAATTTCATAGCACCGACACCGTAGATTGGCTTAAGAAATATGAAACAGATTAATCATTTTATTCTGCGTTTGATTTATTGAAGCTTTTCAGCGATGCGACCTAGTGACCCAAAGTTTTTAACTTTTTAGTATTTGAGTGTCGTGACATTTATTTGACGCTCTTAGGTTTCAGAGAATATTTATGTAGCCTCACAATATTTCAAAACATTTTTACTTCGGCAATTTGTAATAATATGGGATAATTACTTTTTCTTTCTTGATTATGCCATTTCTTTATCTTGTAACTGATGCTATATGCGGTCTACCAATTCTGATTTTGTCGTATAGCAAAAGTCAAAACTCTGAAACTCAAAACTGAAGCCGAGTTCGTTCGCTTTTTCTGTAAGTTTGGAAGAACGGTTTGGTGTGGCATCTAGCGTTGTGAATCCCTCATACAAAGTGTTTTCAACCTGTAGTAGTTTGAATTTAAACTATTTTATATTCTATTATTAAATTGATGAACAGAATTGTTATTAACGTCATCAAGGTAACAGGACCGTCCGTCGCCATTGCATCGTGAACGAATGTGAGAGAAATGCAAACAACACAATACGCATGCGCAAAAGACGCACGGAACATTAGGGGAGACCGGGGTGACTTCGGACAGAACGGTTTTAGTTTACGGAGTGGATAAATCTACGGCAGGAAGTTCTTTGTTCCTTTGTTTTGAAAGTTCATCACAAAAACGGATTCTATTTTCAAGTCAAACTCCAGATAATAATAATACTAAGTTATAATATAATCATATCAAAAATGTTTTGATATTTGTTTTTATATATATTAATAATTAGAATCAATGTGTGTATCCATGTTCACAACATTCTCTTCTCAAAAAATTCGAAAGAGATTGTATTAAGACCGCTTTATTCTACTTTTCTTTCAAATGTTTGTGGACGAGTGGGTTAAGGTCACTCATGTTTTCTATTCACAGTACGGCATTCAACCGGTTCGATCCTCATGCTTGGTAACCTTTATTCCACTTTTTTTCCTTTGCTCTCAAAATCAAACTTCACCTTCATGACAATATAACCAAACTAAATTGAAGTTGTGGGCTAGTATTTATTATTAAATGGAAAATTTTAGAACAATTTGACTGCTTTGGTTTATTTTCAAGCATTTTAAATCATTCAGCTTGCTCCCCAAGCCCGCCGAATGAACAGAGAACGGGCAAACCAAAACAATTTGAATATTTCCCTTCACCAGATACGTTTGATCAGAAATTAGGAATATTGTCCAATGTCTGGATTGGATAATAAATATTTGGGATAAATAATAACAGAATCAATTTTTATTAAATAATCAATTAATAATAATATAATTAATTTGATCGAGGGTAGATTTCAATCAAGTGCGCATGCTCGGTAAACTTCCGTAGCTTTATCCAAACCGCTAAAGCTACGGCAACCGTAGCTTTATCCTTGTCCTTTAGTTTAAATAAAAATACAACCTCTCAGTATGTTAAATATAAAGGTAAAACATACCTGTTGCCAAAATTTTAGATAATTTCATCAAGTAATAAAAAAGTTATTATGGTTTGAAACTTTGTCCTGCTTTTGTGTATTATTTGTTCTCGAAGAAAAAGTTCGACGAAGAAAATCCACGCAACCAACATGTTGATATTTGGTACCATTTTGAAGCCAGTGACGTTGTGGGTCTCATACTGAAGTCTCATGCACGTGCGCTTTGAAAATTCAACTGCAGAAATGATATTCTTATGTTTATAAACAGGGTGACTACGGTCAAAGCGTCATAACATAGCAAAGCGATGAAGAAGTAAAATATCAAGCTGTGAAACAATGGTAAATCCGAAATTATGTGGGTGTCACGTTTCCCATTCCATTCAAGTTTGACACTCTCCAGCTGTGATGTTGTGTAAACATTTCAGAGCACGCGTGATCCGTCGGCTTAGAATATGTGGAAATAATATGGTCTACTTAAATATAATATCAAATTGTGGATGAAAAATCAAGTATGAAGTGCATTTAATTACAGATATGTCTCAATTTATATATGTCGAAGAGTTTGGTATACTCTTATTGATTTACGAGCATGTTTTGTTTTCGTTTGGAGCCGCTGCGTTATGACTTGAATCTACGGCTTTCGATGACTATTTCGACGCGCTAAAGAAATTGTAAATATTAACATGGTTTGTAATTTATGAATAATTTCATCGATTTCTCTGAGTAGATGAATGATAAAGCTTTCGATTGATGTCAATAAACATTTGTTTCGTTCATTGCTGTGAGTTTAAATTCACTGTCCAGAGTCACCCCAGTCTGGCCGAAGTCACCCCTCTCAACTAGGGGTAAAAGAATGATCAAATACTCGGCACTCAAATATATTTGATTTTCCAACAATTTACCCTTTTAAACATGGCACAATAGCTATTAAATGATATACGATTTATTTGTTTCGAGCGAAAAATAAAATAATTAGAAGTAAGAAACCAAAAAGCGTCCGATGTGTACCCGGTCTTCCCTATCTCTAGTACTCAGGATTCCGGCTGCCGAACATTATCCACTTCGTTTTTGACTCATGGTTACGTAAGTGACCTTGAATCTATGCTGTCATGGCGGAAACGTTTTCATTTCATTTCATTTTTGACTAAATCTATTGTTCTTTTGAAATAACGTTCAACATACTGCTTTGCGTGCTAACAAAGGTCAAACAAAAAACGATTGCGCAAGAAACACCATTTTATTGTTAAAAATACAATGGGCATGCTGTGTGATTATTCCAAATTTTTAGCCAAATTTTTTTTGCCATAGCCCGCCATGATGGTCGACTCGCATCTTAGCGAGATTACAATTGCATTATTAAATGAAATGTTTTCTAATAGTCCTGGATTAGTTTACCTCTTCGTGATTATCTCTTCATTGGTGGAACACATGATTGTTTTCTTCTTCTCGTCATTTGAAATGGTTGATGAAAGATTTTATTATTTCTGTAACATCACTATTTGTGGTGAAACTTCGAAGATAATTGTTGTTGTGTTTTGACCATGAGAACTTTTGAACCGACAATTCATCATTTGGTTTGAGGTTTGGACAAGACAGTATTATATATTCATTGTTTGTATTGTTTTCTGAAGTTATTTATTACATCAGACTGCTAAGCCAGTCGTCATGGTTTTATTTGGTTTATTAAAATGTTTTTATTCTGCTGAGACATCACCTTAAGAAGAGACAATTTCGCACCTCATTTACAACTCACACCTGCATCATAAGTAGTGAAAATCACTTCATTTGTGTTATCTTGGTATAGTCTAGTGGTGAAGCGTTTGCATAAGGCGCGTAGGGTCTGGGGTTCCATCCCATCGGTCTGCGTAACATTTTTTTTCTTTTTTTCTTTTTTCTTTGATTTATTATTTGGATATATTTTTCTTTATATTATTATATTATTTGGATATTGTTATAAATTATTTTATTTCATTGAAGTTGATTTTTTTATTTGATCTGATTTTTATATCTTTAGATTGCATTGATTTACTTTTTTTAATTTGATTTGATTTGATTTTTCTTTGCATGATGATTTGATTGATTTGATATTCTATTGAATTTGATTTCAATTGGTTTATTTTGATTATTATATTATTCACCATGAGTCCGAGCGTAGCGGAGCTATTTGTTTAAACCATTTTGTTTAAAATTTATTGAGCCCTTTATTGTTGTGACTTTTTTTAAGCTCAGTCAAGAAGCTCAGTCAAAAGTTTTTCTGGAAAGGTTTTGGAAACATTAAAACACACATGTCATATAAAAAAGGTTTATTGCGTGAAAGTTGCCGTCCTTTGCCCAGTGCGTAAAACATTAATTTTGTTTCCTCTGTTTAATCAGCGTTGATGTCTCTGTGTGTTTGTCAAACAGAACTAGGGGTGAGGCAATAGTAAAATTGAGGCGCTGATTAATCATAACAATCAGTTGATTAATCGTGTTTTTCTGATTGTTTCCCATCCAAAGAAACCAATACAAAAGAGCAGGAGACAACACATAGATTTGATGAGTTTAAAATGATGAACAGTAGGAAATTATACATGCAAATGTCAAGTCTGCAATTAGCTGAATAAAATAAATGGAAATATGGTTTTCAAATTTCAGGATATTTCATAGCAGCTTTGAAGAGTGCATCATCCCAAAGAAATAATAGAAATAAATCTTTGTATAACATTTTTTAAACATCAAACTACTTTTTAACTATTTTCAAAACTATTTCCTACAAATAAAAACCCAATAGACGCTTTTTCTTTCTAAATTAAATTATTCATTCAACCATGCTTTCGTGTTTTATTAATCAAAGCTAATGTGTAACCTTTTCCACTTTATAACAATGGTCAGTGGAAGGTGTCAATTGGCATGAAGAATCATTCAAATGTTTTGAATTATGTTTAGAATTACAAAACGATGTAAACAAATCATCACGACTGTGCCGAGCGATATCAACTTTTGATTACTACTTAATTTTGATTAAAGAAATTTCAATTCAAATTTCATTTCAAATTTCATTGTCTGAAAATAATAGGTTAAATGACTGGAAATGCGGTTGATTTGTCAATGCCGATTGTTTTCAGATTAGTAAAAATTGGCCTGACGATTGGCAGAACCGATTATTTTCAGAACAATCGTCTCACCCCTAAACAGAACAAGCAAAATCCTTCATAAGTTTTGAGTAAAATCTATGTTTATATGCTTGTAAAGCCAAAGTCTGCGTTACATACCGCGATTCCTTTACAAACGAATACCTGCAGCGGAAGTTTCTGACTTATTGTTTTTAGTGAATAAGTTCATCATTTCTGTTTGATCAATTAAGTGTCATAGTTATGAAGCCTAAAATAGAATTAGTAGCACGTAATTTATGATTTTTATTGTTACTAAAATTAGCGAAGCGGGAATCTGCTAAGTGCTAGACCAGGATTCAAACACGCAAAAAGACAGCACTTCTGGATATTTCTTTATGTTGGTGTTTGTACAGTACATTATTCTGTGGAGTACCTCAGGGCTCCATACTGGGTCCTCTTCTGTTTCTTGTTTATGTGAATGATCTACCAACAACTATATCGCATGGTAGCCTACTGTTTGTCAATTTGCGGATGATACGCAAATACTATACAACTTCATCATCATCATCATCATCATAATTTTTTCAGAAACCTTTAAGTTATACAGAACTTTTTTTCAAAGGACTGATTAGGCTATACATTACAATATACATATATATAAGCAGGAAATAAAACATTAACAAAGATAAGGGGTAAATTTTAGTATTTACAAAATGAAAAATAGAGAGTTAAATAAAGTTTTATCATTTCATCATGTGGTTCTTGAGGAGACATTTAAAACCAGTCCTTTTTGAGACCCGCTTCATTGCAGACGGCGGATCATTCCATTTGTGAGCACCAGCGTATTGATATGAATGGTGATGGCTCGACTTGATGTAGATGTCATTATAGGCAGGGATGTTTTGGTAGGCGAACGCTGGGGAACTCCATTCCCCCACTACTTTATCGGAGAACGGCGTCCCCTCACTTTTTTCATTTGATGTGAAGTTTTATATGTTCTTGTTTATAATGTTATCATCAATATTATCAGTAATAGAAGTATTATTTTTGAGGCAAAAGTCAGTGGCAACAGTTTCCCAATTTTATTATTTAACTGAACTGCGTTTCGGCTATTAAATATTTTCAAAATAATAACTTCATATTTTAACAAGAAAATAATTAAATGACCCAATAGATTATACTGAATTGGTCTCTTTCAATTCACTACAGAGCTCTTGAAAGATTATAATGTTGTGGACATTTTTCGGGAACATGCCCCTGGACCCCCTACAAGAATTGGCCTTCAGCCCCTATGAAAATTGCGAGCCGTTCCCCCACTATATTTTTTCAGAAAACATCACTGATTATGGGAATGGGATCGAGTGCTGGTGGTATTTGGACGTTTGAAACCTTGGAGTTATTCTTGATGATGAGATGAATTTTAAGAGACACATTGCCCAAATTATAAAACAGTAACATTCAGGTTGAGAGCTATCTCCAAACAACGTAAATATCTTCCAGTTGTCCTATTTAAAACCGTTGTTGAATCAAAAATATTAATGCCATGTATGTATGCACTAGAAGTGTGGTCGTCGTGCACAAAGACTCAAACCCAACGTATCCATGTTGGAGTTAAAATTGGGCCGCAAAATTAGTTGTTTGAAATCGTAAATTCAATAACATGAACAATTTGTTACAAGAACTTGAGTGGTTAAATATTGAAGATCTAGCTGAGTTGCGCACGGCATACACAGCCCATCAGTCAGCTCAAGGATTTTATGGAAGTTCTTTGGAATCTTTGTTCAAACATTCAAATGCACAATGCAACACACGTACAAATCTATATACACTCCCTCGTGTTTACACTGACCGCGGTAAATAACGTTTTCCTTCCGTGGGGCTTCACTCCTCAATAAATATAGTCAAATAGAAAATTATAGCAAAGTAAAATACAAATTAGAAATTAAAACTAGACTAAATTATAAATAGAACATACAATTTTGCATTATGAAAATCAATCAGACATCAAGAATCAACAACCTTGAAATGAATCATACTTACAAAACTGTAAAAAATCTTAATTAGCCTAGAAATCCCTGTGTCAAGTTGTTTATATGTCTTTAAATATACTAATATCTATCTATCTATCTAGGCTATCTATCTATCATAAATAGAACATTAGATCTAAATAAAGTTTTCAAAGAAAGGTTGCATAATATTTGAAAACGAGTATTTTTAAAATGTGTTTAAATCACAATTTTTACACCTTTGAGTCATTTCAACTTAGTAAACAAAGAAGTATGAGAATCCCGGTGAAAATCACCTTAATCACACATAATTATGTAACATCAGTCTGATTCTGATACAAGGCCCGGACAGAGAAACCAAGCAATTCACACAGACCCTATTCTTTTGTCAATTAATCGCGGTCTGTGCTGTGACGCAGGCTAGTAAAACCCAAAATTAAAACTTTTCTGTAGATCATAAATACTGTAGAGTTGTGTCCAGACTTTTAGCAGATATTTTAGCATTTGCTTTTTCTATCACATTCACTGATCGCTTCACATCTACAGGAATTTGCACATGAAAACCCACACTCTTTTCCATTGATTTTCTGTATATTTCTATTTTGGAGACAGAGAGGACGCATACTGAGATGGTATTATTTTGTGTCCAATGGCCGGTCTGTCATACAAACTCCTTTCTGTGTGCGCTAATCCATGTGGATGTGGCATTATTCCTTGCTTTGAGAAACCATCAATCATTTTGGGAAGCTGAGGCCCCATTTCACACCAACCTCAGTCAGCCCAAACAATAAAAGAGTGTATGTAGGATAGATGTATTAATAGGCTACACTAATTAGCGGCACAATCAGCTACTCAACACTTTTTTGGTATTTAAATTCCCACAATGTTCTTCATGTCTTGTCGATAAGTTGGGGTTCTTGATAAGTTGATTGTGTTGGATAAACTATGCCATGAAATACATTGTATAATTTCAAACAGAGAAATGCATAGCACAAAATACCGTCACAATACGTGTATTGTAGATATATTCTGTAGATCCTACATACAACCCTGTAGTTTTTTCACAATTGATTTCAGATTGAGTTTTGAATTCTGTGTAAAGATGCGCTATTTTAATATGTTGTTATTAATATGTTTTATTTACCTCTATCACAGGTGGACGGCGATATTGTCAATCTGCTAATGGGCCATTGCATGGTATAAGAGTGTTGGATATGACAAGGTGCTTTAAATTCAGTGTAATTATTCTTTGCATCAAATACTAATCAACCATTTGGCTGTGTAGAATTCATTATAAGAAAGCTTGTTTGAATAATATTGTAACCAGTTACACTTTACTTACTAAGATACTAGCTAGAATCCGGCTTACTGTCCTTGGATAGAGAAGAGGATTAGCTCAGATGGCAGAGCAACCGAACTTCAGGTCGGATCTGATCGACTGTGGTTCAAATCCTCCTAAGGTCAACTCAGCCTTGACTTTATCTGAAACATCAAATGAGTACCATCTGAGGATGGCATATGGAATGGTCCAGAGGGAATTGCATTGTTATTAGCTGCTTCGCATCGTTGTGCATTGACAATCAAGACTTATCTGCCATGAAATCTGTAGACATTGATCTGCAGTGTCGCGGCTGAGATCAACAAAGAGCGTTTAAAATCATTGCTCTAAGCGATAAAAGCCACTCATCTAGAAATAGAGGAGTGGTATGGGTGCCTTCGGTAGGGCAACACCGTCAACTACATTACTTATTACTTTAATTGGCTTACGGCAACCGCAAAAGTTGAATCAGTTCAACTTTTGAGACAGTCGCAGGCAACTTCATGGCTTCCTGTAGAACAACAGCATGAAAAGTGATAATTTGCCTACGATTCGTCACCGGCCCTACCGCTGGCATGATCGCAGGCAGTGTCGCCGGCAAATTTGCTATATGGGAAACAGGCTTTATTGATCTCAGCTGCGGCACTGCGACAATAGGCCTTGATTGTCAATATTGTCAATACGCAATGATGCGCCGCAGCTACTCACAATGCAGTGCCCTCTAGACCATTCCATCTGCCATCGTTAGATGGTACTCATTTGATGTTTTTAGATAAAGTCAAAGTAAAGTAAAGAGTTGACCTCTGTGGGATTTGAACCACAGTCGATCAGATATGCCAAGTGAGTTGAATACAGTCGCAATGTTGCCTGGCTAGATGGTCAATGCTTGATTATACTCCTTTATAATATAAATATATATATATATATATATATATATATATATATACTAATAATATTAAAATATCAAACTTATTATTGGCAATTGAATAGTGCTCAATGCTAGTGAATATCATAGCGTAAATGTCTTTCTTGACCTTCTCCTTAATAATATACACTTAATGCATTTAATGTGTGGCTCCGAGGGAAATAATGAGTCACTATTTCTCAAAGTAGTCATACATTAAATGCTTTAGTATATTCATGGTTTCAACTAGATAATAAAAGATGCTTCCGATAGTAATAATGTAATTGAATTATACATATTAAAACTTATATCATGTTTAACTAACACAAAAGGTGACAGGATTCAATCAAAGGCATTGTTTTAATTGCTTGATAACTGTTTATCGCTACATTTGCCTCAGTAAATCTCCTGCGTTATACCAGAGGAGCAGTATATAACAAGATGTAATTATTTTTGGAAGACTAGATCCTACAGTTTCTTTCTGTTTCTTTCTCTCGTGTACTAGCCTTACGAGAATAGGCTACTAACATCACATCCCTCTATCAACACTGTGAAAGTGCTAAAAGCAAACTTTGTTGCCTTGTTTGTTGCATTCGACTTGTAGATGGATAGATAGAAATAGAATTTATATGCATAATTTAAAAAGATTTGAAAGCATGCAGGTAGCACAAAACTTTCACAAGTATAGCTAGTATGCTAACCCTTAAAATAATGATAATGTAATAAAAAGTAACATGGTAATGGCGATCCTAATTGTTCACTATCAAATGAACAATATATACTGCAATACTGTATGATAAAAGAAAAATAAGATTAAAATTAAAGTTAAAAATTAAAAATGTAGTCAACAAAACTTTATATTAGCGAGTTTATTTAAGTGAAATCGATTGTCATGACCATCTTCTGTATGTAAAAAGTATTTCTTCCAGGTAGAGTTAGACTTCTTGATAATACTTATTCAATGGAGGTAAACACTTTTTTTGTTATTATTTTTTGGAGGCTGTAAACTTTTTTATTTTGTTGAATTAATGATTTGAAGACGTAAAATTGATCTGACTTTAGCTCTACAATATGATTTGGTGAGGTGTTCCAAGAAACTACTGCAGATTTTAATGACACATGTCCCATCTTTAAACGGCGTCGGCTACAATAATTTTTACTTATGACTGATTTAGATTTAGATGAAGTTGGTGCTTATGACATTTAGGAAAAAGTCCAGATCGTTGAGATGTTGGTAATGGCTTTAAAATGTCAGGTGGAATTTGTCAAAGTTTCAATGAAGAATCTCCTGGCTACCAGCGATGGGAAATAACAACTTATTACCAGCTCATCAAGGTTAAAGCCCATTTTGCACGATAACATTTCCTGTGACTGTGAAACACCTGCTAGTTGAAATGTGACAATGAGTCCGCAATACAATTAGAGGTACCTGCAATGAGGTGCCTAGCGAAAACGGAGAAGCTCCAACAGGCTACAACAAACAATACAACGAACAAGGAACATCACCGTAAAATTGAATTTCCGTACCGCCTCACTGTCACACAGAAGCAGGGCGAGATGTTGTGAGCATTTATATCCCTTCTTAGGAAGCAAGTGCGATTATGAATAATTCTCTGTATGCAATGGGTTGATGTGTTTGTGTAGCATTTAATCTAGCATTGCATCATTGCCCCGATATATGCTGGAAGAGAAATTATTTGCCTACCGTGATCAGATCCATGCTATACCTTGCGGAAGGATGGCAGGAACTTCGGTTTTCCACAGATGAAAGCAGGGCCTGAACTTACAACCTTGACGGCATGATCAAGATGTCCGATCAGTCACTCAAACTCTTTCCTCGTGCAGCGATGTCTGACCAACCGTGTTATAGTCAGTTTTGCAATGTGATCGGAAACAAGTTTTATCCTTAAGATGGTCACCACTGTGGATTCCAACACATTTCTCAGGATGCAGAAGAAGCCTGCTATTTGCCATCAAATTTTGCCATGGGCTGCAGTACCTATTCCGCTGATCATTGTTATGAAAGGATCTACCGATAATTCCTGGACATATTGCACCGAGGAACTCTGCTTGATATGTTCCATCACTTTCACAGTAGCCTATTGGAGATAAGGTCAACCATGAATCTTCATTTTTCAGCCTAGCTCCCTTTTGGAATGGAACAGAAGCTACTGACAGGAAGATTGAGAAATGAGGATTTAATTAGATATTTATCCTTCTGCATTCCCAGAACATTGCAAACTTTTATTCGGAATACTTTGTTATAAGTTTAGCATCCTTGATTGATGTTTGATTGCAGGATTCTAGCTGTTGTCAGACCCTGTCATATACCAACTAATTCTAATGATATCGAAATGTTACCCTTTTACCTAGCCAAGCAACTGATCAACTTTGAAGTTTGATTAATCTAAAAGACTAAGAATGAAATCACTATACCAACAAAGCGTTTTCTAGAAATTTAAACCCGACCATTTAATCACTGCCTTTTCTGTATAAATATTATTATTCATCAACTGTGCTTGTGTGTTTTACATATTCAAGCTAAAGTGTTGAAATTTTTTCACATTATAAACTTTGTAATGTGATAAACAATGAAAAGGTCAAACAGTGTGCCGAATTATTTATACAGTTTGAATTAGCAACCGATGTAAACAAAACAAAAGTGCAGCAATAAACCTATTATTTATAAGACATTTGGAGTGATTAACCATTGTGGAGTAACAAATGATTGCTTAAAAATAACAAGTAATTGTAATTCAGTAATTAAAAGTTTCTTCGAAAAACATTTTAGTATGAAAGATAGCGACAAAAAATCACGATTAAATTTATTCCGACGTTTCGACATTGCTGTTGTCATTTTCAAGGTTAAAAGAAATATTATATGAAATTACAAGATATATATAGGTAAAATTGTGCTAAGATATAAATTTAACATTCTATGGCTATTGTTTACAAAGAGAGAATTACGAAAATCTACAGATATATAGACAATAGAACGCTGTGACAAAGGAAACACGTAAACTAAAAGTCGCGACTTAATTGAATCGCTTTGAATGTTAAGAGTCGGTTTTAGCTTCCTGATTGCCAACATTCCATGTACCAAACAGTCAAATTTTGAGTTGCATTTTCGAACAACTGAAAACATGTGGGCAGATCCCCTGTAACTTTTGTTATGAGTTTTCAAGTGTTTGTCGACGGCCGACCCACCATGATCACCAATGCGTTGATGGAGGTGTCGGCGTGTAAAACCAACATAATTCGCATCGCACGAATCACACTGAAAATGATACACAACGCATTGGCGAGACAGAAGGGTCGGTCTCGGCTCACAAACTCTCAAATCGTCTACTATTGGCTATGTGGTTCAAGATTGGCACACCTGTACGGCCTGCCAAAAACCCATAAGCAGCCTTTATCAATGCGACCGATCCTTTCAGCTACAAATACTTATAACTATCAATTAGCAAAATGGTTAGAAGAAAAGTTACAGCCTCTATCTCGCAACTTTTTTACTGAAAGCATTCAAGGACGATTGGTTTAATCAAACTTATAATTTATCTATTACAGCCGACGAATTAGAAGAACTATTATTATTGTCTACGAAAGATCAATTACAAGATCGAAATGTATTCATTGTGAGATTACTAACCATGACTTTGAAAATCATTTTCTATTTGCAAAATTAGATAAAATTATAAAGGATAAGTCGCGACTTTTAGTTTAATTGTTTCCTTTGTCACAGCGTTCTATTGTCTATATATCTGTAGATTTTCGTAATTCTCTCTTTGTAAACAATAGCCATAGAATGTTAAATTTATATCTTAGCACAATTTTACCTATATATATCTTGTAATTTCATATAATATTTCTTTTAACCTTGAAAATGACAACAGCAATGTCGAAACGTCGGAATAAATTTAATCGTGATTTTTTTCCGCTATCTTTCATACTAAATTGTAATTCACCCACTACTTGAAAGCTTCTTTTACCCCTGTTGCTGCAATATATAGTATTTGTTCTAATAATTGTTATACTTCAATTTTTAGAGTGCTTGCTGGACCATTTGCAACTATGATGTTTGGTGATATGGGTGCTGAGATCATTAAAGTCGAGAGACCAGGTAGGTGTTTTGCTCTGTATGTGGAATTGGCGATCATCATTTTAATTGTGTACAAGTTACAGAGAAAACAGAGTAAGGATGTTTGTATTTTCATACATATATTATGCATATTTGATCGTAGAAGATGTTATCCTAATTCAATAGGAAGGAGTTGCAATAGCTGGTTGTAATCTCACACTGAAGCAATCAAACTTGCATGATCTGGTATAAATATTTCGATTCTTCTCAATGTGCTATCCATTTACTACATGATTTAGATCAGCCTCGTAACCTAAAGCCCCAGTAACAATCCTCACTAATGTCTGCACACGCATGACAATGAACGCCTTGGGAAATATGGAATTGGTGTGGTTGTGAGATTAGTATTCAGATTCAGTAATGGAGTGTTGATTTGCAATTGCATCTACATCTGCATCATACAAATACGATTCTACTTTTGGTAGACAAACAACAACTGTTAGAACTTTAACTTGAATAATACATTCCAGCTCCTTAGGTCGACTATCAAGATGTAGCAATTCATGATGCAGTTTACCACAATCATTTGTTGTGCCTTTTTGGCTTTCTAAAACATTCCATCCATCTATGATGAGGAGTTAAACATAAGTAGCATTAAAATAAAAATAAGCATTCATTTCGCTTTAGTAAAATACAACTTATCCTTTATAATTATATCTAATTTTGCAAATAGAAAATGATTTTCAAAGTCATGGTTAGTAATCTCACAATGAATACATTTCGATCTTGTACTTCCTCTATTTACGCTTGTTTACGCTGTAAGTGCTTGGGCAGAATATGCTTTTGCATCTTTTTGATCGTCAGTTTGTCTGACAACTCTTTTCACAGCTTTGTCCTGACTCCAGTCAACCATTTCTCTTGAACGTACTTCTCTTGGAAACCAATCACAAAATATTTTCCATATTGGGAATTCTTCCTCTTCATACTTTTTAATTTTTTCCTTTTCGCCGCACTCTAACTTCAAATCAACGTGTAATGTTGATCCCAGTATAGTAATTATTATTGCATGCAAGGGGTTGTCAATCTTATCTGCATATGATTCCAATGAAGGCTTTTTTCCAGAAATTAACAAATTTGTCCTTAATAGCTTGGAATCAGAGCTAGTCGATAATTGTTGAACGTTAATCATTGGCTTCACTATATACCTGACAATTTGCCCTGACTGTCAATAACATGCGTTTACATGTTTTAATACAGCATGATACAGTTCAACTAACAATGAAAATCCATCTAGACATTTAGAAGCAGTACGCTTCTATGTTTGTTGAAGATACCGATACTTCTAAAAGGAAGACACCTTTGGGATGCTATGCACCACCGCATTAAGTTATTTCCACCAATAGGGGAAATGATTAATGTCTAATGATGAATGTGGAATTCAGGCATTTAAATACCATTTGGTAATTGGTAGACTCTTCTCTTCTTCTTCTTCTTGGCATATTTTTGACTCATGGTTACGTCAGTGACCTTGAGTCTATCCTGTCATGGTGGAAACGTTTTCATTTCATTTCATTTCGTTTCATTTCATTTCATTTTTGACTAAATCTATTGTTCTTTTGAAATAACGTTCAACATACTGCTTTGCGTGCTAACAAAGGTCGAACAAAAAACGATTGTGCAAGAAACACCATTTTATTGTTAAAAATACAATGGGCAAGCTGTGTGATTATTCTAAATTTTTAGCCAAATTTTTTTGACATAAATTTTTTTCCATTGCCCGCCATGATGGCCGACTCGCAGCTTAGCGAGATTACAATTGCATTATTAAATGAAATGTTTTCTAATACTCCTGGATTAGTTTACGTCGTGACTATCTCTTCATTAGTAGAACACATGATTGTTTTCTTCTTCTCGTCATTTGAAATGGCTAATGAAAGGTTTTAATCATTCTGTAACATCACTATTTGAGGTGAAACTTCGAAGATAATTGTTGTTGTGTTTTTACCATGAGAACTTTTAAACCGACAATTCATCATTTGTTTGGGGGCTTAAACAAGACAGTATTATATATTTATTGTTTTTATTGTTTTCTGAAGTTATGTATTACATCAAACTGCTAAGACACTCGTCATCGTTTTATTTGGTTCATTAAAATGTTTTAATTCTGCTGCGACATCAGCTTAAGAAAGACAATTTCGCACGTCATTTACAAGTCACGCCTGTATTATAAGTAGTGAAAATCACGTCTTCTGCTCTATCTTGGTATGGTCTAGCGGTTAAGCGTCTGCATCAGGTGTGCGGGGTCTTGGGTTCAATTCCATCGGTCTGCCTTCTCATTTTTTTTTCTTTTTTCCTTTGATTTATTATTTGGATATATTTTTCTTTATGTTATTATATTATTTGGATTTTGTTACAATTTATTTCATTTTATTTGATTGAGGTTGATTTTTTTATTTGATCTGATTTTTATATCATTCGATTATTGAATTTGATTTGATTTTATTTTTCTTTGCATGGTGATTTGATGGATTTGATATTCTATTGAATTTGATTTCAATTGGTTTATTTTGATTATTATATTATTCACCATGAGTCCGAGCGTAGCGGAGCTATTTTTACACTTTTCTTTTTCAAACACAATTTCACTCAAGTTAGCGTGTTGATCAATGATATATTTATCTCACTGGCTTCCAAATAGATTCTATCACCAATTAAACCATTTATTTTTTCTTCGGATCTTTCCAACAACAATTATCTCTTCTTTTACTGCCACATGATTCCCATCGCTTTTTAATCTAAAACTAACCCTGTCTATCTTCTTTAGATCATCAATTATCCAATTGAAACGATCAACGATTAATTTGGAATCTTCTCCGATGGTGATGTCTTGGCTGAGAGGTCTAGATGATCATTGTCTCTCAAAAAACGCTTTACTAGGTGGCAGTTCACTTATTGCTTGCTTTTATATTAACAGCCTCTCTTCAGTATAGAACTTTCTTGCTGCAATATATCTTCACTTCTTGTATTTTCTTGTTGCTGCTACGGCAAGGGTGGGCTTCTTCCTTGCGTTTAATTAGTTATACCCTTGTACCAGCATCAGATATTTATATCTTTATTTGTTTGATACCTTTCAAATAAGAATACACATGTAGAAGGCATGTAACATGCGCTAATACTACAAGGAGATTTTTCATCATTTAGCTATCAGCGAATAAATGTATGATGCATTTATTTAATTACATTTTGGAGATTATGTTTCAAGATGGTTAAAGTTTTACAATTAACAATATCATTTGATAAAGCATTCCACAAACGTATTGTACGGTGATAGTAAAAATTATTTCTCACATCGGTTCTTGCAGTGGAGATACTTATTTGCTGATTGTGACTTCTTGTACTTGTTTTACGATGATAATGTCATCTATTTTCCACAATCTCACTGCAATTTCCCGATCACATCGATATACGGTACCCAAAAATGATTTTGATCAAAAAGTTCAAATTGGTGGCCATACGTCTCTTGATCGCTTGTCCGCCCTTTTATTATTGTTGTTGTATTCAAAACAAAATTAAGTTACGAGACTGGCAATTATTTATTTTGATGCACAAAGATACCAATAATAGACACATGCTTTACATGTGTCTGGTGTCTTGGGTCACATCTAGCTCAAGCTGTCGTAAGTCGTAAGTATAGTGGTGAATAATAATGCTATGTGTTTTTCTATCCAATCCGTCTTCCGACTCTCTCAAGTCTCATCGGCTGATCAACCTGACCACTTTGTCTTTATCGATCTCCTACAATATCGCTATCACAGAGAGAAGATTAATTTACTTTTGGAATGACATCCAAAACTAAACAGGTTTCGAATCGAAGTCAATGGCAGCCAAGGCAGTCAATACTCAATATCAAACAAGCTTTTTTTAGCTACTGAAAATTAAAACAAACAAACAAAAACGTGTTTGACAATTTTGTGTGCAATGTTCAAAACTAGAATATATTTGAAGTAGATTGCCTTAGATCTAACAGAGTCCACCCTCCCATCAATCACATTGATTTTCTCAGATAAATCACATGATTCAATAATCATAGGATTAAGTCCCACAGCCGGACAACCATAGAAGTAATTGCAAATTTGATGTAGAGGCAGTGTACAGCAATGTTGCTATCCACCAGGCTTACAGATATCTTCTGGGTAGGAAAGGGAGAGAGAATATCGTTGCCGATTCGACTTTGCCATTCTGCTCACGTCCTGCTCCGTTCATCTTAGAATTCTGTAGCTGCAGCAGTCATCGAGATTTCATTGAATAACAGCTTTCCCAGGCCCACCCAGGGGTAGAAAGCATTTTTCTTTTCAGTTTTTTAATGTCTGCACCATATGATTTTGCCTTAAAAGATGCCTGCAAGTATGTTACTAGTAATTTTCCCGGTCAAGCAATTTAAACCGGTCTTATTTCTCTCGATGCACCCCCTTATTCAGTTTCATTAATAAACTTTATGAATCATTTATAGATTAAGAACGGTTTTAAATTAAAAAAAATCCATCTTCAGGAATTATATTGTTCTATAATTGTGCCTGCGACTGTCGCTCAATTCAGAATCAAATGACCTCACATGTCACTTTGAAACCTCTATAGAATGTACGTACCATATGCTCAACAGAATAATTTATACCCTGGCACATTATTCTGTTTGTGGTGTGTAGACAGTTTTAAAGATTTAACTACAAATGTATGCAAGTGTCAACATTATCTGAAATCAATTCAATTCTAGCTATTCTTAATACATAATGAAATGCAGGCCCCCAAACCCCCTAAAATATGAGCTTCTCATTCGGTGTCACCCCTACAATTAATCTCCAGAATACAGAATTTCAAAATTCCATTAT
This sequence comes from Haliclystus octoradiatus, assembly GCA_916610825.1. NCBI lineage: Eukaryota > Metazoa > Cnidaria > Staurozoa > Stauromedusae > Haliclystidae > Haliclystus > Haliclystus octoradiatus. The sequence goes on from OU744450.1 coordinate 15,743,641, forward strand.
TTTTTAATTCTCCAGTCGCTAGGTATGGAATAATTACAATGCACGAATGTTGTTCACTATTTAGGTGATTTAATGGTGCTCTATCTCGTTACTCGGACATGTGTATGGCTTGATGGAGAAGCACGGTTGAGGTCTGTTTGCATCTTGGGCTTCTTCTGCATCCTGATAAATGTGTTGGTCCATCAGTTATAACGTCAGTGTTGATAGAACTTCACTCATTACACCATGTTGCACGACTCCATGGCAACAACATGCAATCACTAAGTGAACTGATTAGATTATGGTTGGTCTGGGATTGTTGCACAAAGAAAGATCTTGAATCACTCATCGGACATCTTAACCACACAGCCAAGGTTGTATGGGCCCGGCTGACGGTTTTTTCCGCAGATTACTGAATCTTCTGTCCTTCTTGCGCAAGGCAACAGATCGGACTAAGCAAAGGATCCCTTTTGTTTGGTGACTGATGGAATGGCTTTCCAGCCAAGTGGAGTGGTGTCTCCCATGGCCGTACCTTTGTCTGGCTTCCATTAGTGATCTGGTGGTATCTGATACCTCTGGCACAATGAGATATGAAGCATTAAGAAAACAATGGTGTAAGGGCAAATGGAGTGCCACACAAGCACATCAATCCATTTCATACAAAAAATTACCCCCATGGCTCATTATCGCGGTTCAATGGCATTATGGCAAGTGTTTCACCAAGTCACACCCTTAGCTGATTCACTGGCAACAATGGAGCAACACATTGTAAAAGATTTAATAGGGCCTTGCTGGAATACAAATGTTATCCTTCTTCACAATAGCCGTTCACCTTCAACCAGAAAAACTTAATAGACCCACACAGCTTACCTCAAATTTACTTAATTCAGCACTGCAAGAGATATAAGTATCCTTGCCCAGCTAATATTGTGCTTCAATCGATAATGTCTCTAGCAAGTGCTTAAAATTTGTACATGTAGAAGCTCTCTCCCATTTAACGTATCTTGTAAATTTGTCTTTGAAAACTGGATTTTTTCCTCAAAACTACAAAATTGCAAAAGCAATACCATTGTTTAAAACGGGAGATTCCCATCTATTTTCCAATTACATGCCAATATCAATTCTCTCAACTTTTTCGAAAGTATTAGAGAGAATCGTGTATAATCAAGTCTACTTTTACTTCGATGAATTTTTTCTATCCAAATTTCAATTTGGATTCCGGAAATTTTACGAAGCAATGGACTGTTTAATGAATTTTTTGAATAATATTTTTACTCATCAAAATGATAAATATCACCTTTCGATTTTTATTGACCTCAAAAAAGTATTCGATACTGTGAATCATACCATTTTATTGTCAAAATTATCCCATTATGAAACAGACATAGAATTGGTATGGTTTACTAGTTACTTATCCCAAAGAAAACAAATTGTCTCAATAAAAAACCACTATTCATCAGGAACGGTCACTTGTGGAGTCACACAAGGAAGTATTATCGGGCCATTGTTATTTTTAATTTTTATTAATGACTTGCCAAGCTCCACCAGATTCCGAGTCAGTCTTTTTGCAGATGACACTACCCTACAATGGTCAGACAATGATGCTGGTCATCTGCAGGATAAAGTCAACGAAGAGTTAAATTTAATTTCCAAATGGTTCTATGATAATCAATTGACCCTGCATGAATCTAAAACTAAATTTATTCTTTTTAACAAATCGAATGTCAACATGGAGCTCAAGATTAATAATACTCAAATAGAACGATGTGGTCAAAAACAAAATGAGCAACAGATAAAATTTTTAGGCCTGATAGTTGACGAAAGATTGAGCTGGAAACTCCACATTGACTTTATGTGCAAAAAACTAAGACGGTTGTGTTACACCCTAATGAAAATCAAAAACTTTCTCGCTACAAAATATAAATCTCAAATTTACACAGCAATTGTCAAACCCCATCTTGAGTACGGATTATCAATCTGGGGCGATTCAGCAAAAAATAGAGTAAACACACTCCACAAGAAATTCATACGCATTATCTTAAATTGCCGACCTTTAACTCACACTGAGCCACTTCTAAAATCGTTAAACATTTCATGATCTATATATTCTTAAATTCTTAATACTACTCCTTAAAGCCATATCTGTGAAATCTGGTATAACTACTAACTTAATGTTTACATTCGTAAATGCAAACAAGCGTAGGATAAATGTATTTTATGTACCTTTTGCTGGGACAACCTAACAGCCTTCCTGCAGCAACTCCCCAGAAGACTAAGCAGCATCGATCATGAAGTTCTGTTGTCTCGTTTGTCAGCGTCATCTTGTAATTCCCATTATTCTACTATTTGCATTACTACTATTATCGGTTTGCTACATTTGTGGTTGGTGATTTAAAGCGGCAGTGTCTTTGGGGGTCGTTGGTGAATCGGCGGTAGGCGGTAAGGAACAGTTGGCACGAAGGGGATTACGATTGGCTGCTGGTCTCCTCTATATGTCTCAAATAAATAGATGGACGAAATCAATAAAAAATTACTCATAAAAAGTAACACACACAAGTTACAATTAAGTAGTGAAAAATTCACACAGAAGTGAATGATCAGACAGGTAGCCTGTGATTGGTATTGCAAATTGTAAAAAGTTGTACGGCGGCAGGAGACTAGCAGTTAGTAGCATAGTAGCACGAAGTTACTGGAAAGCCCAGTTCATTAAAGTGGTAAATCATGTAAAATGACGTTTAAAGGTTGCAAATTTAGGATTTGGGAGTGAGCAATTCATGTAGTTGCGCATGCAAAATTCAAAGCAGCTGTATTCATTGCATCATGTAAAATTTGATACATATTACATAATACCTCGCGCGCACGTGAATGGGGAATGTCATTGCCATGCAATGTCAATGTTATAATAAATAGAAGTACACTAAAGTTACTTTTAGCCATCAAACCATACCAATGGTAACAATAAATCAATATACAACTTCACTGTCAAGCAATTAAACTTGAAAGATAACTAAACGGTAAAATAAGTCACTTATAATTAAATCAGACACACTTTAGTTCGCATATTACGATAAATAATATGCAAATATAAATTTAAATACAATTTGAAGTCCAAGGCAACCAGCCACAATAATAAACAGTAACGCCTTGTATAGGAATGGTAACAATGGTGAGGTAGATAATTCGCAGAGGATGTGGTTTGATAGTTCAGCAGCCAGCAGTACAATACTTTGTGTAAATCACGGCAAGTAAATCATGCCCTTAGTGACCACTGGCAAGTTTCAAAAGCAAAACCTTGAATGTTGATTGCCTGCAAACAAATGAAAATAAATTTGATTTGAAAGACAGCCAAACAATTGAAAGTAAATGAGAATCATGTAGAATTAAATGAACAAATGCAAGTTAGAAACAGGTGTAGTATTTGTATTAATTGGCATAATAAGTTATTAACCCCTTACAAGAACTTTCTAAAGAACGAGTCAATAATTATCGAAATTTCATATGCAGAGGTCGTGCATTACATTCATACATTTAGGTCTAAAATTGAAGTAAAATATTGGCGATGAAAATTGAAAATCACATCTAAATCATTGGAGCGAAACACACAAGGCTATGGCAGGAACATTCTGTAGAAACCGCAGAGGCAGTAGCTCCTAAATAACATTGAAAAGGCGACTAGCCCAAACCAAACACGTGCGCGCGTGGCCAATAGTTTAAGGCAAACATTCACAAAAGTTTGGCTAAAATGACACGTCCAAAAGCAGAGAGAAATCGGCCAAACAATTTACAGCCTTACAGTTCAAAACAATAACGAAGGCATTATGAACATAATCAAAAGCAGAACGATTAGAATCATTGAACAAACGTAGTGATTCTTACTTTGAAGGTGAAGGTGGTCCAAAATGATCGTTTTAGTGAACTCAGCCATTTTATGTACAGACAAGCAGCGAAATAATTACAGCCGGCCACAACAATAACATAAATGGTAAAGTCTTTTAAATTACATTATTGAATTACTCATTCACAATACGTCCTTTGATAGGGTAGCAGACCAGTAACATATTTGTTGTTTAAATCATGTTTGATTTAATAGAACAGCAGTTTTCTTCAAGCAGTGAATAAAAACGATTAGCTTCTTCAGTGCGTGTCAACGAAATCATCAAGGCGTAAACAAATGTTTAATGCATTGTTTGCTGAGACAACGGGAGATCGTTTGTCAACACGTCGAAGAAGAGCTTCGGTTGATCATAGGCCACCCGGCGTGCAAGAAAACACATTTCGAAGGAAAGAAAATTAAAATAAAATACTTGCAGTGATCGGAACGAAAAAACAAGCATTATTGACATAGTTCAAAGGCCGAACAGGAGGATGGCAAAAAAATATTGGCGAAAAGTCCGTTGGTTTTGGTAGAATAACCTCTGCGAAGGTGGTTTTTCCCTTAAATGTGTTGCACAGCTTGGGGTAATCGTGGGTTGTAGTCGAAAGGCCCCACCGGGGCCATCCGTCCCGAAGAAAATGCCCCTTCGGGGCATTTTCGCCTTCGGCGATGACCCCACTAGTCACAGACTCCCTTCATTGTGGAACAACAAAAAGAAAACTTTGAAATTCGAACCAACATCATCAGCAAGCTTCAAACATTTGATTAGAAATACTTTACTAGACAGCTACTCAGACACATGTACAGAAACAAACTGTTATGTTTGCCAATTGAACTGATAAATTGAATTGAAAACAAACAAAAAAAGTAGAATAAAATAAAATAAAATAAACAATAAAATAAAATCAAAGATACATATTTATATACAAATCACACAAGACATTCATTGTAAACCACTTCATCATCTTGAACAATTGCCTTTCCTTCCAATTTTCTCAACTCGATCACAAGCATTCACTTACTAACTCTTACCATTTCTCTAAATTGTTACTTTTTCTCTTTATTTTTCTGTTATTCTTAGTTTGAAATCATTTAATATGTAAATCTATTTTGTGTCTCCCAATAAATAGGCATTGATGCCTAAAGGATGACCACAATCATTGTTTCAATATACCTTGTAAATGTTAACCATGTATGTGTTCTTACGAATGATGATTGAAATAAATATCTATCTATCTAATAAGGCAATAAATGCCTGTTTGCTTTTTCTCCTAATCAGATATCTACAATACAAGTTCATCAAATTTGATTTGGCTGCAGAAAGATACCACCACATAAGAGCATTAATTCCCAAAACCTTCTTCTTGGATGTCCCAGACTGGAACTTAGTATGTCAAGTTATCAAGCTGATAACGTCTGCCAATAATAGCTATAAGCATGAAACTTATACCTTCAATTCACAAGACTCAAATCATGCATATCGCAATACAGATATTCTCTCACAGCTAGGTGAATTGGAAATGTCTGCAAAAGAAATTATTTTTGATGCGGGCATTTGTTATTTGCGATCTAGTGCCTCTGTCTGGGCACAACGGGAAGACACTGGGAAATATTAAGCCAAAATTGGCAACTTACCTCCAAACATTACCCCTGGGATAACATGTCTTTCAACGTGCGGTCTAGAGCTTCAAGCTGGAAGTGATGGATCATTGGAGCCTCGTCCAATACTATTAGCGCTGCTTCTCTTATTCGGGCTGATTTTCATGATTGAATTTTTGTTCGGTGAAAGAGCTGCCTTGAATCTTGAATGAAATGTTCAACCGAGCATCGATAACGTGGCAGCAATTCACTGGAGGCAACAGCAATCGCAGGTTGTTTGTTGTTATTTAATAATAGCAGCTTTGATAAATTTAATAGATGAACATTTATTAAAATCTCTTTCATCAAGTTTGTTTTGAAAGAAATTCATCAAACATCAACTTGGCAGCACCGAGATAATCACTACAGTCCCTCGATGATTCAGTTCCACTTGTATCACTACTATCAATTGTACTAAAGTCATAACTCACATGACACAAAGGATTAGCAAGTGATAAAACGTTTGTAGCAATCAATACATGTAGACATGAATCAGCAAGAAAATACAAACAAAGTGCTCTGGCAATTGCTTTACCAGAGAGCATATGAGGAACAGTATGTTCAGCATGTATTAACTCTAGTACTTCTTTTAAACCGGCTCCTTCCATTAAATGCCCAATACAGTCGAGAAAACTCATTAAATCATGGAAACCGCCTAATTGCAATGTTATGTCATGTAAAGAGTTGTGCTGGGTAAGCTTTCGATTATCACTGTTGCTTTCCACCAGAGAGGTTGATCAAATGTTAAAACAGATATAGAATTGTATCGTTTAGCATGATCTGCAACATATAACAGTGTGGAGTAAATACAATTGAGATTGGTAGGATCCAAGTCAATCATTGGAAGGAAAGTGGCAGTTGATGGTCCATGATGGGTCCCCTGTTTAACCATTTGCATGTAACCAGCCCATGACGGTGAGGGCGATTTGAAAAATGGGGCTATTTTTCACATACAATCTACATTAGATTCGTTCTCAGATGATAAACAAGTAGCCATTTTATTGAATATTATTTTTTAGTAGGATCAATTGCCAAAAAATTTGTTTATTTCAATTTTACTTTTCTCTACTAGTTCAGATGATGTAGTCATAGATGATGTTAGTCGTGGAAATTTCAATAGTTTGACACTGCTTGGAGTAGTGCAACAAATTATATCCATACCATGAAACGTGTTTTTTTGCCATCAATTCTTCTAATGTTATATGATCAACATTGTCTGCAACATATTGATCAAAGTGGCCAGGAGTAAATCCTGAAATTTCAGAGTCATTGTGCTTTGCAGCACATCTTTCAAATTGAATTACTTCACTGTAAGAGCAGCAAAAGCCCATTCTACTCAGAGTAGTTATCAGAAACTTTGAGCTAAACATATTGTGCATTTGAATACCTAAACCAAGTTGAAAAGGAGCTAAAATAACTCTTGATCGAGCAGACTGGATTATAGCTTGACCAATCGATGCAATTTTTACAGTTGAATGTTTACTTGTAATAACAATGCTTAAAAATTGCTTTAACGATTCTGGTAAAAAATCAAGGTTGCCATTTTGTGACTGGATATTATTAAACTCTGGGTATAATGTATTTGATAGCATTAATGCTTTGATATCGCTCAATATAAATTTAGCAGCAGAAGCAATAATGCTGTATTTTTCATCTGGCACATTTAAACATGACTTCTTATGGGAATCTTGTAAAATTGTTTCTGCAGTACTCCATAATGTAACCACATTTTTTTTACCATTGATTTCTGTTATGACAACCTTATTGCCAAAATGTTCTTTAAGCTTGGCTTTCATGTGTAAGTTACTATATGGTTGTAGACCATAAGTAATCACCCTTGAGGCCATCAGGTCAACAAGATTCTGGACTGTTATTTGTTCATCATCATTCTCAACTTAATAATTTTCTTTTGCGACGCTGACTTCAATCACTGTCACAGCGTAGCAAGGGAATGCCTTTATTAGTTCTGAAATTGATGCTGCACGTCTGATCGTAAGTAGCTTCAGCTGCAGGTAAATCATGAACAGACAACAATCGTGCTTGTACTGTGCTTGCCCAATCATCTAAGTTCCTTTTTCCACATATTTTTTAATTCGGTTTTGATGTCAATTGTTATTACTTTATGACCATCTTCCCTCTCTTCCTTTCACATTCAGATTCAATAAATTTTCCACAGAACAAACAATCTGATTTATAATCAAATGATGATAAAGTGTAGTTGACTTTGACTGACAATCAACAACTACTCTTTTATATGATGGTTTCAGACTTCTGGCTACATTATACGCATTGCAATGGCTAAGTATACATTTCTTATGAACTCTCTGGCCTGGGACAGTTTTCAAACTGCTACTGCCACGTTTTTCACTAGCTTCATTTATACCAGCACTACCTTTTTCTTTTATAGCTACATAACTCTCAGGATTACCAAGTGGCTTCTCACAAATAACTCAGTGAATATCCTAATTCATAATTGTAAAATAAACCCTTAAAATATATTAAAATGTTTAACAAACGTTTAATAACTCAGTACTACTCTGTTTCAAAGTCACACTGATTTAAACTAGCTTTGATGCATTCTCATGATAATTATTAACATACTCACCTGCTCGTCAATACCAGATCAGTTGACTATTATTGTAGCCTTTGGAGTGGCTTATAATTGTAGATTACTTCGCAAAATATCGTAGGCTAGCTCGGTCTTCGTATGCCTAGATTGTTACCATAGCGCAGGCATGAAGATATTAGTAATAAATAACAACTTTCCATCTTCGTAATAGGGTTGTTCCTTGTAGTTTTACATCATCTATTGAGATAAAATTGCTACTATAAAGACAACTTGACTGTAGAGTATTAAAATGTCGTCCTTCAAAATCTCCGCCATCTTTTGAAATAATAGTAAAAAGGAAAGTTACAGCTCTGAGTGCCTTGTGGTCGTCTTTCATCTTACCGCAGAAATTCAACATCAAACTGGATTCAGTCGAGCGTAACAGTCAAATATATTTGCAAGAACATGCTAGTTTTGTTACTAAATTTTAGGCATTTTGCGGTGTGCGATTTTTCTCTACTTTCAGTACATGATAGATACATGGTTTGTCTACTGATTGGTGAAAAATTCCTTGTGTTGCAATTTTATTTAGGTTTCACCCTTTTTTGCCACAGATTGACTAGACTAAATGGCTAGTATCGTGTCAAGGGTTAATGTTTTCCCTGTGCCTACTCTTGCATCAATTCATCTTACACCTGAACTGCTGCCGTTTTCCTATCAGATGTTTAGTCACATATTTATAGAGGTATTTTGCTGCCATTGGTAACACATGCTTCCACATTATTGTGACCTTCAATGCAAAGGAGATGCTATGGATTGTAGGGTGCTACCCATTGCTTTTCAGTGGCTCTACCTTCATACTCAATAATCCTATAACAATATATACTTCATTTTTAGACCATCTCCGATAAATAGGATAGAATGCATTGTCATCCCATTTAGTTTCAGATGTAAATGGTTTTGGGAACCTCTTTCACATTTCCCCAGGTCATTCTTACAGATACTGCTGCATCAATGAATCATTTGTGATAAGACCAATTTAAATAATCTCTCTGCCTGATCTTTTTCGACCTTTTGCTTGAAAATTCAGATTTGGTGGGATTTCTGCTGAAATAAGGCTGTCTACATCTGATGCAGTGTGCCATCAGTCATAGTCTGCCATAATAAATAAGGTATATGTATGAGGTAATCCTCTTTCTGGAATTTTGCACAGTCACGTTACCAGCCCTTATGCCAAAAATATATTATTTTCTGTTAAGTCGTCCATCATTTGCTTCTGGTTTTGATTGAAAATTCGAGCAACTAAGTCTGGTCGATCTTCGAATGTCTGACCAGTAATGCAGGTTACAGGCAAATGTGGTAAAAAGATCAGGCATATGAAATTCTCTTGTTATTGCTATTGCATTTTGATACTGCTGATGCACATTACGGGGACTACCTTGAATGAAAAGGACATCATATTAATGTCAATGTGCCGGTATCATCGATCATGTTTTGGCTTTAGTATTTTACTAGTAGGGATGTCATTAATTGTGTTTCAAAGTTATAATATCATTAATTTTATTTGTATCAAAATCTCAAGTAGTGCTATATGCTTATGTGGAAATACATCACCAATCATAATATAACTTGTAGTGTCAAATTCTAGTTTCTATAGTCTAATGAAGTTACTTGTTTTTCATTTTTAATAGTTGCTCTTTACCAATATCGACCCGCCTAGATTTGCCCTCTTTACAACGGGAACCGGGAAAATTTCTCTAATTTAATGTTGACAAATATATCTCATTTTATCTCAATGTGTATCATTATTCATGTCAGCTGTTCCTTTGCAACATATTATATTACATTTTAAACAGGCGTTGGTGATGACACACGCAGTTGGGGGCCTCCATTTGTAAAAGACGAAAGTGTCTACTTTCTCTCTGTGAACAGAAACAAACAGGTATTAGCTCTGTTACCAAATATTTTATTAATATTTTGTAATTTATTGGTATAGGGAGTAGCATGGTATTGTAACTAAGCCCTTCTCTCCAGGATCATCAATGTCATCTAGAATCATTTTATAGTTTGTTAGAGTCAAGTTTCTGTAGCCAAAGAACCTAGAACACACAGCCATGCTCTTCTTGTTTAATCAAAATACAATAGCCTTCAGAAAACTGTCGATAATCTACTTTTAAATTTACGCTATTTCCATTTGTATGTCTGTAGTATGTAAGGTGGGGATTCACAATGTCGGTTTAGATGCAATATACTTGAAACACATACAGTATCAATAGATTCGTCATTAACCAGAGGGGCACATGATCTTCTTCTTTTTTTCAAATAGATACATCTAAGTTGAGAAAAATCAATGAAAACTGTTTCCTTTCTCAACAATAATCCTGTCTCAGACTGAATCGCTAATTAAACAGTTTTGCACTTGCATGAATTTCTATTGTCTCACAAATACAAAATAGTACGATCCTTTGTTTTGTGACTTGAAGAGTTTTGAATGACCAGCAGCCTTTGCTTTGTTTTGTTGTTTTGATTACAAGAAACGAGGCTAATCCTCTGGAAAGTGACGTCAGAGGATTGTCGTTGTGGCTGTTGCTACAGAAAGCTTGAGAAAATAGTCTGGTTTATCAGTTTTGAATAAATCTCAATTCTTATTTGTCGAAACGCAAAGTATATGGCTATAGATAGCCAACAAATGTATAAGGCTCACAAATAAATAGCGGAAAGGGACTCAAAGTCCGATTATCTGTCTGAGAAGTTTGACGCAAATCAAAACAACTTGGATAAAATGTACTTTCAAATCAACGCTAATTAAATTCATATTGATTCTAAATTTTAAAATTTACGGGCATAAATACTACAGAAAAATAATGCAATATGAAACATACATAGGTATGTAACTATAACTATTTTTAGAGGAAGCCTACGTGTTTACAAACATAATTTGGAGTCTGAATGATCGAAGTAACCATATTAAAAACGAATTCACCTGGTGTTATAATTTCATTTTGTTTCGGTGATAAATTTTGATTTTGAATGCTAACAAATCTCTTCCCGTTCTTTCAATCCCAATATTTTTGTATCAAGTAGACACCAACATGAATTTTGAATCAGTCGAGTTAAGTTGTAGTTTTCAACTCTGTTTTCCGTCTTCAATTCGTATGACGCTAGTAGCAAGTGAATTGATTTTCGTGGTACACATTTCTTCAAGCGTTGAAAGCCCTTACGACGTCCACCTCTATTGCTCTTGTAACTTTCCAAACCAGTTCGTTGATAAATAACTTGGCAGTGATGCTTCCATGTTCGTTTTACGAAATGTTTTGCAAAATCGCGTGTGTTTGCAAAGGAGACACAAAGGCGGGCCGTGTATCATGAAAACGGGTGATTGAAATCTGGGTCCAGATTTCAAAGACAGAAATATGCAAAGGCTGCTGGTCATTTTATGGTCTTTAAAAGATAATTTGTGTATTGGCATTGTAATAATTCTCATAGTGAAATTCTAATATATATGAAAGTGAAAAAAATACGATGTGTTATCATCTGATCTTTAGTTGGACATTATATAATCAGAAATTATTTTTGGAAATTGATTTGCAAAAGAACGTTATCAAGTTTGTAAACAAACTGGCGCTATGGAATTTAAATTACAATGATATAAAATATTTGCATGCAACTCGAAATCTTGTTACTCTAAATTGACATAATTCATAGGAATTTACTTCTTTTCTACTTTCTACAGAACTTTTTATCTCAGCCCTCTTAATATCTTACTTTATCGATATTCAATCAAATTTGCTCATTAAAATCCATTAAGAGGCCATTCATAATAATGCGGAAACCTTGTGACTTGTTAGTTATTCATAGCCAAACAGTATATGCTTAGTGTTGATGAAATTGGTAGTCAATTTGTTTGCATAAAGCAAATTTGAGACGTTGATTAATTCAATATTTCAGTTTTCTTCAAGCGCTGAATTGATGGGAGGTGACAGCTGCAAATGGTAATCTGAAACTGATTAACATTGAAATTACTACATTTTGTAGATCAACAATATGGACAAGATTCAACTGCACGCTTCCCAATTAAATTTCTATTATTATCACATGATATTTTTTGCGCCATCCAAACTACTGGCAAACAAATCTTCAAAATGGCCGATAATGTTAGTCCAATCTTTGTAACCGAAGACAATGTTCCTGATGCTCGGTTTACACATTAGTTGAAAAGCACACAAGGTGTAGTGCTACAGCCTCGCATTCATTATAACCTCATAATCATAATGTATATATGTGTTTCATCATGCATGTATTAAATTAGTATGTTTTGTATGGTTAGCTAGCGGGTGTTGTTTATGAGTCTATCTGACTTATTACTACTGAGTTCATGCTATATTACCATTTAGAACATATCAAGCATCTGCTACGATTTATTCTTGCAATTGGATTGGTTAACGCCAATAACGCCATTTCACCATAGCCGAGCTTGACCCCATCGATTTCAAGAAATTTATGAAAATACCAAACAACTGATAATTATTTAAATATGGCATTATAAACTAGCAAGTGATAAAGAGTAAAAGCAAATACAGTGAATATTTGTAGAGTCATATACAATTTCATTGAGTGACTAGCTGTTTCATGCAGTTTCTCAGTTGTTCAAAATAAATCAAATGGCTTGCAGGAGAAATATCTGAGCCAATAAACAAACATAAAACATGTTTAAAGTGTATAGAAATATTTTGCACAAATTAACAATTCAAAAACAATTTGCATAACTTTTGCTTTATTGATAACTGTGAAAACATAACATAACATAACTTCAGCAGCAATCAGCAATTCAATCGATAAAGGTGAATGGTATAATAAGAAGGTTGCTGAAAGCTTTGGCCAGAGTTCATCTCGATCTTCAGACGCCAAGTCTAGCCAACCCAGTGTTTGGAAAAAACTTCCTTCTATCAATATCCCAAAATACTTCAACGAAGGTCACATTTATCACTATATAATAAAGTCCATGCCGCATTACCAGAGCCATTTTAATAAAGCCCATTTGTTGAGCAATTAGTTGGAGTAGGATGTGAATCAGAAAGCGAAGATATTACTACTGTAGATATACATAACAGCCAAGCCTTCAAGAAAATGTAAACCTATTTTTACTAGCCGTCATGTTCAAAATATAATGAATGGATCTACTGCAGACCGTTATTTTATAAAAAGTAATGTTATGTTGTACACTATTTCTAAAATATACTCAGTTGTGATAGCTGATAGCATTGTCTGCCTGTACAGGGTATGTGAAATGGGCATCTTGTCCTTGCAAGGCATCTGCCCTCTGTCGTTGCAATCATGTTGCTGCACTTTCATTTTCTATTTTAGACTATGTATCTAAATATGGTTATGAACCTGCTTGCTGCACAAGCTTGCCATGCGCTTGTAACATTGGCCGGTCAAGATAGAAAATTCCAAAAAGGTACAAGAAGCTTATTGCCTTTCATGCAAGCGGAAATATAGTAGCTCTTCTGTAGACGTTTGGCCTAAGGCATTGCAAGGAAATGATGCAAACAAAAAGTCACAATATCTGTATCTAAATATACAAGCTATTCTCCTGCAAAAACAGTTCAAGAGTTCATGAACGGTTCATGAACAGTTCAGGAACGTTAAATGGCCCCAAACTTTCATGAACTGTTCATGAACTGTCTGTGAGGGTTCATGAACAGTTCAGGAAAATTGGAGCCATTTAACGTTCATGAGCTGTTCATGAACTGTTCATGAACTGTTCATGAACTCCTGAACTGTTTTTCGCAGGGGTTGACTCAAAATCCCATAACTGTGGGAAACTGTTTTGCTTTCAAGGTATTAAAATTATGAACTGAGTCTTTAGATTGAATAGTATATCAAAATAAAAGTAGAGCAGCTATTGAGAAATCTGTCAGTCAGAAATCCTTCTAAACATTCATACCTTAGTTATGGCGGTTGAAAAGCAGCAATGTTATATGTGCCATATGCAATAGAAGATGCAGAATAACGGCATTAGAAAGTAAGCGCGTAGCTGGACTTTCCAGTATGGAATTTATGTTTCGCATCAGGTATAGAATGTGGTTTTTCAATCCTAAATGGCCCAAAATTTTCTGCTAACCCGGATGGATTTCTCAAAGAGATTCCATCAAAGGTTTAATATAATTTAAATGCATCTGGATAATCAAAGATGTGCGACCTTCTGATATTAACAGATCAAATCTGTTATACAATCAAGTAGAAATGCAACTGACAGTTATTGGCTTGCTGTGGTGTGGTGTGGTTATTGTATGGAGTCTACTAGATAATTTTATAGAACGAATTCAATTTGATAATGCACAAAATGAGAGTAAAAGTCAAAATTGATCACTGTTCATCTTAATTGATTGATGAGTTTTGCGAAATGCAAATTCCTAGGAAATTGCCATTTGAAGTTGTGTGTTAGTTAATAAGGACAACTGGGCAAACACTCCTCTTTTTCTGCTTGATATGGTTGAAGCCAATCTTTCCCACCTATCATTGGAGGGATACTCAAGTCTGACTGCTTATTGGTCAAAAGATCTGTGATTTTTAAACCGCGATCTGCCATGACCATATCTGCAGGCTGGAGATGGTCTAGAAAGCCTGATTGTTCAACTATCTCGATATTATTTATGCTTCCCTCAAAACAATTGGAAATAAATAATGACAGCTCTGTTAGGAACTATCACTACTTTCAACAATATTTCTGTGAAGTCAATGATGCCCCTTATGTATTTATATTTTTAATAGTTTTGTTGGTAGATTTTCCCTGATTATATCTCATTCAGGGAATGTTCTAGCTTGAAAAGTAGAAAACTCGGGAATCAGGCGCTCTTTTCCATCAAAGAAGTTACCTTTTTCTGCAGACCTTGTTGATGGCCTGGGAGGATTTCGTAAGCGTTTTAGCAACAACACAGGAAGAGTTTATTTGCTTGTTATCGGGGGACACTGTATAATAAAAATAAATTAGCATATATGCTAGGATAAGTCAATGAAGTTTCAAGGTGAAGATAAAGATTGAAAGCAAAATAATTAATGTAAATGCAAAAAAAAAAAAATGATTGCAGAATGGAAAGATTGAGCGTAAAATTGAGATAAATCTGTGCAAAGAAAGAAGCAAAGTCATGAAAAGTTTGTGTGATGTTAATAAGCATGTTATTGGTCTGATTGTGAGCAAACATAGCAGTCTGGTGAGCCTATAGAGCAAATATCAGAGTACTTGTCCAATAGAGTGAGCTTGAGCTGTATCTTGAATTTTTGTTAATTATCTGTATTATATTATATATTTGTGTATATCTTACAAATAACATTTAACGAATTATTCCACAATGTGGGGAAATAGTAATTAGGAAGGCTTTGATAATAGTTTGATTTTCGAAAGGGAACACACATTATATATTATTTTCGTCTATTGGTGCTACTTCCAAGGAAGTGAAAAATTTTATTTAAAATTGCTGGACTTTTTTATTAAAAAAGCTCCATCAAAGTAGGGTCAAGACGTTACATTTGAAGAGATCCTCAAAGGTCAAAATTTATACAGATTTTAATATAGGCAAGGAATGTGTCAGAGGTTTATAGAAAGAGTGATTATGCGGATGCACTTTTTTGTAAGGCGTCTACTTTATTACGATGAATAAAATTACCCCAAATTGTTAAGCCATATTCAAGGTGTGGCTTTATGATGGCAGAACAAATTTTTACTTTATGAGATAATGGAAGAAATTTCTTGAGGCGAATAATTGTATACAATAGTTTTCTGATTTTTTTACAAACAAAGTCAAGATGAACATTCCAGTTCAATCTATCATCAAGATAAATACCTAAACATTTCACAGACTTCTCCTGGGAGTTCCTCCCACACTATTGGATTAGTGTATTATTTAATGTGATATTAATAGAGACAGGATTTACATGGTTAAAATATGTATTTTGTTTTTGATTCATTTAGTGTGAAATGATTATTTGAAAACCATTCTGATATCTGTTTCAACTCAACATTTACATCATTTTCCAAATTGTTTAAATCATTTGACGACCAATGCAGAGTGGTATCATCTGCATAAAGGTTAAATTTTAATTTAGAACACAATGGTAAATCGTTAATAAAAATCAGGAAAAGCAAAGGACCGAGTATGCTACCCTGTGGAAAACCACAGGTTATCAAACTTGATGACGAGTGAATATCATTTATGGCTACTACCTGAGATCGAAGTGATAAATAATTAAATCTTGTTTTCCAACAATTAATTGTAATAAATTGACAAGTGATTGGATGATTGTTCATAATTTGGTTTTGTTGTAGCTAGGATTTATAAAGTGTTAAATGATGTACGGTAGTTCTTGTTAGCTTCTGTTCACCTTTTATAAAAAAATATCTTGTTTTTTTTAAACTGTTGTAATTTTATATTTTGATAGAGTATATGTGTTGATATGAAAAAACCAGAAGGTATAAAGATTTTAAAAGAAGTAAGTATTCCATAACGAGGATTTTACTATATGTTACAGGCAACCCATTTAAAATGCTGTTCAATTATTTAGCATATATTTGACGCTAATCCATAACACAAATATCAAATTAAACCACACAATACAAAAAAAACTTTTTAGAACTTGATTTTTTATAACAGATTATTGTTTATAGCATACAAATTTATTAATCCCGGCACATTTTAGTAAGTTTTATTTTAAGATTTATCGGCTACTAGCAATGAGTGACCCGCGTTTCTGGGATCATTTGGGCCGAGTAAGAATTACCTTTGTTGTATAATTAACAATATAGTAATACTATATAATAATATAATAATATATAATAATATAATAATATATAATAATATAATAATATATAATAATATAATAATATTAGATATTATCTAATAGCAAAAAATAGTGCTCGATATCATTTGACAGAGCTAAATATTATAAAAGGAGTCAAAGACTACACATTCATAACTGTTACTAATAGTTTCATGCTTACGCAATCATCAGACAAATAAACTCTATTTGTCTGATGATTGCGTAAGCATGAAACTATTAGTAACAATTATGAATGTGTAGTCTTTGACTCCTTTTATTATAAATGTGGTTAAATCAAAGATTTAAGTGAAGTTAAAATGATGTATGGTGTGCTACTGTTAGGCTATCTAGGACCTGTTTATTAGTAGCGGAAGTGAACAAGATGCAATGATAAAACCGCAGCAGGCTAGCGGATCGACTACTGAAGCAATACGAGTCGGTGAGTGTAACAGTACCCCTTTGTATGTGTGCGCATGTCCCAAAGGGCTGGGTGTGTCAATCACTCTTGCCATCGTGACCTAGCTTGCTAGTTGCTTTTGAGAAGCTCTTGAATTTTCATGTTGCTACCTCTTTGAGAATCGTGAAGATCTTGCCTTTGCGAATTCCGGACATATCACTCTACTACATACTATCATGTGCTACATGTGCAATAACATTTTCTAATTGTCTCATTCAAATGCAATGTGGCATCCTTGTGACATCAAGGTATGCCGATGCTAAACTGCACATTGTCATCACTTTAGTTTATGTGCTATACTGCACTTTTTGAGTATTGTGCTATACTGCACTTGTATAGTATGTGCTATACTGCACAGTACGAAGTATGTGTTACACTACACAGATTCATCATCATAGATTAGTATGTGCTACACTGCACATTACGGATTTTGTGCTATACTGCACTTGAGGAAATTGCTATACTGCAATGAGGCTAACCGATATTGCAACTGATCAGTTTTTCTCCACACCCTCCCTCCTCTCTCTCTCGACATGGTTAGGTAAGTATATTAGGTATTCCACTGACATAGCAGTGTGACTGGTGCTTGGTTTTGGTGGTGACAGGTCTGCTGTCTACGGTAGCCTAGCCCTGGTTATGGTCAACCGCCAGCCGTCCCATCAACCAAGCACCAAAAGCCAAACAATATATTACAATATCAATGATACAGACATAGATTTTAATAATATATTAATATATAACAAAACCCAACAAAACGTAACATACCCAACAAAAATAAACAAAAAATTAACCCATGGATGACCAAAGGAATCCTAATTTCTAGAAAATGTAAAATGAAATTACATCATAAATGGATCACAACTCAAAATCTTGAAACTAAAAATTTGTATTACATTTACACAAAAATTTATTACAAAGTTGTTCGTAAAAGAAAAATCTTATATTGGGACTATTTTTACAAACACTACAAAAATGACATTAAACTTTTATGGAAAGCCACAAACAACCTCCTTGGCAGAATTAAAAAGAAAAATCGTTTTCCTGAATTCTTTCACGTAAATTGCAGAAAAATCGTGAACACATCTGAAATTGTTGAAGCCTTTGATGAATTTTTTACAAATGTTGGACCTCAGCTTGCCAGTAAATTTTCGAACACTGACAATTTCAAGCGCTATTTGCCTCCCAATCCTGATACATCATTTAAATTCAAAATTGTTTCTCAAAATACTGTCTCCAAAGCTATAAAAAAAATGAAAAATAAAAACAGTACCTCTTTTGACTCTGTCTCCAATAAATGTTTGAAAGATGTCCATGCTGAAATCCTATCACCCTTAACCTACCTTATCAACTTATCACTCAAAGCAGGATATTTTCCAAGCGAGTTCAAACTCGCAAAAATTTTACCCATTTTTAAAGCAGGTGATCTCCACATCCTCTCGAATCACAGACCCAATTCTTTATTGACCACTTTTTCCAAAATTTTTGAAAGAATAGTTAATAACCAAGTGTACCCATATTTCGAAGAACATTTTCTAACTAAATTTCAATTTGGTTTCCGCAAGTCATATGCAACTACTCATTGCATTTTAAATTTTTTGAACAACATCTTTTCCAATCGATCTAGCAAACACCATATTGCCATCTTTCTAGATCTAAAAAAGGCGTTTGACACCGTCAACCACAAAATACTTTTACAAAAAATGTGCCATTATGGTTTTATCAATGTAGAGTTCCAGTGGTTTCAAAATTATCTTTTTCAAAGGCAACAGGCTGTCACAATTGACAATATTACATCTGCGCCTCAGACAATTACCTGTGATGTACCTCACGGAAGCATACTTGGACCACTTCTATTTTAATCTACATAAATGATTTGCCCTCAAATTCAAAATTCCATATAAGTTTGTTTGCTGATGACACCACACTTCAATTATCAGACTCTGATTTCATTAAGCTCCAGTACAATGTAAATCATGAACTTAACATTATTTCCAAGTGGTTTTTTGATAATCAACTAACATTAAACGAAAACAAAACAAATTATATGATATTCAACAACCCAATGAAAAGAAATCTCGATATCTCACTGAAAAACTTATCTATTGAACGATGTGGGACTAATTGTTCCAACTCGTCTATTAAATTCCTTGGCATATTTCTTGATGACAAGCTTAATTTTAAACAACACGTTGAATTCGTCTGTAAGAAAGTACGCAGACTCTGTTACACCTTGATTAAACTCAAAGACTTTCTTACCACCCGTCATAAAGCACAAATCTATTCTTCAATAATTCAACCACACATAGAATACAGCATTCCTATTTGGGGTCATGCTTCAAATCTTAGTCAGTTGAGCAAACTCCAAAAAAGATGTGTCCGCATTGTTGTTAATGCTAAATTTTTGAGTCACACAACTCCAATTCTGAAAAACTTGAGAATATTGAAATCAGAAGATTTATATCTTTTGAAAATTTTTGCTGTCCTACAAAAAGTTGTTTTCAAACGTGCTCCTGAAATTGTATTCTCTAACTTTATATACATTAAAATTGATAAGAGAAAACGTGATATCTTTCACATCCCATTCGCTGCAACAACATTCTTGCAAAACCTCCCAAATTATAGACTACCTTACCTTTGGAACAACAAAAAGTTCTATGACATCGACCCTTCTTCAACAGACTTCCGGCATTTAATTAAAGATCACATGCTTGACAAAGTATTAACTAATGCTACTTACCATATCTCAACTAATGTTTTTAACTTAACTATTATATACATCATGTATTTAACATCCGTAGGCCTAGAAAAGTTTTATATATATAGATATATATAGATGTGTCTGCTGCTATATATATATATATATATATATATATATATATATATATATATATATATATACAGTAGGCCCTATATACATATTTCTTCCTTTTACATTTGCTTTTATTTTTTCACTTTACTTTCTTTTTATGACTTTCTCTTTTTATTCATTTGTTTTTATTGTTAAGTAAATCAAAATGTAAATAACTTTGTCCCCCAATAAACAAGCAAAACTGCTTAAGGGGTGACAACAATCATTGTAAATTCAATTACTCAATGTAAAACTTGCCTACTCGGTATGTACTTTTCAATGCTTGAAATAAACGTCTATCTATCTATCTATAATAATATAATAATTTACTTATCACTTATATACATAATACTGTCTGTTTATATATCACAATATTTCTATATTTCGATATTTCGATATTTCTGTGTCTGTCCGCGACTTATGTACGTCTTACTGGCGATATAATACGGATAATCCGTTTTCGGGAAATTATGCAAACATTTTTGTCGAGATAACCGTGTACAGTAACAAATTTGTTGTATGAAAAGTATGGGTCTATGACGTTGTTTTATAATAATATACTTCATCTGATATTTTATTTGATATCGTTGCATTAAAAAATTCAGAGATTTTGAAAAATTTAATAGGTCGATAATCTAGCGGGCAGCCAAATCGAATTCAAATTGAAATCCCCAGAACAAAAATATTTTGCTTTGAATTTAAAAGCTGCGTGTAAATTGTTTGAGCAAGTGAAACTTGAAAATGAATCAGTTTTATGATAATTAAAACAATACGAAATACTGAATTACATTGAATTACCAGTATAACTAGGCCAAACAAAATATTTTTTTGAAATCAAAGAAACGTAGACCTATTTCATGTAGTGTTGATATCAGCAATACATTTAGCGCGGCACAAACGCTATGAAAATTAAAGAGACTTTAGGTCTTAATTTAATTTATTAATGAAACAAAATGCCGTTCATTACTTTTATCAAAATCGAGATATAAAACATTTCACTTTTAAAAAGGCTATTTTGATATATAATTTGTGAGAACACTGAGCAAACAATCTGTTTTGAAATGAACAATCTATCGCGGGGTATAAAAACAAAAGAATTTTCAAAATGACGTTGGCGTTCGACTGATCCGAAAAAATATTCAAAGTTCGAAGAAATTATCTGTCTACAGTCTCAAATTACAGAGTTTAGAATCAATCAAGGCATTGCACAAAAGTATTTCTATAATTTATGATTTAATATAAAAATATGAATCATTTGGTTATGAGCAGGCAGGATTTTATTTTCGGATTTTGCTTCAATAATTAACGAAGGAATTGTAAACGTCGATTAAAATTAAAATTTCATTTTATTGATTTGCTATAAGAATAAGACACGGTATGTTACTACAGTTTCGAGAATAAAAATAGCTGTGTCTTGTTCTCATCGTCGATCAACATTTAATAAAGTTAAATTCAGGTAGATCGATTTCAACAAAATTAAATTGAATTGAGCGTATGATTTGTCATAAATAATTATAATAATAGCAGAGGCAGAAGGTGAAAGTTTTCTAAGTTTAGCAGTAGACAGTAAGTTGGGCCAATGTACTCGTAATGCATGCCGATCCATGGTGTCATAAGCTGAGTCAAGTCAGGTCAATAGTGAGGTTGATAGAACCCACGTTTCAGATGCACATAATAACACAGGTTCTATCGTGTGTCTGAACAGTCTATACGTCAGTGTTGACATCAGACGCCCAGAATTTATTCAGAATTCTAATGGCTGCCCAAGCCTGGCCTCTACGTTGTGTTAACTCATCTGAAGAAGATGGAAGTACAGAACCTAGGTACTTGAACGAATCTACACGTTCTATGTCACCATTTGATGTAATAAGGTGTGCCTGTTTTATGCCTAAAGCAATAAATTTCGTCTTAGTCGTGTTAATTGTCAAGCCTACCGTTTTACCAACCCGTTCAACTTTATCAAGAAGCTGTTGTGCATCAGATATGCTATTTGTTAAGATAGCAATATCGTCAACGAATGAGAGGTCCGATACGCTGCGCTCTGGATGACTTGAAGACCTACGACGATCATGGGTAAAACCGGAAGAGTCCGGGCATGAAATACGAAAAACATAATCAATAAATAGAGTAAATAAAAAGGGACAATGTGTCACCCTGTATACCACACCGGCGTACCACAAGCTGTCGGGAAATCGTCAGTATCACCATAGTGAGTTCTAACAAAAGCCGAAGTAGAAGAATAAAAGGACATAATAGCATCGATAAGAACAATAGATACATTATACAAATCTAATATTTCTGGGATTCTACATCTTAACACAGAGTCAAAGGCCTTTTTGAAGTCAATAAAAATTGCAACAATGTCTTTTTGATAAGTCCTACAGCCTTCTAACAATATCCTAGCTGATAGAATTTGGCCTAAGGTTGACCGGCTATTCCTGCCACCATTTTGATTGTATCTTTAATATGGGTCAATTGCTGACGCCAGCCTTTTATGTAGAATCTTATTATTAGCTTTCCCTGCAGTACAACTTGATACTCCTCTGTTGATCTAGGTCTTGTTGACGGTGATGACAGCAGATCTTCGCCACTGACCCAGTACTTGTTGTTCCCCTGACAAAACGGCATTTATGATGGTAAATAGCTCACCCTGTACAAGAGGATCTCGAAGTGCCAGGGTGAGGACTCCATCTGGTCCAGGAGACGCAAAGGGTTTCATAAAAAATCGAATATAGCATAATTCGTCATTAGTAACAGGAGAAGTATTATAATTGGACATATCACGAGGGGAGAAGTTAGGCGGTGGAGCTAATTTATTTAACGATAGTAGACATGATGGGGGATTATATAAATCATAAAAATAATTACGAATCATAATGTTTGCCTCGACAGAATCATACGCTTTAACTAATAAGGGCTTGTGGATGGGTTGTTAAAACTCAATTCGAATTAGGTGCGACACCGAATAGCATTAAATTCGCATTTGGGGTTATACAGACGAACCGAATGTCGACGATCTTTAAAAACTGGCCAAAATGTCACGTGATAGGAAGTAGTTTTCTTGGAATTATACCGCATGATTTGAACCAGAGTGTTTTGTTTGCATTATTTTTCATTTTCAGCTATTTTTCCGTTCTATTTTGCCTATCAATAGTTTGAAACTTGTATGAAGTAGTAATCTCAAAGGTTTGAAAGCATTTTTACGGGAAACAGTTTTTGTTCTTCTAACAAGGCATAGTAGCCAGAGCAAATTAAATGCGAATTTCCATTCAAATAACATATTATGATAAAATCGACCCCAATTCTAGTGCTGATGCATTGTGATTGACTAAAATAAAACGTTTTCAAATGTTTTAAATCATGATTTTGGAAAGCATTAGCTTCCCTGTCAACCATCTTTCAATCATATAAACAAGTTACCATAACAACTTCCCAAAAGCGATGTTCTTTCTATCGCATTGCCATGGAAACATCCTTTAAAATAATTTATGATTTGCACATCTCCCGGTTTATTGCCATATAAGGTAGATATAGGAGCTCAGTCACGGCACCGTGAGTCGAATATATTTAGTTCGTTGCGATGATAGCTCGCTCGTATAACACGGCAATGAATTTAATTCATGGAGAAGAGCTCCGCACGTCAAGACTTGATGTGCGGAGCTAGCTTGACGCACTTAATGTTTTTGAGGAATGTTGATGAACCGAATGGTGTTATGCGAAGCGCGCTATCATGAGATTTAATTCGAATGAATGAATCAATTGAGTTCGGTGCGTCCATATAACCCTAGCCTTATCTCTTTCCATGCCATACAATGCTTATTACTGTTACTAGCCGTTTTTACCGCTAAAATTATAGCGTTTAATTCACGCTCGATTAGGGCGTTATGAGCGGCAGCGAGATCTATTGTATCTAGAAAACAAAGCGATGATCAGATGGAATAGCAAATGGTGCTATGTATCACAATCGTAAAATAACGTGGACAATTAGTGAGAATATAATCAAGGCGTTCTCTCCGGCCTTTCGGACCAAAGAAAGTAGCACGTCTTGACAGAGCTTTACGATACACACAATTTAACGGAGTAAGGTCATAGAGATTAATAAGATCAATTAAATAAAGGGAATTATCATTTAAATTACGTTCTACAGGGTTTAATGACAATGGGTAACACGCATTAAAATCATCACACAACATAATAGCATCACAGGGTGGTATATAAACTAAGATTGAAGATAACTGAGCATAGAAAAGGGAGGCCTCGATCTGTCTGACAGCAGTGGGAGAGTAAACAGAGAAAACATGTACAATACGATCAAATAATTTAACAGACAATTCTAAAATACGGGATGACCATTCAATCCGTGCAACCGCTGTAACTCTCCTTAATAAGTGTGGATTTGAAGCACGCCACATCATGGCTGTAAGTGGACATCGGAATGAAGCAAGTATAAGAAGCTACAGTCGAACAGACATATCAACCAAGCGACGGATGTCAGAGACTTCGTCGGTTGGAAACAGGGAGCAGCAGTTGCCATCAGCTATCGTCCAAAAGACTCGTTCTCAAGAACAAACGATTAATGAATCAACACAGAACAACAAAATCTTTAAATTCTTCAACTGTAATGTGACAATTGATTGATAAATTACGATATGCATGCCATGATTAAAATGCTTCAGAAACGTTAAATATAATTTCTCCTTTAATGTCTTTCAACACTTTACTTAGCAATTACTTTTAAATTATTTATCTAGTTATATAAATCACGTTCAAATCTTTAAATAAATTGTAAACAAGTATTTAAGCAAACGATGAACAAAGTTGTTGTAATGACTGCGTCTTTTCCTCGCACCATTGTTCCTGAATAATTCATATCATTAATAATCAAACAATTATCAAACTCGATTTTGCACAACACTGAGAATTTATCAGGCCTCGTCGCGTGTTATCCGCTGAAGCCGTAGGCTGATAATTCTCAGTGTCGTGATCAATCTTGTTCGATAATTGTTAAATGTTCCATTAATTGAATGCTCGATGGGATAATTCGACGTTTCTTTCGAATGTTCCATAGATAGAATGTTGCAAATATTTTGCGCGATTTTCGCAGTACAATCCATGTAAGATAAATTCATTGTGATTTATATATTCAATTGGAAGCTATTGTAATAACTTGATTTTACCAATGGTGATCTCCGATATGTGGAATTTTTTCTTCTATCCATATAAGCCACTGATAAACCAATTTAAACTCAATGTTAAAATAGAATGGATGAATTGTAAAACAAATTTAAACACACTTCTTATACCTGGTTATTAGACTTGAAAATTGAACTGATAAAATAAGTAATTAATTAGAAATAAATGTAATTGAAAGGTGCGTGAAAAACCCGTTCTACCCCAATGCCGCATTCGAATGTTTTCAATGATGCTTATATTGCGTTACGAATCATCTGACTTAACTGGTTGAAAATAAATGCATGAAGGAATCTATTTAGAAAAGCTGATCAGCTGAGCGGTAATTTAATTGAGAAAATATTCTATTTTATTGTTTGCTGTTAAAAGAAGCAGAAAGTTTAGATGTGAAAAGTGGAACACAGGACTTAATTTTACAAATCTGATACTATTTTATGCTATCAAGGGTAGTTTATTATTTCAAAACAATGCCATAATAGTCATACAGAAAATCTGTTACTGTATATGGTTATCTCAACACGAATGTTTGCATAATTTCCCAATAATGGATTATCCGTATTATTTTGCCAGTGAGACGATGTACATAAGTCGCGGATAGACACAGAAATATCAAAATAATTTTTTTACAGCAGACAATATTATTAGTATCGTAATAATATTAGCCAGAGACATACCTCGACTCAAGAGTAAATTGAAGACTGGTAATCCCGTTTAACAGCAGCAATTTTGAATAATATTCCACTTCGTTAAATACTTGCATGCTTTTTGTTGTGTTACTGAGCTTGCATCATCAGAAGAAGAAATCAACCGAAGTCATTTTCTATTGTTCTATTGTTATGACGTAATAGATTGGCTATAAGTGGCACATTGCCTATAACATAATTTTTTTAGACTCACCAGGGATAGCGTAATAAACAGTTTCTACTGTGGCTCTTCACGGTATCTAAGTAAACAACAGTAATATCTGGATATATCTGATAACAACCAAGCAGGTACAACATTAACATTTGTAGCAAATATAGTTTTTTGTGTGTATTAACTTTATATACCATATCAGCTAATGTGTCATGTTGACGTGTTATATTGACACTCGAAAGGCTGTAAATCACTCACCTGACGGCTCGTGATTTTGTAAATCTTTTCCTGTGTCTCACTACGCACCGCTCATGTTAATATACGCGATAGAGCCCTCTTGCCCGTTCCATATCGCATAAATATGAAACACATAATGAAATACTATACGTTATACTTGGGTCAGACAAATGTAGGAATCCTGGGATCCTAGATTCTGGAATGTTAGAGCAATTTCAGAGTAATATTGATGCTATGAATGATTTATTGGTTAAACATCAACAAAAAGATCCTGAACAAAATGTTGAGATGAACAAAATCTAGGAATCCACAATGCTGCACCTTTTGTCAGACCCTTCTTGTACCATAACCATGTGCACAAAGCTTTGGACGCCTGGGCAGCAATATATGTTGTCTGCTGATATGTTAATTGTTGCTTTTTTCTCTTTTATCATCCACAGTTAGCCACCAAATGTGATGTTCTGATTGAGAATTTCCTTCCTGGTAAATTAAAATCATTTGGATTAGACCATGAGTCCTTAAAATCTACCTGTCCTCAGTTGATACATTGCTCAATTAATGGATTTGGTGACAGTGGTCCGTATGCCAACCGAGCAGGTTATGATTCGATTGCTGCTGCTGTTGGTGGGTTGATTAGTATCACAGGACCTGAGGTACATAATTAGTTGCAACTTTTCTTATTAGTTTGGATAATTATAGCCTGTGATTATATGATCTCCTTTATATCAACAAATCCATGTATCACAAACATTTATCCAGTAGGAAACCAGAGATGTTGGTAAGGATTACAAAAGTAACAACGTTACTTGTAATTGTAACTTTTTAGTAGCTTTTCTACTTTGAACTAAGTTACATTTGAGATTAAAAGTAAAGTAACCATTACTCCTCAGCTACTAGCTTACTACAATCGCTATTTTGTTTTGTTTAACGGAATCTTTTGTTCTTGTTACCATTATTGAAGAACAGTTAAATCGTAAACAAAAAATTTTCTATCACTGCAAGAAATCTTTCATAGATTTGGGTATCAGCAAAATGACATTTGGCAATATTATAGAGTCTGTTTGCGCTAATCCGTTTTTCCAAGATCATTCAAGTGTTCCAGTGAGCGCTTCATTTCTCATCGTATCTGTTCGATAAATTTATTTTCATAGCAACCAAATCTTAAATAGAACTAATGGTGCGTAACTTGAGATTGTCTTTGTTATGGTAATTATGTGGATCGCCTAGACTATCCAATCACGCAAAAGTCATTGCTGTAAAATATTTGTCGCTTGTTTGTTATCGTATTTATATTGTCAAAAAGAGCATTTGATTAATTAACAAATTAAAATACATAAATGTTAATTGATTGAATATGCTCATTGGCTCTGTTGGATATTCCTCGATTTACTTGGAAACAGTAACAAAAATGTAGCTATAACTAATGACTTCCGAATAAAAGTAACTTGTAATTAGTAATCATTACTTTTTCTGAAAAGTTACATCTGAAAGTAACTAATTACTTTTTTTCCGAAGTAACGGTAACTGCAACTTATTACTTTTCAAAGGTAGCTATAACATTCCTGTAGGAAACAACATTAGGCATAGTGTATTTGTCCCAAAAAGATGCAATTGATTATGTTCAATTGCCTATTTAGTAAATGGAAATAGATTATAATTTAAATGCCTTTTTAGGATGGTGAACCATGTCGTGTTGGTGTTGCTGTGACTGACATATCAACTGGCCTGTTTGCCCATGGTGCAATTTTAACAGCACTGATTGAACGACAAAGAACAGGGAAAGGCTCTTATATCAGTTGCTCACTCTTGGCATCCCAGGTAAATCTATCACATCAAATTTGGTAATTTTTCCCATCTTCAAGCTAAAGTAGCATACAAGGTAAAGCTGATCATTGTACCATAATCAAATGGTCTCATTTGAGTAAACTTGTACTATTGGGAAGTTGGCTAGTTGACAATTAATGGTTTTGGATCAGATTCGGATTGACTTTTAGCCATTGGATCGGATTCGATTGGCATTATTATGTTGGATTAATTCGAATTTTGAGAATATTTTACACTGTTTTGTATTTGTCTTTGCGTTTGACGAGCGACATCATGGACATTATATGATTGCAGAAACTGTAATTGCAATATTAATAACAATCACCACCAATAACAATCAAATTGCAGCATTCGAAAGTAATAAAAGTTGGCTACAAAAAATTTCAGATTGGTTCGGACTGGATTATGTTTTAATCTTAAAATTTGGAAAAATCAAAACTTGTGGTCAATTTTCTGAAAATCCAATCCGATGCACACCTCTAGTGACTAGTTACTATGGTGATTGTAATCTCGGGTCTGATTCACTATGCAATATTATAGCTCTATGAGCAGGACGTTTTATGTGTTATTCTGAATATTCTATTGTAGTAATTGTTGTTTGCGCAATCTTATAGTGATAGTAGTGATCTGCATTGTACATAATAAGTCAGGTTATTAATTACTTACTCTCCAAATTCTTCTCAATTTTGTATTGTGACGTTTTACTTCTTATCAAATATCAATGCAAGACAGTGATCATGTTTGACGAGGAGGTGATTTAACAGACAGTGTTTTACTTGTGTAGGATCCATAGGAAATTGCATTATGATTAGCTGCTGTGTATCACTGCATATTGACAATCAAGGCCTAGTCCTGCCATACAATCTGTTGAAATAGTTTTGCAGTGTCTCGGTTGAGACCAGTAATGAGCATTTACAATCATTGCTCTTGGCAAAAAGAGCCAAAGTATTGTTATTTGTTGAGGTGGTTGATTTATGTGCTGCTGATATTTTATGCTGTTCATTATTTACTCTTTTCCCTCTTTCTCATCCCTTGTTGGTTGACAAAGGTAAGTGTAACTAGAATTCCACTGACATAGCATTGTAAGTGGAGCTTGGTTGGTGGTGTCAGGTCTGCTATTGGTCAACTAGCTATTGTATTTTGCTGCCAACCTTCCACAAACCAAACACCTAAACCAAAATATTGTAATGCTAAGGATTTGAGATAAAGGGTTTAATATTCTATTATTAATGTATTTTTTTAGGTGGCGGTGTTGTCACATCTTGCTGCAAATTATTTAAATTGTGGATTGGTGGCAAAGCCCCGTGGTACAGGTCACACAAGTTTGGTTCCATATCAGGTATGAAACATAAACTTTGTTGTATAAATCTTCCTAACGCATTTCTTTTAGTTTTCCACTATGTTTCAAAATGACTTTGATATTGACAAGTGGATTCACGAATCCAGTGTGAATGTTAGTCTGAACCGCTCTCGCGTCTAGTCGTAAACAGGAAACCCAAGTGGAAATTAATCCGCTTAGCGACTCTATCAGGACGTTTGAAAGTAATTATAGGAAACCGGGGTTTCTCAAAACTTTGCAAACCCGGGGTCTTTCTGTCGTCTAAACAGAGATTCATTGGAAAACCCTGATCTACAAAAGAATTGCAGTCTATAAATTTTGGCAACCACTTGGCCCTGTTTTATGATAAAATACTATAGTTTGGTAAAACTATTCAATGAATCTGTTTATACAAGATAAAATCTTGATTAACTTGCATTTAAAATGTGTTATTTACAAAGCAGTGTTAATTCACGTTGAGTTCAATTACATATAAATAAACTCATTAAGCCGTTTTGAATGATTTAAATAAAAAAAGTGACATGTTGTATTTCAGGTTGAAAAGTGGAATATTCCTCACATTGCTTACACACATGAAATTCTTTTCTACTAAATCCATCCGCATTACTATGTTTGAGACCTTTGTGATTTTCAATGTCATATCCATAGTTGGCTAATGTCTCCACCTAGCAACCTGGTCTTCAACATGATCTACTTTAAGCGACCATACCAAAGAAGCATGACATGTTCTTATTCTGAAGTTTCTCCCATATAAATATGGATGGAAATGCTTTATTGCTTTTAAGATGGCCAACAACTCTTTCCTTGTCACACCGTAGTTCCTTTCTGATTTTGACGATGTCTTTGAATGGTAATCAATAACGTTTTCTTTACCATGGATTACTTTGCGACTAAACAGCTCCCGTTTCTACTTGATTTGCATCAATGTCTAGCAAAAATGGCATTTCAAAATCAGGATATGTGAGCTAATTGATGTTGCTTTCAATTGAATAAAAGCATTGTTGCAATTTTCATTCCATTTAAATCAGGTGTCTTTCGTATTCAATTGATGAAGTGGTCTTGCTATGTCTGAGTAGTTATGTACAAAGTGACGATAATACACTGTTGTGCCCAAAAATGCTCTGACATCTTGACGATGTTTAGGTGCAGGCCACAATTGGATTGCATCAGTTTGCTTTGGATCTGTGTGAATGCCGTCTTTATCTATTACAGGTATTCTACTTCATCCTTGAGAAAATAAGATTTCTTTGGCTTAAGTTTTAGCTTTGCATCCTTCAATCGCCTTAATGCTTCCAACCTCTGGAGATTCTCCTCAAATAATAATAATAATAATAACAATAATAATAATAATAATAATAATAATAATAATAATAATAATAATAATAATAATAATAATAATAATAATAATAATAATAATAATAATAATAATAATAATAATAATAATAATAATGATAATGATAATGATAATGATAATGATAATGATAATGATAATGATAATGATAATGATAATGATAATGATAATGATAATGATAATGATAATGATAATGATAATGATAATGATAATGATAATGATAATGATAATGATAATGATAATGATAATGATAATGATAATGATAATGATAATGATAATGATAATGATAATGATAATGATAATGATAATGATAATGATAATGATAATGATAATGATAATGATAATGATAATGATAATGATAATGATAATGATAATGATAATGATAATGATAATGATAATGATAATGATAATGATAATGATAATGATATGTTATGTTATGTATGTTCATTTATTACCAATTTACCAATTTTAAACAGAGGTGTATGGTAGATACAAGAAGCCATTTTGGCGTTAGCTATTTATAATATAATATAAGTCTGCATACGATTAGGTTACAGAGTTATTCAGACTATCTTTTCTTTGTTCAAACGATTGATAAATAAATGTTCCAAGCAGTTTGCATACTGCCATACTGCAAAAGATGGATGTGTGAATAATATGTCTAACTTTTCTTCATTGTTTTTTTCGTAGAAGTTTTCAGTGTCACAATATAGCTTTTCTATACCTTTAAAAAATATATCTCCAAAATTATTATTAAAATTACAATTAAAAAGAAGGTGCATCTCATCGTCCAGGCTGTTATTTTTACAAAATTTACATGTCCTTTCTTCGTACGGGATATTGAAATATCTGCCAGTCTGGACTCCTAACCTATGAGAGCTAATTCTAAGGTGAGTGATAGCTATCCTTGCCTTTCGGTCCGGGAGCAGCAGATAATTTTCAAACTCAAATTTCGTTTTAATATGTTTGTAAAAGTCGAATTGATGTGACAAGCTTGGAATAGTTTTATTTAATTTAGATTGTTCAAAGTTATTTGCATAATTGCTTTTAATTTGATTTTTTATTGCAGTGATTAGTTTTGTTTTGTTACATCTTAGGGATATGTCTTTACTAAGTAGCAGAGGTAAATTAATGTCAACTTCGGCAAGATGTTTTTGTACACTTTTAAGCCATGAACTTGACGAATTGTCCAATAATTGCTCTCCGAATGCTTTGTAAATTAAACTATCACTTTCTGAAGTTATTATTCTGAGTAAATATTTTACCATGTTTAATTTTACATCCATTAACAGTGGAGGGAAACCAAGTTCACCTCTAACAGCAGTGCTATTACTGTTTCTCTTCACATTTAGTATCTGGCACATAATCTTTCGTTGTAATGTTTCGATGGGATTGTTTTCCTCTTGTGTTATTGTATCACCCCAAATATCACTGCCGTTGAGAATGACTGGTTTTATTATACTGTTATATAACGTTCTGTGAATTCCGACATAACTGGCTGACGACTGCCCCAAAAACCTCCGAGTCATTGTCCATGCCTTTTCTGCCTTCAAACAAAGTTGTTTTATGCCAAATGCCTGCCTGCAAGAACTATTGAAAGAAAAGCCCAGATATCTATAATTTTCCACTGTTTCTAAAACATTGTTATTGATAGAAAATGTGCAATTTTTTACATTAAATTGTTTGCAAAATACGACACATTTTGATTTCTCATAGTTTATTTTCAGTTTCCAGTTGTCGCAATACTGTAGAGTTTTATCAAGGCATTTTTGAAGTCCCTCTTTGCTTTGTGAAAGTAAAACAATGTCATCAGCGAACATGAGAGAATTCAATGGTGTATCAACAAGAAAAACTGGATCTGTCGATGGACATGTCATGGAGTTTGCGAGGTCATTAATGTACAGATTGAACAAGTTTGGGCTTAGAATACAACCCTGGCGGACTCCAATACTCGGAGAGATAGTTTTTGTTAGATGGTTGTTGTAAATTATTTGTGCTTTATTATCTGAGTATAGGCTATTAATCATGTTGTAAAATAATCCATTGATGTTTAACTGTTCAAGTTTCGATAAAAGACCAGTATGCCAAACGGTGTCAAACGCTTTTCTCAAATCAATAAAGCATGCGAACAGTTTTTGGTTATGCTTGGTGTATTTGGCAATTAATGTTTTAAGGCAAAAAAGATGGTCTACCGTTCTTCGATTCTTTTGGAAGCCACCTTGACTTTTGTGAATAATATGATAATGATAATGATAATGATAATGATAATGATAATGATAATGATAATGATAATGATAATGATAATGATAATGATAATGATAATGAGAATGATAACGATGAGAATGATAATGATAATGATAATGATAATGATAATGATAATGATAATGTGTTTGTTTGTTTGTTTGTTTTGATTTAATACCAATA
The DNA here is from genome assembly GCA_916610825.1 of Haliclystus octoradiatus. Classification (NCBI taxonomy): domain Eukaryota; kingdom Metazoa; phylum Cnidaria; class Staurozoa; order Stauromedusae; family Haliclystidae; genus Haliclystus; species Haliclystus octoradiatus. The sequence goes on from OU744450.1 coordinate 15,777,022, forward strand.
TACCAGTTTACATAGATACAGGTGTGTGGTAAGTATTATTTAATATTATTATGTTGTTATTCGATATTTGTATATATATATATATATATATATATTTATTTTTATTTAGCATAGTTGTTATAAGAACCTATTTATCCCTGTTGCTTCTAAATAACAACATATTAAGATAATATTGATTCACTATATAGTTATAAAATTATCAAAACATGGGTCGTTCTATTATTCACTATTGCAAATTATTATAGCGTTTCTGCAAAGATTCGTAAAGAAATCTTCCCAACAGTTTCTTTGTTTGTAACTCTGTTTGGGAAAAGAGCAGTTCCAATTTCTCTGTATCCGAGAATACCTGAAAGTTGTTATGCAACTTTTCTATTTTATTAAAAAACGCTACCCTCAAGTTACTATTTATATTACAGTTAAAGAGTAGATGTATCTCATCGTCGATACTGTCACTATCGCAATGGGGACATAGCCGGTCCTCGTAGGGAATGTTAGAATATCGTCCGGTCTGTACTCCGAGCTTATGAGCACTGATTCTGATCTGAGTTATTGCTATCCTATAGACTATTTGTGTGGAAGTAGCAAATAATTTTCAAATTCAAATTTATGTTTGATTGTTTTGTAGAATTTCAATTGGTTCGATTGGCCTGGAGTGTTAGAGTTTAGATTAGTTTGCTCAAAGTTGATTTTGTATTCGTTATTTAATTGATCTTTTATAGAGTTGATTAGTTTTATTTGATCAGATTTTTGATTAGTTTCTTTAGAGATCAAAAGCTGTAAATTGATTCCTATTTCGGACAAATGATGTGTAACTTTACCCAGCCATGAAGTTGATGAACTGTTGACGATTTGTTCACCAAATGCCTTGTACAGTAAACTACTTTTTTGGAGTTAATCATTCTAACAAGGAATTTGATCATATTAATTTTAACGTCAATCTGTAGAGGGATGATCCCCAATTCCGCTCTAACAGCTATCTTACTGGAATTCTTTCTAACATTTAATATTTTCCGCATAATATCTCGCTGTACAGTTTCTATTTTGTTATTTTCAATGTGAGTAACAGAATCACCCCAAACATCACTAGCATAGAGAAGTATGGGTTTTATCATGGTAGTAAACATTGTTTTGTGAATTGCGACATAGCTGGTTGACGACCGCCCCATAGAGCGCTGTGTTATTGCCCATGCTTTTTCGGCTTTTGTGCAAAGTTGCTTAATACCAAAACATTGTTTTGAGGAGCAATGAAACGAAAAACCTGATATTTGTAATTTTCGACCATTTCGATGGGGGTATTATTAATGGAAAAGAAATGTTGCTCATCAACATATTTTTTTGAGAAGATCATGCATTTTGACTTTTCATAATTAATTTTGAGCTTCCATTGCTCGGCGTAAAGATATGCTTTCTCCATGCATTTTTGGAGACCCTCTTTGGTTTGAGAAAATAAGACTATATCGTCGGCAAACATTAAACAATTCAATGGCTTATCAGCAAGAAAAACTGGATGTGTTGATTGACATGTTAAAGATTTTGCAAAATCATTGATATAAATATTAAAAAGATTAGGACTAAGGATACACCCTTGGCGAACGCCAACACTGGGTGAGATCGACGTAGTCAAGAGATTGTTGTAAATGATATGTGCTTTGTTATGAACATATAAGTTGTCAATTATTTTATAAAAAATTCCATCGATGTTTAATTGCTTTAGCTTCAATAAAAGGCCAGGATGCCAAACAGTGTCGAACGCCTTTTTCAAATCAATGAAACAGGTAAAAAGCTTTTTATTATTTTTTGTGTACTTCGAAATAAGGGTTTTAAGGCAAAACAAATGATCTGCCGTTCGTTTATTTTTTTGAAAACCACCCTGTGCTTCATGAATTATTTCATTTTCGTCAAGGAAATGCCTGATCCTCTCATTGAGGATAAGACAGAACAATTTACCAAGAATACTAGTGAGGCTTATTCCTCTGTAATTATTTGAGTTGAGCTTGTCCCCAGATTTAAAAAGGGGTAAAATAAAAGACTCTTTCCAAGAATTTGGAAAGTAGCCAGATTGAAAAATTTGATTGAATAGGTTTTTGTAAACGTCGATAAATTTATCTGCCGTTGCATGGACCATTTCTGCCAATATCCCATCCCTACCAGGTGATTTTTTTTTTTAAGAGTTTCATGGCAGTGATAATTTCCCTTATGTCTATTGCCCTGTCGAGATCTCCCACGAAATTGGATTCAGATTGGGATTGCATAACAGTATAATTCCCATCTACAGTATCTGACTCGATAGGATTCTCTTCATGGAGTTGCTTAAAATGAGATAGGAGCTCATAGGCATCAGGCAGTGTCTCATTTCTATTTTCAGAAGCTCGAAATGATTTCATTAATTGCCAAAATTTATTTTTATCGTTATTCATGGCGTTGTTTAGATTATGCAAAGCAGTATCATTGTGTTTACGTTTTGACAGTTTGATTTCTTTTTTATATTGCTTTCTTAACCGGCAAATCCTACCTCGAAGAAATGGATCATTAGGGTGCCTTTTCAAAAGTCTGATTATGTTATTTAGTCGTGATTTTATATGAGAACATGATTTTGTGTACCATCGTGTTTTGAATTGCCTAGCATGTTTCTGCTTTTTAAATGTTTTTAATTTCAAAATGCCTTGAGCGGACGTTGTGAGCAAATCCGAAATTTAATCGATGATCTGGTCAATGTCTTCAGTTGATGTTAATATTTCTGAAGAGAGTGATTCAATAAGGCGTTCATGAGATTCGCTAGAGAATCGTTCCGCGTAATCAGATTTCTTTTCGTCGCACCACAAATATCGGGGTGGTCTCTCTTCGACAAGAATGCTTGAGCAATCATTGTTGGTATGCCTTAGAGTAACGTTAAGAGACAAAAATTGAGCAATGATCTGAAAGTAGCAATGCATCTTTATCGACTTTGATTGATTTGAGAACTGATGGTGATTGTAAGTACAATTGTTCTGAGGCCAAAACAAAATCGACGAGACTAGACCCAATATTACCATGGTATGTAAATTCACCTTCCTCGTCACCTTTTAGTCGGCCGTTAAGGATCCGAAGTTGGTTGCTAGTGCAAATACTGATTAAATGTCTACTATAATCGTTGATTGTATTATCTCGAGTTTTTCTTAGAACTAAATTGTGATACATACATACATTGGAGGTAAATCAAAAAAGGAGTCATCATCATTGGAAATAAAATCATTTAATTTGCCTAGTCGAGCATTGAAGTCGCCGCCAACCAGCACATCGCAACCACCCGGTACATTTATCAATTCGTTTTGCAAAATTTCAAATATCTGATTTTTATGAATAGGATTTACCGAAGAGTATTGTGGACTAACATATACGAAAGCAATATACAAGTCATTATTGAGACCAAAAGCTAACCTATTCATTTTTAACCACATTATATCTTCTGAATTTGACGAATTTCGGTAAACGCATGTTTAATATTACACTTTATGAGGACTGCTAATCCTCCTGAACCTCTACTACAATTTGGTTGTTTACTTGTTCTATGTTTATAAATTATATCATAATTTGGGGGAGGGTGAAAATGTGATGACCTATGAGTCCATGTTTCGCTAAGAAAAATGACATCATTTTTTAAAAATTTTTGAAAATCAGGATTCGCTAGCTTAGAGCCCAGACCGTTGATGTTCCAAAAGGTAAAAGTAAGATTTTCAGGGATTTCCATAGTTTATATTGGAGAATTTCGAGGGATGAGACACATCTCTCGAATGTAAGGGCTTTACTATATCTATTGTAACGCTATTTCTAATAAAAATATTTTTTAAACTATTCTTAACATTACTATAGCTAGTTTCAGTAGCTACGGTATCAATGATATCACACATAAACTTATCTGAATGGTAACTTCTATGGATATTCTTCATAAACGTGTACTTGATGTATATCTTTGTAATGATCTTGTAATTGTATATGTAAATCATTTTTAATAATGTCTTTGTGGATGTTGATATATTTGTGGCGGAATATTTTCCCATGCTGAATGAGCATCGTAACTTCTATCGGTACTGCGATGGAGAGTAGGCATTAAGTTTAATGGTCTTGCCATTTCATGAGGGGGTATAGTAGACGTAAATTCGACAGAATTAGTAAATCGGTTATGAAAAAGTTTCATGAAATCTGAAAGAGTCTGTTGCATTATCTCCTCTCTATTTCTCGGTGGAATAACATAATTGGGTTGCTTTAGGTGTTGGCTCATTAATGGATGAATAACCGATTCTGATTGGTTGGACTCGGTGGTCATAGGAGATATACTAGGCATTCTTTGATCTACATTCATTTGCGGAATATGTTGAATATTTGGTGTAATCATATCATGCTGTTGGGTGTGTATAGCTCTGAGGAAGTTTCTGGATAGTAGCTTTGTCCCGTGTGTATCTGTATAAATACTATCCTGTAAAAAAAGTGGTTTGTTTTGTTCTAGGGTCCCGTTATTCTTGGTGACAAATATCCTGCTGTTGTTAATGAAGGTGATGTTTTTAGATGTGTAAAATGTTTCTAATTGATCATTTACACGCATTGTTATTAATATTGAACTATTTTCAGGCTTTGGTAACATTGAAGAATAATAAATCTGAGAACTTGGGAATAAAGCTTTTGTTTTCATGATTGCCGTAGTAGTGTCGGCTAGAGATACTTTCTCAATCTTTTCATGGGAATCATGTGAGCCAAAATGAAGAATTATGTATTTGTAATTAGTGTTAGTTTTTGCAATGTTTTCTATTTCTGTGACAAACTGGTGAGTGGGCATTCCCAGACAGATGACTTTTTTAGCTTTGGATGATTTTGCAATTTTCGTAGGGATGACGTGACGAATGTGTGAGTCGGCTACAATCAAAAGGTCAAGTGGGGTGCCTGTGTTGTCTACTTGACTTTGTGGCCTTGAGCTGTTGACATTGTTATTGTTATTGTTTCCATGCGTGCTATTCTGATTAATATGGGTTGAAGAAGAAGTTGTTGTTTTTTTGGACATATAATGTTTCATTTCAGCTATGCTTGTTTCTGTGGCAGACAAGCGATTTTTGATCTGATTAATTTCAGTGTCGTGTTTTGAAGAGTTGTTCTTCAATTCATTCTTAAGATCAGTAATAGTGGCCTGCAGAGATTGATTTTCCTGCTCTATTTTAGAGATCGCGTTTCTGTATAATCTGCAGGTTTCCTTAAGTGTTAGAATGTCTGTTTGAAGATTTCGTAATTGGCCTGTTGTTGGCTGTGAATTGACCGGTGTTGTAACGGTCGCGGAATCGACTGAGCGGATAGTCATCGTACTTTTCCGTGTGTTTAAATTTTTTTTTACCGTAACAACTGATTGGCTCAGCTCTTCCTCACTTTCACTGTGAAATAATATTTCGTCCTCTGTTTCTGAGTCGGAAGTTAATGAACGTTGCACTGATAAACTTTGTTTATTAGGTCTTTGAATAGGAGACGGGGTATTAGGTGTGGACGTAGGAGTTGATAATGTGTTTGTCTGTGTGTTCCCACGTGGTGTTTCGTAACAAGGTTTTGCAAGCAAATATCCTTCTTTGTGTTCGCTATCTCCAATAAATTTATTTTTACTATTGTTTTCTGTGTATACCTTTTGAAGGGATTCTTTTATTTTGTCAAAGTATTTGTTTATGAATAATGTTAACTCTTTCCCTGATGTCATTACTGTTCCACTTGAAAAAATGTCATTGTCAGAATTTTGTGTTTCTTATTTGACCTTGGGGAAATGACTAAAACTTTTCGGCCTTCGCCCTTAGTGTCTTTTATCCATGGAATCATGCCCAAAGATTCAAAGTATATTTTACATGCAGACATCCATATTTCATTTTGGTTAGTTTTGAATTTAATTTGATGTAATACATCTCCATCTCTATATTTCGGCTCTATGTTAGTGGTAATTATCATTTCCGGATCAAGTTTATTTGCCGTTTTATTTAAAATGTTTAGGCTGTTAGAATAATTTTCATCGTTTTGCTCTTCACATTCCATCATTTTTGTAAATAAATATACAACTAATACTTAAGGTACTCTTACCCTTTCAGAAGCATATTTCCATTGGTATTTATACCTAAATCATCGTTGTAATAACTATGATAATAGCGAGGATTGTTATTCGTGACTTAACTTGACGACGATAACTTGATGATGATAATGATGATAATGATAATGATAATGATGATGATGATAATGATAACGATAAGAATAATAATGATAATGATAATGATAATGATAATGATAATGATAATGATAATGATAATATGATAAACTGATAATGATAATATGATAAACTGATAATGATAATATGATAAACTGATAATGATAATGATAATGATAATGATAATGATAATGATAATAATAATGATAATGATAATGATAATGATAATGATAATGATAATGATAATGATGATGATGATGATGATGATGATGATGATAATGATAATGATAATGATAATATTTGTTTGTTTGTTTGTTTTGATTTAATACCAATATACCAGTTTACATAGATACTCTTTGCCTTTCAGATCCCAGATATACTTTGATAATTGTGTATTCTATTTACTTTTTTCGTGTCTAAACGTCGAGGTGTGCTGCGTGTAGCGTGTTTTGAATGTTCCCTCTGTGAGGCCGATATAATTTTTTCCTTCTGGGTCATTTGCTGTAGTGACGTTTGCATTGTAAATAAGGCTTGTTGCTAGGCAGTTGTTGTTGAATGGGCAAGCTTCTTTTTTCTACAGTTACATAATGAAGTGGTGTTAGTGATGTTGTTTTCGAAGTTGTTGGTTATTTTTTTATTGTGATTTTTTATTATTGTGTCCATGTTGCTGGTGCAGCTGTAGCTTACTTTGGTGAAGTTGAAATTAAATATTTTATGAAGTTGATGACTTTTAGAGAAATGTTTTTTGATAAGATTTAGGAATGTTCGCCCAACATTAGTTCTGACGCTCTTGTTATAAGGCGGTTTAAACCAAATAGTCTTTCTGCCTCGCTTTCTTTTGTTCTTGTTAGATCGAGGGGGCGTGGCTTGAATGATAAATTGGCTTGGTGACCGCTTGCTTTCAGAGCGTCTTCATACAATTGTTCCGATTTTTCGAAAATCGAACTGTTAGTTGATAAATCGGAGATGCGTTGGTTGATTGCAGTAGGTATTTGTTTTAGTATTACCGGTGGATGGTTGGATTTTGTGTTAATGTATAGGGGCTGGTTGTTTGGTTTTCTGTATGGTTGATAAGAGTTATTAGTCAAATTGAAAGTTATATCCAGGTAGTCGACTGTCTTTAGATTGGTTTTAGTGGTGATTTTGAGGTCAAAATCTTTGAACAATTTAATCAGTTTTTTCCTGCATCTTTCTACTTGTGGGTAGAATAAATATCCCAAGTCTTCTTGTGATTTGGGATGATGCTTTGGTAAACAAAACCTTTAACTGTTCTTCGGTGTCAATCTGTCTGAAGTTTGTATATACTTCTTCAGCTATTTTGAAAAATTGATCGTGTAGATCGGTATTATCAATGCATTGAAACAGAAGGTGCACTTCATCGTCAATATAGTTTTCATCACAAAATTTGCATGTTCGTTCTGGGTACGGAATGTCAAAGTATCTACCAGTCTGAACCCCGAGTTTATGTGCACTAGTCCGTAGTTTAGTTATTGCACGCCTAGCGGAGGCATTTGGTATTAGTAGGTAACTTTGAAATTCAAAATTTTCATAAATATTTGCATAAAAATTTAATTGATTGGATCTGTTTAGGCTGTTAGGGATTAAGTTTTTAAATTTTTCAGAATATTTATCAATTAGTTCTTCTTTGATTGTATTGATTAATTTTTTTTACTCCATTTACTAGCAGTATCTTTGGATAGTAATAATAAAAGGTCTATGTTGACTTCTGACAGAAAGGATTTAGCTTTTCCTAGCCAAGATGTTGGTGAGTTATCGAACATTTGCTCAGAAAAGGATTTATATATAATCGTGCTTCCATCGGAGTTGATCAGTCGTAGCAAGTACTTCAATACAGTGACTTTAATGTCTATCTGCAGTGGTGCAATACCTAGTTCTCCTCTTACTGCTAGGGTGTTCGTATTTCCCTTTACGCTCAGCATTTGGCGCATAATTTTTCTTTGCAGTGCTTCCAGTATGTTGTTCTCTTCACTAGTAATAGTGTCTCCCCAAATATCGGAAGCATAGAGGAGAATTGGTTTAACAACGGTATTATATAGCATATGGTGGATAGCAATGTAGTTCGTGGGGGATCCCTTCAACAAGCGCCTGCTCATGTTCCGGGCATTTTCACCTATTTTACATAGCTCTTTTTTACCAAAAATCTGCTTGCATGATCTATGGAATGTGAATCCAAGATATTTATAACTATCAGTGTAAGTAAGTTGTTTCCTGTCTATATAAGAATTGTGCGAAGGTCCCGAGGGTTGTAATTTGGAAAACATTTTGACTTGTCGTGGTTGACATTTAGTTTCCATTTGGAACAATATTGGAAAGTTATATCAATACAGTTTTGAAGCCCTTGTGGGGTGGAAGAAAAAAGAACAATGTCGTCTGCAAATATCAGACAGTTTAATGGTTGATCTAGCAACATAATAGGATCAGAGGAATTACATGTGATAGTTTTGGTAATGATAATGATAATGATAATGATAATGATAAGTAGGTAGTTTTCAAATTGAAACTTTGATTTAATTTTGGGTAAAAGTTCAATTGATTAGAGTTTTGATTAGCGGAGAGATTATTTTCAAATAATTGAATAAATTTTAGCGTCAAATCTTGCTCTACTGCATTTACAAATAAGTTTTGAGAAGTCAAGGTTGATAAATCCTTATTGCAAAGGAGTGTAAAATCAACCCTAACTTCTCTCAAAATATTTTTGACATTTGCAAGCCAAGTAAGGGAGAACTATCCAAGACTTGTTCTCCAAAATCTTGATATAGTAGTGAATTTTGATCAAAGTTTAACAAATTAATACAGTATTTAATTATTTTAACTTTAACGTCGATAATTAATGGTAATAATGCTAAGTCACCGCGTATCGTAGTCAGGGTAACATTCTTTGGTACACTTAGCATACTACGCATTACTTTTCTTAAAGGCTTCTAATGGGTTGCTTTCTTGGTCTCCAATAGAGTCACCCGAGACATCACTTTCATAAAGTACAATGGGTTTTTATCATTGGTGATGATGGTTGGTGATTTTCTCATTAAACGCGATGTCAAATACCGTGCTTTGGCAGCCTTTACACATAGCTCTTTTATACCATTTACTTGCTTCAAATGGAATTAAAACAAAGCCCAGATATTTGTATGAAACAGTCTCATACAAAGGATTGCTTCCAACGTAAAAAACGGGGTTAACAATATTAGCCTGCTTAAATTTCTGAAAAATCATTACTTTTGAATTTACCATATTTATTTGTAGCTGCCATTTATTACAATATTTCTCAGTGATATTAAGGCAGTTTTGCAAGCCTTCTTTGCTAGTAGAGAATAGCACTTTATCGTCTGCGAATAATAAGCAATTTAGTTTCTTATCTAACAAAGTAATCGGTGCAGTTGATGGACAAGACATATCTTTAGCTGTATCATTGATGAAAATGTTAAACAGCTTGGACTAAGTACACATCTTTGCCGAACACCGTGACGAAGGAAACAATTAAACTAAAAGTCGCGACTTAATTGAATCGCTTTGAATGTTAAGAGTCGGTTTTAGATTCCTGATTGCCAGCATTTCATGCACCAAACAGTCAAATTTTGAGTTACATTTTCGAACAACTGAAAACATGTGGGCAGATTCCCTATAATTTTTGTTATGGGTTTTCAAGTGTTTGTCGACGGCCGACCCACCATGATCACCAATGCGTTGAAGGAAGTTACGGCGTGTAAAAACAACATAAAGCATCGCATGAATCATACTGAAAAGGATACACAACTCATTGGCGAGACTGAAGGATCGGTTTTGGCTCACGAACTCTCAAATCGTTTACTATTTTCTTACTCGTATAAACTGGTCTGAAGCGTTGACCGACTCTAGCACTCAAATCGTTTAATTGACGCCTTACAGAGTTAGCAGACACTTGGTCCTTAAAGGGCAATACAATATTAATGGTGTTATTATCTGTAGGTAATTCTTTGTCACTAGAATTAGTAGCAGAAAACTTACTTATTGTCCTATTTATTCTATCAATTGGATAATTTAATTTAATAAAAATATTGGTCAACGCTTCAGACCAGACAATTTTACCTATATATATATCTTGTAATTTCATATAATATTTGTTTTAACCTTGAAATCACAACAGAAATGTCAAATGTGGAAACGTCGGAACAGATTTTATTGTGATTTTTTGTCGCTATCTTTTATCTGATAATATGATATTATGATATTTATATATACATACGATTTCATTTGATTTGATTCAGAATTGTCATCGAAATTATTTCAAGAAATGAAAAATGTACAATCACAAGTTAGGTTGCTAAAATAACAGTAACATACGGCCCGGGGGGACTTCTATTTTTGAGTGGGGTCGGCCCATTTTCAGGAATCTAGGAGGACGACAAAATTGACAGTGAGAATCAAGACCCTAAATTCCTGTCTTTACGACAAAAACAAAGGAAAGATGAAAAGTATGGGAAATTATCAAAATAGTAGCGTAAAATTTGACAGCAATCAGAAAAATGCACCCCTGAAAATGACACGTCTCAGTATAGTGGATGTATAGAAGAAGGTGTCGATTGAGAATATGATAATGATAAAAAAAATACAACAGATAATTCATTATAGGACAGATAATTCCATAAAGGTATAATTCCCGCTATGAAGACACTATTGAAATTACTATTATTTTGTGCGTCGGACATATCTAGATTCTATTGAAGACTCAGTTTCTCAAACGGGATACCTTGATGTGTGCCCAGTGAATAACAGTTCATAATAATAATCATAATAATCCTAAAAATCATGCGGCACTATAGGTTGGCGTCAGGAAGGGCATCTGGCTATTAAACGCATAAGCTTCAAAATACTAACAAATTAACCAACCACCCCGGTGAAAAAAACTGCAAGCTTACCCGGTTTGTGAATAAATGATAAATCCCAAAAAAAATCAGGGATGACACTAAAGCGACTGGGCTACAATTCACCTTACAAGATTCTTAGCTCTGTTATCGGGGAAGCAGTTTTTGATATGTTTCGTATTTATATATGTATTTGAAATTTAGAAAAAATTTGCACAACAATTAACATACAGAAGGCAATAGTTGCGCGGACTCTATATGGAGATTAAAATAATTTTTTATGTAATGCAATTACCAGACTTAGTTAACATAACATTTGTAAGCTGACGCTTAAAAGCTGCTATGTTCGAACTATTAACAATATCCTCTGGTAGATTGTTCCATTGAGGTATAACACGGTTGAAAACGTAATTATGTCTTGCATTGCTCTTTGCAGAACCAACATAACATTTAGATTGATGTCCTCGTGTTCTTGTTGATTGTCTCAGAGTTACATTTGATGGAATTTCTAAATCAACACTGCCATTAAATATTTTGTAGAATAGACAGAAGTCGAGATATTGTCTGCGAGATTCCAGAGATAATAAACCAAGACCAATTAAACGATCTGAATAAGAGGCCGTTATATCTCCTAGACAGCGAGCAAAAATGTTTTTAGTGAATCGACGTTGAACTTTTTCAATCAATTCAATGTCCTTTGATAAGTAAGGGGAAAACACTGGCGACGCATACTTTAAGATAGGCCGAATGTAGGTAGTAAAAGCTTTGATGAGATGGTCAGCGTCATTCCATTTCAACGATTTCAACACATAAAACGATACACAATAAGCTTTCTTAAATATAGATTTACAATGATGAAATGCTTTCAAATCAGGAGCAATGTGAACTCCGAGATCTCGAATATATGATTTCACATGTGGTAGTTCATTGGCTTTGATATTATAAGTAAACCATGGATTACGGCTACCAATATGGAGCGAGGAGCATTTTTCTGTTGCCGCTGAAAGTTGCCAAGTGTCAGCCCATTCTAAAAATGCATCTATGGTGCGTTTGAAGCGATTGAGTTCTTCAACATAAGGTCCATCGAGAGAGCAGACTGTGTACAATTTTAAGTCATCTGCAAATAACTTACAGGATGATGCTTGTAAGACTTTCGGCACATCGTTGATGTAAAGAAGAAAGAGCAAAGGGCCAAGAACGGACCCTTGAGGAACACCACTCGCACAATCACATTCAGCAGAAAAGGCACTTCCGACACGAACGCATTGTGTTCGCATGGAAAGGTAATCTTCTATCCATGATAGCAAATGTCCTGAGATACCATAAGATTCTTGCTTGATCAAGAGCTTGCTGTGGGAAACAGAGTCAAAAGCCTTTGCCAGATCAAAATAAATAACATCGATACATTTATTTAGTGCTATTGCAATAGTCCAGTCGTTCAATACCTCCAGGAGTTGAGTACAGGTGGATCTACGCTTTAAAAAACCATGTTGTTCAGTAGTTATTAAGCCATTAAATAATAAAAGTCAAGCAAGGCATCTTTTATAATAGATTCCATCAAACGACAACAAACACATGTTAGAGATACTGGACGATAATTTACACATAATTCAGCTGGCGGTTTCTTATATATGGGGCATATAATTGCTGTTTTCCATACGTTTGGTAATGCCGAAGACATGAAGGATAAAGTAAAAATATAGGATAATGGTTTGACAATAGAGTCTGTAACACCTTTCAGAAAGAAAGAAGCTAGGCCATCAGGCGAACCTGGCAACTTTCCTGCCAAACCCTTTAAGGCACGAGAAACATCTTCTTCAGAGAATTGGACATCAGTAATAATATTTGATGTTAGATTTGAAAAAGAAGGGATATTTCCATCATCATTTGTAAATACACTTTTAAATTAAGAACATAGTAATTGGGCTTTGACATCATCTTGTGTTGTTAGCTCACCACTGTTGTACGTAAAGGCGCAATACCACATTTTTTCTTCAAAATTTGTTGACATATGAATAGAATGCTCTTGTATTTTTTTTTGGTGACTATTTTCTTTTCTATATTACGGTTGTACTTAAACAATGCTTTATTACAGTGCCACCTGGATTTCTCCGTAAGCGCCATAGACGACGTTTCTTGCAGATAAGACGATGTATATAGTCAAGATATCGTTTCGACTTTGAGTTGATTTTTAATGGGACAAACTGACCAATAATCGTAGTCAACAAAGAAATAAAACGTTCATAACATGAGTTAACAGATGTGCACACAGCAAAAAATAATATCCAATTGATACTAAATAAAATAGAATTTATCTCCTCAAAGTTTGCTTTAGGAAAATCGAATTCTTGAATTGTTACAGGTGGTGTGGGTACTAATTGCAATGAAAAACAAATAGAGGCGTGGTCACTTGAAGAAAAAGGGTCTGTTATTGAAACGTTGAAGACTAAAAGTTCATCATTTGAAAGTAACAAATCTAGTATGTTAGAACCTCTCATTTGCTGATCAACATATTGTGCAAATGCGCAAATGAATTTCATTGCACACCATCAAAAAACGTTCAGAAACAGAAGAAGCAGTGTTGCATGACAGGGTAGTCCAATTATATTATTGGGTAGATTGAAATCTCCACAGACAATGGTTGAATAATAACGTTTCAGACATGGTATCTGTATAATCTGGAGGTCGATATATGCAGATGAATCTTGTTTTATTCCGTTGTTTATGAATGATATCAACAACAACACATTCAATTTCAAGGGTCATGTTCCCTGTGTAAATACGAGTAGATTGTAATGTCGATTTTACCAAAATAAGAACACCACCACCTCGTCGAGAATTACGATCAAAACGATTGATTGTGTAAGTTTTTTCGGGGAAAATCATTGCATCACTATGTGTTGAATAATCAAGCCAGATCTTCTGATATGGCAACTACGTCAAATTTCCCTTGGTTTAGCAACATGTGTCTCTCTCTCTCTTTCACGCTTTTCCGTCCCAGGACGAGGACACTGCGCGGTCAACAATAATCCGCCATGTTTTTCTATCTTTTGTTAGTTCTTTTAGTTCTTTAATGTTAAGTTTTCGTTTTATTATTTGATTGTCAGTTATGTTTTTTGTGCAAATTTCAACATTCAGTGCTTTTAAATCATCATTAATTATTTTGAGCCATGTCGTTTTTGGTGCCCCTCGTGGCTTTGGCCAGAACAGTAGTGCTTCATCGAGTGCTCGTTTGGCAGGAGTGCGTTCTGGCAAGCGTAATAAATGACCATACCATCTGAGTCGTCTGGCTTTTACTTCAAGACTCCAAGGTGACTGATAAGACATTTTATATAGTGTAGTGTTTGTGGTTTTGTCTTCCCATGTTAAGTTTAAAATTCTCCGTAACAGTTTTCTTTGAAATATATCGATTGTGTTTTCATGATTGTGTGTACAAGTCCATAACTCACAGTTATAAAAAAATATGCTTTCTACATGCGTTCTGAATATTCTCATTTTAGTTTTAGTTTCTACTTTTCTACTTTCAAATATATATTTTAACTTATTGTATGAATTAATCGCTATTATTTTCCGTCTATTTATATCTTTATCTGTATCTAAAAGACTTCCTAAGTATTTACAGTTTTTCCAGTCTTCATTTTCACCTGTTCCTCGTTTTATTACATATTCTTCAGTCTTGGTATCATTGACTTGTAAATTATACGCTTTCAACATGTCTGGTATTCTTTTTCTAATTCTTTGGTTGTCTTCTTGATTAGTTGTTATGTAACTGATATCATCTGCATATTGTTGGTCTATTAAAATTTTATGTTGGTCTCCTATTATATATGTGTGATCATGAGCATGCGATGGATTAGTGATGTGATTACATTTTTTAAGTGCATCAGCTAGATAGATTACAAATAAGATGGGACTGAGACAGTCACCTTGTGGTACGCCAATATTACTATTGATATTTTTTCCTATTGTTTCCTTCTATTTAACTTTTAAAGTAACATCCTCTATTAGTATTTTCATCATATGTAGCTCATCGTTATCTAAGATTTCCTTCAATATATTGATCATATCGCATCTTCTGACTGTATCGAATGCTTTTGACATATCTAGTAATAATAATATAATTTGATAATTCTCTGAGGTAATTGCTTTTTCTGCTAGTATTTTAAAGCTGAACACTTGTTCAGTGGTACTTCTGCCTTGTTGGTATGCTGCTTGTGTCAAGGGAATCTTTTTGTTGAACTTTCCTAGGCATCTTCGTAACATACAAATGGCCAGGAGTTTTCGCAGTACAGAAAGTAAAATGACAGGTCTCAGGTGAGCTGCCGGGCCTGGCTTCTTGCCTGGTTTTGGCAATGGTACAAGAAGCCCTTCTTTGATTTCTTTTGGAAACTCACCTGTATCTGCAATTATATTAAATATGTCACTTATCTGTTGACTAATATGAGCTGGACCATGTTTTAAAAGTTCTGCGTTTAAATTATCAATGCCTGGACTTTTTCCGTTTTTCAAGGACTTGATAGCTGATTTAACTTCTTGTGGATTGAAAGGTTCTTTCATCTTCTCTGGTTGTATTGTTGTAATATCTTTTTCTGAAGTTTTACAAAAAACTCCTTCGAAGTATTTTGTTATTATGTTTAATTGTTCATTTTTATCTGTTGTTACACCATTTTTTCCACTTACTATTACTCGGTTATTACTATTTATGTTTTGAAGATGCTTGATAACTTGAAACATTCTTCTAGAGTCTGGTTTTAATTTTTCTATTTGCTCTACTAGCTCCATTATATGTGAAATCTCTTCTTCTTGAAGCTTAAAATGTATTTCTTTCATAATAAGGTTTCTCTCTTTAGCGAGTTTAATTTTTTCTTTTTTATTATTAGTTTTATTTATTTTATTTCTTAACTCTTTCTGTTTATCTGATAGCTTTTTAATATCTTTATTCTGACTTTTCTGGTTTTTGTTAGTTGTTCCCACTACTTCATTTGCAGCGTCTCTACACGATGTCACAATTTTTAACCATTTCTCTTGCACGTTGCTAGCCTCGATATTGTTCAGATTTTGTACAACTTTTTGATGGTAATCGAATTGTTTCTCTTCATCTTTTAATGCTTGGATATTTAGTCTTTCTGGAGGTGTCTTATATTTCATTTTACGCCATCTTATGTTGAGCTTAGTTTTTACTAGCCTGTGATCTGTATAGGTTTCTATTCCACTATATGATCTTGAATCTTCAATAAATATTTTATGTTTAACTTTCATTATGATGTAGTCTATCTGATTTCGATATGGATTGTTTCTTAAATTTCCGTTTTTATCATTGTGATCTTCTTTCCTTATAGGCGCTTCCCAGGTTGTTCTATGAGCCATTTTGTGTGGAAACATGGTATTGCAAAGCATCATGTCATTTCTGAGGAGCATTTCCGCGAGTGATCTTCCATTTGAATTCATCACCCCTTTTCCATACCTTCCAATTACTTGCGGGAATTCTTCTGTACCTAGCCCAGTTTTTGCATTTTGATCCCCCCCTATAATACAAATATCTCTACTGTTTACATTTTTTATTACACTTTCTAATTGTTCATAGTAATCTTCTTTTATTTTAGGACTTTTCTCACTAGTAACTAAGGTTGGTGCATATGTGGAAATGAAAATTATGTTTCTATTATTACATTTTTTATTTATTATTATTTTATTTAAATTAACAGTTGCTATACATATTCTACTGGATATTGTTTTGTATTCTACTTTTAATCCCTTTTCTACAACAATACCAACACCATAATGTCGATTTTCTTGATTTCCAGTGTGAAATACTTCATATCTTTTCTTATTGTCACTTGTTTGTATATCAAATATTCCTTCTTCTTTCAACTTGGTTTCTTGTATATGGCTAATATTGACAGTTCATATTTGCACATATCATTTGCCAATTGTTGTCTTTTCATTTTTGAGTTTAAACCTCTTACATTTAAGGTTCCTACGTTGAATTTATTTTTTATTATTCCATGTATTACATCATTAACTTTAGTCATTTTATTGACAGATATTTTTGTTGTTGACCATTTGACTTGTATGTTATTTAAACTCTCCGATGGAGTTTGTGAGGAGTCACCCTTCACAGCCGGCTTTTGTTGTACTTTCGCTATTGTTTCATCTAAATTAAATTACTTACCAGGAGCTGAGTGTCAAATGCTTACCTTGTATAAACAGTTTCTTTACCAATTTCGAAAATTTGGAACAACAGGAGCTACAATGCACAAACTTATACAAACAGAGCACAAAACTGGGAAGTTTATGTTTTGACAAACAAGGAGTAAAAATTTCACTTTTACTTGAATCTAACTAACCTTTCAAGCAAGTCGTCTTAAGTTAGCAGATCATAAAGCGAAATAAGTAATCTGTTATCAAACCGGTATCAAAGTTTAAATAGTAAACGCCCCTTTTTCAAACTTGACAAAACAAAATTGACCAAATAATACAAAATAACAACAGTTGGTGTGTTTACATCTATATATATATATCAACATTTTAACAATATTTTAAGAGCTCTAACAATATTTGTTGAAATTTCATCAAATTGATTATTGAAATACACTAGCATAACTCTAACAAACTCACATATACTCTGGCTCTCACATATCAAGCAGAACTTTCAAAGTTTTTTCTTCATATTATTTTTGATATATAGGAATCAGAAAATTTTATTCTCTTAAGGTCCATTACTGGACCTACACTAATTGCTGTTATAATATATCGCTATATATAATTGATCGCTGGACATAATCTTTATGATTGTTCATTTGTTTTTATGCTTGTTTTGTTCTTCTAATGCAGGCATTCCCTACAAAGGATGGCAACCTTGTGATTGGTGCTGGAAATGATATGGCGTTCAAGAAGCTATGTGAGGTAAATCAATAACTTAAATATCATTCTTCATCAACATTTGCAGACATGTATATCACTTATATCACTTATTTTCATAATACTGTCTATTTATCACTTATCACCTATATACATAATACTGTCTGTTTATATATCACAATATTTCTATATTTCTATATTTCGATATTTCTGTGTCTGTCCGCGACTTATGTACGTCTTACTGGCGAAATAATACGGATAATCCGTTGTCGGGAAATTATGCAAACATTTGTGTTGAGATAACCGTGTAAAGTAACAAATTTGTTGTATGAAAAGTATGGGTCTATGACGTTGTTTTAAAATAATATACTTCATCTGATATTTTATTTGATATCATTGTATTAAAAAATTCAGAGATTTTGAAAAATTTCATAGGTCGATAATCTAGCGGGCAGCCAAATCGAATTCAAATTGAAATCCCCAGAACAAAAATATTTTGCTTTGAATTTATAAGCTGCGTGTAAATTGTTCGAGCAAGTGAAACTTGAAACTCAATCAGTTTTATGATAATTAAAACAATACGAAATACTGAATTACATTGAATTACCAGTATAACTAGGCCAAACAAAATATGTTTTGAAATCAAAGAAACGTAGACCTATTTCATGTATAGTGTTGATATCAGCAATACATATAGCGCTGCACAAACCCTATGAAAATTAAAGAGACTTTAGGTCTTTAATCTATTAATGAAACAAAATGCCGTTGGCATTACTTTTCTCAAAATTGAGATACAAAACATTTCACTTTTAAAATGGATATTTTGATATATAATTTGTGAGAACACTGAGCAAACAATCTGTTTTGAAATGAATAATCTATCGCGGGGCATAAAAACAAATTAACTTGCAAGAATTTTCAAAATGACGTTGGCGTTCGACTAATTCGAAAAATATTCAAAGTTCGAATAGATTATCTGTCTACAGTATAAAATTATAGAGTTTAGAATTAATCAAGGCATTGCACAAAAGTATTTCTATAATTTATTATTTAATATAAAAATATGAATCATTTGGTTTTGAGCAGGCAGGCATTTATTTTCAGATTTTGCTTCCATAATTAACGAAGGAATTGTAAGCATCGATTAAAATTAAAATTCATTTTGTTGACTTGCTATAAGAATAAGACACAGTATGTTACTACAGTTTCGAGAATAAAAATAGCGGTGTCTTGTTATTATCGTTGATCAACATTTAATAAAGTTAATTTCAGGTATATCAAATTCAACAAAGTTAAATTGAATTGAGCGTATGATTTGTGATAAATAATAATAATTATAATATTTTCAACTTTCAAAAATGGATTTCAACTTTAAAAACAGAAAAGCATAATTCAAAATCATTTTTCAATAGTTAATACAGTTTGGTTGCGTGTAACAAACCTTGTGTTACAAAATTAAAAAGCGAAAAGGTTGCATGAAATAATCGATCATAGCAAACAATATTTATTAAAATACAACTTACCATTTTCCAAATGAGATCCAAATAAAAACTATACGAGCGGCATGATCTCCGAACAACAATTAAATACATAATAGCAGGTTCTCTGAGTTAATACACCAATCAATAATAAGTTAACAACCATATTTTATCGAAGGAGAATGTAAGCCCGATAAGAATAAAATATAAATTGTTTTTTATTCGAAGTAATTCTGACAAAAATGATCATTTCATCTCGTGATCAAATGCATGGTAAAGTAGATTCATTTTCTACATAGTAAATTATCCTTTTCGTCAGACATCATAACATGAGCATTTAAATATTACCATCGGCTGTGGTATTTTATATCTTTGATGCTGCACTAAACATTTCAACTCTATAAACCATCGCGTCCGTTTCAATAAATTCTGAATAAATTATGCATATCACGAATGTGGCAAAATGAGTTGTTTTCGTTTTTCTATCAAAATAATTAATTTATTCATAATCATCTTTCCTTTCATTCGACATCTGTAATGTATTATAAATAGCGCGTAGAAATATTGACGACAAGATGTAACATAATATCAATATCGAATTAGTATAGCGATTTATTATAGAATTTAATTTCCTTTTAAATGAATGTTGATGCTATTATTCTGGAAAATTTGATAACAATAACCACTATGAGGTCAACTTTTCAGATCTTTTTTTTACTTATAAAATTTTAATTTCAACGAACTCTTAGTATTTTGATAGACTGCCATGAAAATCACAGGCATACTTGCTGAGATTGCAAAGATCAAAAATATATAGGCTCATATAGTATCATATCATAATATTTTCAGATTATATATATCATTTGAAATTCAATACACGCGCGTGGGTCGGCCTTGTTCAATAATACGTTGTCAAAGCAGTAGGTTTGTTGATAAGGTCATCAAAGCGCTGATATCAGTAAGTAACGCAGTGGCTAATTGGTTAATGCTCTGGTATAATAATTTCATGGTCGTCAGTTCAAATCCGCCATTCGGCAACCTTTTATCAACGATTTTTCTTTTTTTTTTAATATGAAGCAGTAAATCATTTTTAATTAACAAAAGATATCGTTTGATCATGTTAATAACAGAAATCAGTGGACCATGTGTCTTGTTGAAGCTAAATTAATTTAATATTGAATGTATCGCATGCAATGCCACGAGTTTCACTAGCCACACTTTGACGGCGTTATTTTGTGAACACCACATTAGTGTTGTACATATTGCAATAAAGATTTATGAATCCGAACCGAACGCGATCCGATCGTATCGGGTCAGATTCGGGTTAATATTTTAGATCTTCGGATCGGATCGGATTTGAAGTGATTTTTTATGGATAGTTTCAGATTTCGAAATTTGACTGAGTATTTGTAATTTATAATAATTAATGTGTTCTGGCCTCCTTTCAGCACATAAAATAAAGTTTTTCTATGTAGACCAATCTACATTAAATTATACATTTCAATCGACTCAGTTGATGTGAAATAAATTAGATTTTTATTAAAGGAATGATTAAGATGTATCGATTAATGCTACATCGTTGCGTATTGTGTCTCATGTTCTCCTCCAGAGTTCAGACTCCGTATTATACAGCGATAGTCAGCTTAGTCAATTGTTTAATTATAAGTGATCTGAAAGTTTTATCATAGCAGGTCCATAATGGACCACACTCATTGCTAGTATATCACTATATTTCGATATTTCGATATTTCTGTGTCTGTCCGCGACTTATGTACGTCTTACTGGCGAAATAATACGGATAATCCGTTGTCGGGAAATTATGCAAACATTTGTGTCGAGATAACCGTGTACAGTAACAAATTTGTTGTATGAAAAGTATGGGTCTATGACGTTGTTTTAAAATAATATACTTCATCTGATATTTTATTTGATATCATTGCATTAAAAAATTCAGAGATTTTGAAAAATTTCATAGGTCGATAATCTAGCGGGCAGCCAAATCGAATTCAAATTGAAATCTCCAGAACAAAAATATTTTGCTGTGAATTTAAAAGCTGCGTGTAAATTGTTTGAACAAGTGAAACTTGAAACTGAATCAGTTTTATGATAATTAAAACAATACGAAATACTGAATTACATTGAATTACCAGTATAACTAGGCCAGAAAAAATATGTTTTGAAATCAAAGAAACGTAGACCTATTTCATGTAGTGTTGATATCAGCATTACATATAGCGCGGCACAAACGCTATGAAATTAAAGAGACTTTAGGTCTTTAATTTATTAATGAAACAAAATGCCGTTCATTACTTTTCTCAAATTCGAGATACAAAACATTTCACTTTTAAAAAGGCTATTTTGATATATAGTTTGTGAGAACACTGAGCAAACAATCTGTTTTGAAATAAATAATCTATCGCGGGGCATAAAAACAAATTAACTTGCAAGAATTTTCAAAATGACGTTGGCGTTCGACTAATTCGAAAAATATTCAAAGTTCGAATAGATAATCTATCTACAGTCTAAAATTACAGAGTTTAGAATCAATCAAGGCATTGCACAAAAGTATTTCTATAATTTATTATTTAATATAAAAACATGAATCATTTGGTTTTGAGCAGGCAGGCTTTTATTTTCAGATTTTGCTTCCATAATTAACGAAGGAATTGTAAGCATCGATTAAAATTAAAATTCATTTTGTTGACTTGCTATAAGAATAAGACACAGTATGTTACTACAGTTTCGAGAATAAAAATAGCGGTGTCTTGTTATTATCGTTGATCAACATTTAATAAAGTTAATTTCAGATATATCAAATTTAATAAAGTTAAATTGAATTGAGCTTATGATTTGTGATAAATAATAATAATTATAATATTTTCAGCGTTCAAAAATTTTGCTTTGAATTTAAAAGCACAAAAATATATTTTAAAAACATTTTTAAATACTTAATACAGTTTGGATGAGTGTAACAAACCTTGTGTTACAAAAATAAAAAGCGAAAAGGTTGCATGAAATAATCGATCATAGCAAACAATATTTATTAAAATACAACTTACCATTTTCCAAATGAGATCCAAATAAAAACTATACGAGCGGCATAATCTCCGAACAACATTTAAATACATAATAGCGGGTTCTCTGAGTTAATACACCAATCAATATTAAGTTAACAACCATATTTTATCGAAGGAGAATGTACGCCCGATAAGAATAAAATAAAGATTGTCTTTTATTCGAAATAATTCTGACAAATATGATCATTTCATACCGTGATCAAATGCATGGTAAAGTAGATTCATTTTCTACATAGTAAATTATCCTTTTCGTCAGACATCATAACATGAGCATTTAAATATTACCATCGGCTGTGGTATTTTATATCTTTGATGCTGCACTAAACATTTCAACTCTATAAACCATCGCGTCCGTTTCAATAAATTCTGAATAAATTATGCATATCACGAATGTGGCAAAATGAGTTGTTTTCGTTTTTCTATCAAAATAATTAATTTATTCATAATCATCTTTTCTTTTATTCGACATCTGTAATGTATTATAAATAGCGCGTAGAAATATTTAACATAACATCAATATCGAATTAGTATAGCGATTTATTATAGAATTTTATTTCCTTTTAAAAGAATGTTGATGCTATTATTCTGGAAAATTTGATAACAAGAACCACTATCAGACCAATTTATAAAAATATAAATATATCAAAAATATATAGGCTCATATAGGCCCAGGCTTATATATAATTTGAAATTCAATACACGCGCGTGGGTCGGCCTTGTTCAATAATACGTTGTCGAAGCAGTAGGTTTGTTGATTAGGTCAGTCAAAGCGCCGATATCAGTAAGTAAGGCAGTGGCTAATTGGTTAATGCTCTGGTATAATAATTTCAGGGTCGTCAGTTCAAATCCTCCATTCGGCAACCTTGTATCAACGATTTTTCTTATTTTTTTAATATGAAGCAGTAAATCATTTTTAATTAACAAAAGATATCGTTTGATCATGTTAAGAACAGAAATCAGTGGACCATGTGTCTTGTTGAAGCTAACTTAATTTAATATTGAATGTATCGCATGCAATGCCACGAGTTTCACTGGCCACACTTTGACGGCGTTATTTTGTGAACACCACATTAGTGTTGTATATATTGCAATAAAGATTTATGAATTCGAACCGAACGCGATCCGATCGTATCGGGTCAGATTCGGGTTAATATTTTAGGTCTTCGGATCGGATCGGATTTGAAGTGATTTTTTATGGATAGTTTCATATTTCGAAATTTGACTGAATATTTGTAATTTATAATAATTAATGTGTTCTGGTTTCCTTTCAGCACATAAAATAAAGTTTTTTCTATGCAGATATAGCTACGTTAAATTATACATTTCAATCGACTCAATTGATGTGAAATAAATTAAAATTTTATTAAAGGAATGATTAAGAGGTATTGATTAATGCTACACCGTTTCAATGCGTATTGTGTCTCATGTTCTTCTCCAGAGTTCATACTCCGTATTATACAGTGATAGTCAGCTTAGTCAATTGTTTAGTTATAAGTGATCTGAAAGTTTTATCATAGAAGGTCCATAATGGACCACAACACTCATTGCTAGTATATATATATTTCGTTGTTGGGTAATCTGTGCAGATTTGAAGTGATCTATTAATTATTTTTTCCTAAATTCCATATTGAAGGGGTTAGCAATCTTTACTAAAAACATATGTATTATGCTGGTATGACAAAGCATTTCCATTGCGGTGTAAACTAACTAAATATAGTATTCATAATGCTTATTAAAAACATCTATATTTACTAAATAATATTAAGCATAACATTGAGAAGCATATAGTTGTAATCAAACTGCTATATCTACCAAGATGTAAAACATTTTGTCAATAAGAAATAAAGGAACATTGATAGAAACTTTTCCCATACGTGCAGACCATCCTCCTTTTGACTGGGAGTCGAAAAGAAACAGTAGAGAGTCGCGATGATTAGCTAGGGCTATGGAGGTCTAATACAGTATAGTGGAAAACCTCCTGCTGATTTACGGTCGGGAACAACTCAGGAAGGTTTTACTTTGTTTTGTTCTGCTACAGAGAGGATAAGCCGAATGTAGAAACAAATATCCTATCCTTCTTTAAAACTAACAATCAGAAGGTCTGATAATACTATTTACAAAATAAATGGTTTGAAATGACGAATTGATGGATGAACATACAGTTTTAAAACTCTATTTGATATTCACTACAATTTTATTCATTTGTTACGGATTGTTAAATTTTAAATTGAATATGAACAATAAGAAAGAATTTCCTCTATTTTTCGAATGCTAAAAATTGTTACCCACTTTTCAGGATTGCCCCTGTACTAAATACCTTATGGTAACTTTTTTTGCCATTGTTGCTTTGTTAGCGAGTTGAGAAACCATAGCATCCATTGGGAAATGGTAGATCTAACACCACCCCCAACATTTATCAACATTTAATTCCTAATTATGCTAATATTGACACCATAAAAAAATTGGGTTTGAAAACAACACACATGCAAAATGACTACACCAGAAATATGGCTAATAGTGATTGGCCAATAGCAATCACAACAAACACATGAATAATAGAAAACAGTGATTGACTCCAATCACAACACATCATCACAGGTTGATGTTTGCAAATCATGCATCAATCTGGTAATGAGAAAACCGCTTACATCTGCTGATGTCAATGATGTGCTGATGACTCATATAACTGCCATCATTAATTTTTCTGCACGCCTGAATCCTGAGATAGTATGATGTACGCTACCCTTCCACGCCCCTGAAAAAGGTTTTTTCTAGCAGGCGAGAATATTATAGCTTCCTAGAACATCAACATTCTAGGAATCATTTGATCATTTTAGAGGAACTGTTCATGACCCCTTTTATAAATAGCTCATGAATAGATCATGGACGTTAATTGGCCCAATTTTCATAATTTTTTTTTATAAACTGCTCATGTACTGTTCATGAAATCTTATAAATTTTATTCGGCACTAAATATCCTTAGTTGAATGATCGATCTCGTTTCGACAAACAATGAAATATTTTGAGGGTTGCTGATAGTAAAACAAATCATATTGAAAAATCTCTCATACAGCCTCCTCGCTTTTGATCAAATTACTTTCTGTATTCTGTTAGAAAGTTATCATAATGTTCCTTCTGTGATCCTCCTTTTTGATGTTTTGAATGCAAGGTGCTAGATATTCCAGACATTGCGGAAGCAAAGAAATTCTTAACTAATAAGGACAGAGTTGAAAATCGAAATGAGTTAGTGGAATTGCTTTGCAAGAGGTATGTGCACATTTTTGCTTCAAAATTACGAATCATCATGTCTTTCTTCCTCCTCCCTACAACTGACCATTATGTTTATTCAGATTCGTGTGTGAGGAGACAAAATACTGGGAGAACAAACTGAGGAAAGCATCTATTGCATATGGCCCAATCAATTCAATTAAGGAGGTTTTCGATGATCCACAGGTGAGATTAATGTGTACTAATCTTCCTTGCTCTGCCATTCCTGTTTGTACTTTTTTGTGTATTCACTCAATCTAATTGCTGTTTCATTTTGGACCAGTTTGCATGGTTCACGGTCTGGGAACATAAGCTACAGAACAATTCAGTTGTTCTACGAAAACAGGCCACATAACATTTGGGAACTTTAGTGGGAAGTTCATGAACATGTGAACTTGCTTAACAGTGAGTATACGACAGAACTAGCAATGAGTATAGGTCCAGTATTGGACCTTGGGTGTTAAAACTTTCAGATTAATTAATAGTAAGAATAATTAGACAATTGTTACACTCTGAGAACATGTAAAATGTAAGTCCTTGAATTTGGAAAGTCTGAAACATGAACAAATTCGTCTAAATAGGCCGTCTAAACAAACTTGTCTTGTATCACTCGAATATTGTCAGCTAAAACGTGACTTTTTTATGCTATTCAATATGGTGGCTCCAGGATTTACCCTACATGGGCATTAGTTCCCTTGAAGAGGGGGCTATATCTACAGAAAATAGTCGAAAACCTGCTTTGAAATACCAAACATTTCCTGACAGCCGGGACTGTCTCCCCGAAGACGGGGCTGAGAATCCTATACGGGAATTCTGTGAATGTTTTTAGGCCCTATGCCTGGGGGCACTTCTATACATCGGGTACTTTACGCTGTCAGTTTTGAAGGCTTATTATATTTTTCGATATTTTTCAACTTTTCATTTGTTTTGGTCACATACACTTGAAATTTCAGGAGTTTAAGTTCTTGCTTGCTGTCAAATTGTTCTCTGCCTGGAGAAATAGGTATAGAAGGTTGAACATGTTATTCATTTTCACTCTGTTTGTCGGGAAATTATGCAAACATTTGAGTTGAGATAACCATGTACAATAACATATTTGTTGTATGAATATTCTGATATTCTGGCGTCGTTTTGAAATAATAGACTTTCCTTGATACTTTCCTTGATATCATTGTATTAACAAATTTAGAGATTTGAAAAATTTCATAGGTTAATAATCTAGCATTAAATGCAAACAATAAAATCGAAGGCGAATTGAATTCTCCAGAATTAAAACCTTTGTTTTGAATTTGAGTTCCGAGAAAGAAATTTGATCAAGAAAAATGAAATAAGGCAATCAGTTTTATGACAATTAAAATAAAACATTGATATTGAATTCCATTGAATTACACGAATGGCTAAGCCAAACCAAATATGTTTTGAAATCAAAGAAACGTAGACCTTTCTCAAGTGGTGATGATATAAGCAATCTAGATCGGGGCACAAACACTATGAAAATTTTGACAGTTTTACCTGGGCCAGTCAGCCTTAAGCTTGCAGCCTGCGCCCGGAGCCAGTCAGCCTTCGGCTTCCTCAAAGAGGTTACTTCGCTCCCTTTAGTAGCCTGCAGTAAAACTGTCAAAGAGAATATCAATAAAACGAAAGAGTAAAAAAGAACATAAAACCCATTTAAAGTGTACTAAAAATGAGATTGATACTTTGTTATACTAGATATTTCAAATTAAATAAATATGGGTTATGTATAAGTAAATAATATGTGGACTTCATAGTTCGAATGAAATAAATGTGGATTTGAAGTTTGTTATCCAGTTAATGAAATCCTTTCACAGTGGAAGCCATTGGAATGTAGATATAATTGCTGTATTGATTGAGTAAATGAATCATTGAGTGGTAACAATAGCAACAGCTGAGTTTGAAATTTGATACAGTAAATTAGTAAATGAGAGACTCAAACTCCTATATTTTATTACCTTCAGCCAACTTCTCGTTAAAACGATGGCAGCTTAATTACAACTCTGATTTTGTATTTGTACAAATTACAACTGTTTGACGACTGAGAAGTACCATACTAATATTTTAATTTATTCATTTGTTACGGCTTGAATCTTTCTGTGTGCAGTATGGAAAACAGAACTGCTGGTATATAGTTACGGTGATACAGTAATCCTTTCTTCCAACGAAAAGAAGTTGAGTTAATAACAAAGCAAGCCATTAGAGATACGGTGACACAGTAATCTTTTCTGCTTTTGGGCAGTTCCATAATCTCGGAAATACGATTAGGGGAGTCTTTTCGCTTCAATTTAACTGAAAAAATGATGTTCATTTTAAAGTGTATATCCCGGATATTGGGAATATAAAAAGACTAAAAAGACTTTGTTAAGCGCTTTTGAGCAATTTTGAAAAAAGCGCTATATAAATAAATAAACTATTATATTATTATTATTATTATTATTATTATTATTATTATTATTATTATTATTATTATTATTATTATTATTATTATTATTATTATTATTATTATTATTATTATTATTATTATTATTATTATTATTATTATTATTATTATTATTATTATTATTATTATTATTATTATTATTATTATTATTATTATTATTATTATTATTATTATTATTATTATTATTATTATTATTATTATTATTATTATTATTATTATTATTATTATTATTATTATTATTATTATTATTATTATTATTATTATTATTATTATTATTATTATTATTATTATTATTATTATTATTATTATTATTATTATTATTATTATTATTATTATTATTATTATTATTATTATTATTATTATTATTATTATTATTATTATTATTATTATTATTATTATTATTATTATTATTATTATTATTATTATTATTATTATTATTATTATTATTATTATTATTATTATTATTATTATTATTATTATTATTATTATTATTATTATTATTATTATTATTATTATTATTATTATTATTATTATTATTATTATTATTATTATTATTATTATTATTATTATTATTATTATTATTATTATTATTATTATTATTATTATTATTATTATTATTATTATTATTATTATTATTATTATTATTATTATTATTATTATTATTATTATTATTATTATTATTATTATTATTATTATTATTATTATTATTATTATTATTATTATTATTATTATTATTATTATTATTATTATTATTATTATTATTATTATTATTATTATTATTATTATTATTATTATTATTATTATTATTATTATTATTATTATTATTATTATTATTATTATTATTATTATTATTATTATTATTATTATTATTATTATTATTATTATTATTATTATTATTATTATTATTATTATTATTATTATTATTATTATTATTATTATTATTATTATTATTATTATTATTATTATTATTATTATTATTATTATTATTATTATTATTATTATTATTATTATTATTATTATTATTATTATTATTATTATTATTATTATTATTATTATTATTATTATTATTATTATTATTATTATTATTATTATTATTATTATTATTATTATTATTATTATTATTATTATTATTATTATTATTATTATTATTATTATTATTATTATTATTATTATTATTATTATTATTATTATTATTATTATTATTATTATTATTATTATTATTATTATTATTATTATTATTATTATTATTATTATTATTATTATTATTATTATTATTATTATTATTATTATTATTATTATTATTATTATTATTATTATTATTATTATTATTATTATTATTATTATTATTATTATTATTATTATTATTATTATTATTATTATTATTATTATTATTATTATTATTATTATTATTATTATTATTATTATTATTATTATTATTATTATTATTATTATTATTATTATTATTATTATTATTATTATTATTATTATTATTATTATTATTATTATTATTATTATTATTATTATTATTATTATTATTATTATTATTATTATTATTATTATTATTATTATTATTATTATTATTATTATTATTATTATTATTATTATTATTATTATTATTATTATTATTATTATTATTATTATTATTATTATTATTATTATTATTATTATTATTATTATTATTATTATTATTATTATTATTATTATTATTATTATTATTATTATTATTATTATTATTATTATTATTATTATTATTATTATTATTATTATTATTATTATTATTATTATTATTATTATTATTATTATTATTATTATTATTATTATTATTATTATTATTATTATTATTATTATTATTATTATCTTCTCAACACATCCAAATAATAAAATGCATCTCGACTATTTTCAGTACAATAGTTATTACTCAATATTGTTTAAAACCAACGACTTGAGTTGGAAATAACAAACCAAATCAGTCGACTTCATGAAAAGTTTCTGTTTTAAACCATGCTGGTTGACGACGGCCAAAATCTGTCTCTGCTATCGCGCGCTATTGACCGTCTATTGTTATTTACCACAGAACAACAGATGCGTTGACACCATGTTTGCACAAATCCGTTCAACATTTCCGTATCAAAAGGACCGCTGTTGATGATGGATCACTTGCTCCGCCCATCAACACTTACGCGGGCTTCGATTACATTCGGAAAAACAGCATGGAACCAGCAAAATGCACAACAAACAGCAAATATAATAGTGGAGGAGCAAACAGCAAAAAGAGAAGGAGTAACTGCAAATCTTGATACTATGTAAAAACTTCTGTCATTCGAAAGCTTGTAATGCCCTGAGTAAAATAAAAACGAGACCCCTCCGTAAAAATTCCAGGAAGCCCTTCAAATGTAGCAATAAAGTTTCACAAAATTTGCATAATCGACTATACATGTGGTGAAAACTATGAGATTGGTAAATATAGATTATGATGATATTAACAATGTTTTAGAGTATAATATAAATTGTTAAATGATTCTATGCATTAATAAAGATAAATTTAATCTGTAAAGTGTAGTTTTGTAGAGGGATGAATATTTGCGCATGCGCATTGGAAATATTTTTGACTTAAAAAATTTGTTTAAATGATTTCAATAGCTCGTAAGTGACCAGAAACATCGTCAAACACATCCTATATATTTATTATAAGTGAATAACAGTCATAATAGACAAAAAAATCAAATTTGACGCATTAATTGGGATAGATATTGCCAAATTTCCGTATGCGTACATACATTTTAATAAGTAAATAGCACTAAAAGTTGAAATATTTGAGATTTTCATACCATTACATCTAATTATATTTCCGTATAAATTAATACATTATTTCATAGAAATGTACTATAAAGGTAAATACCCTGATATTATGTACAGTAGTTTAAAATGCAATCGACATTTAATCTCTTTTACAGTTACCTTTACAATTTTTACACATTGGAGTACTTTGTAATAGAAGGCGGCGACAGCCACATGATCCTTGAAGGCATCCTCTTCCGACATTACAGCCACATTTGACTAGGTCCCTACAAGCATTTGCTATGGGAGGCAGGTCTGACTAAAATGGTATCAGTCCTTTTTCACTAGTTCTCCATCCCCAATCCTCGGGATTCGGATAATCTGGACACGATACTAAACACTGGCCCCAAATATGACCACATTGATACATAGAACGCAAAACATGTTGCTGTAGTGCCGAAGTTGGTGGAATACTATCAAGATCTCGTGTACCAGTACTGAATAATTCTTGCAGAGCTTTGTTAACTGATGTCTCCCCAGAAGTTGCGTCATACATCAAAATAATAAACCTTGAAAATGTTTCTATGTCGTGTTGATAAATAGTGGTACATTGCTTGAACATGCCACGGAATGCATCAGTAACTGGAACAAATGATTTCCATGTTTTCCAAGCAGTTCGTTTGTCTTTACGGAAAAAGAAAGAAGTTGAATCACAGCCGGTTAAGGCATGGAATGCAGGCAGAGACTCAGACTTCGCGACACCAAGAAATAAAGCAATGCTATGAAGCGGAGTATAACAACGATGCTGACTTACTCCACACTCAAGCCAAAAATTATCAATACCAATGTCTTTTAAAATAAAATAATACGCCACACCCAAAACCAAAACATCTGTATCTACAGTTCTAATAATAATATCTTTAAAACCGCATTTGATAAGATCCAGCACATGGATGAAAATTCTTGTATCCGCTTCTTCGTGGGTGCATTGAGATAATAAAGTTCTTGTAACTCCATTGAAAATAACATAATCATTAAATGTTGAAACTACTTGACAAGAAAACATATTATCTTCTGTTAGAAACTTTGCAAGAATGGAGAATAATGCCACTTTGTTGTTTCTGTTTCGTAAAAAATCATTCCAGTTTTTGGGTAAAATTAAGTTTTCTTTAATCTGTCTCTCTGTTCCAATACCTCTTTCGTTTCTTACTTGACCTTTAATACTTTTCTCACCATAACTATCCCAAACAAAATCCACTCTATGTACCTTCAATTTTTCTACTTCTAATCTAACATGTCTGTAAAATGAATCGAAGTATTTAATAAAAGTTTTCTCAGTTTTTGGGCGTAAAATATTTGTAAGTACAGCAGCATCGTAAACAATTGCATCAACTGAGCCAACAAACAGCGTTTGGGTTGTACTAACTCTTTCAGTATTTCTGCTAATTCAGACTTTGTGCTCTGTATCAGCTCACCAAAACTCGAAATTGATGGTGGGAACGACTGATTCTCATGACTAAAAAATTCTTCCATATTCAAATCTCCCACTTGGCTGACTAAAAACAATTTGCTAAATAAGCTGAGATCAGATTTCATTGCCTTCGCTTTATGTTCGTTTAGAGTGACTTTTTTTTCTGATAATGTAAATATTTCCAAATAATTTTTTTTTATAGTGTCCTTCAAGGGTACTTCCAATGAGCAAAGTCTATTAAAGTAAAAATCTTGATCTTGTGTTATTCCTGTTTGTTCAAGTGAGTTTAAATTAGTAACTGCCAGTGCAGGTTTCACAACACGAGCAAAAATCTCAATAAGATTATTGGATCTTTCAAGGAAAGGATTTCCGTAGTCTTCCAATTGAGACTCAAGGGAGTCGTTTTGTTTTACAAAATTTTGCTGAAAAGCAAAATACTGTTGATGGTGCATTGTAGGTGTTTGGGAGGAAGAGTCTTCAAATCCTTCAAGTGCTCCACAAACTAGAGGTCCAGCTACCATAAAACGCCTTAAAGCACTTGGATCCTCAAACAAACCTGTTGCCCCTCCTTGTGTTTTAATTGATTTATTGTTCATTTCATGAGCCTGATCTACAGGAATACTCGAAAATTTTCTCTCTGACTTACTCACAGTAAAACCACCTTTAACAAATTCTTGATACAAATTAGGATCGTTATTTTTCAGCTGCTTCAAGTCTCTCACATGAACTGACAGCCACCTAGCATAGTTTGGATGATCAAAGACGAAAAACCAAGGCATCATTTGATCAATTTATTCAACATAAAGTTGGTAGTCCATCTTGCGGGTTGATCTATTGAACAAAAGCAGCAGTAGTTCTAATTGATATACCAATAACCAAAATTTGAACATTTGTGTCTTATTTGAAAATTCATCACACCACTTCAGCATTTGGTTAGAGAAAATTGGTGATGGTGATGATGATGCGGTAAATGCTATGCATTCTTCTTCATTTAAAGCATTGTAGGCTTTGCATAGTAATCTATATAGAGCAGCTGCTGTGACTTCATGGGCGTGCTTTGTCCTTGAAATATGATGGACTTTTATAAAGGAGTATGCGATGCCAGATGTAGTAACATCTGCATCTCACAGAGCGGATGTCCATCCACTTCCATCAAGAAGATTACCAAGAACTCTTAAGAAGGCCTGCTCAATATGTAAAGCACCAAACAACATAAATATATTATGCTCTTCGTAAACTGAATTTGGATGATTCCATTGGATGTTTTTGGCTATAGCATAAAGAGGCTGGTCAAGAGCAACAACTGTTGTTTGATCTGGATTCAGGTAATTCGTATTTTCCAGTAATAAATCTAACCCATGTTTAATCATGGCTGGAGATTTGGAATCTTCAAAGAATAAGCCTTGTAGCATTGTAGATATTGATTTTTTAATTAGTTGCGGAATGTCCACTGAAGAGGCATGATATGCAGCCCAGGAAATGTCCAGTTGTTTAATACCCGCAATATCGTAAAATCGTACTCTTTCACACCATTTAATTTCTTTCATAAGTTCTTTTCTAAAATAGATCGTAGTTGAAAAACCACCATTGATTGGAAATGTATTTTTGCTCACTGGAGGGTTACTGTTTGGCAAAGAATACGAGGGAACGATGGCAAAAGAGTCAGGGAGTTGAGGGACAGATCGCATATGCCGATCAATGTCCAAGTCAGCAAATGAAAGATCTGCACGGGGAATGCAATCATTTGCATTATCTAACCTCTGAAATAAACTTATACCAGTCCCATGGAAAGTACTCTTCGCAGTATTGCTACTAGGGTTGCAATCTAAATTGTCGTAAGCAGTAACGGTGAAGGCATTTCGCTTCAGATTTTTTGGCAGAGTACATTTTCTTTCTCGTGCCGCAAATTGGTCAAATGGCAGAAAGAGGAAGATATTTCTAGAACGCGAGTGTATGATATACAGAACCCAAATGAATGCAAAACATTAATTAAATTTTTGTCACGGTGCTTACTATGTATCAATAATCCAACATAAACAGCTAATGGTGTTTCATTCTTCTTGTGCATGTGTGGAGATTTCAATGACGACGATTTGATTTTCATATTCTGTATAATTAATTGTGCTATCGATAGAGCTGGTGCCGTTGCATCTATGCCTGCATCGTCGCTAGCACATGTACTGCCATACAGCATTAAATTTACCATTGCCACTAATGAAGATGGGATAGATTCTTCTTGACAAAATCTGTTAAAACTACCATTGAATTCAGTCTTTTTGTGGGTAAAGCAATCACTCCTCAATTCATTTGATACTTTCTTCATATCGAATATTAGACCATCAGTAGACCATTCCAACTGATCCCGTATACTGGTTGAAATAGTTGAAGCATTGGTGACTAAATATTCATTTTTAGATTTTGCAACATGGCAATTACACAGACGTTCAGCCAAACGCTCTCGGAAACGTGTCGCATGTACATAACTAACTTCTAACTTATGCGGTTTTAATAGTTCGTTGACCTTAGTTGTGTATAATTTTGACAAGTCTGGTACTCTCATGGTTGATATAGTTTATCGTGCACAAAGTCTACTACATATAGCAATGCTAATGATTCACATGTTTCATACGTGTTCTTAGTACCATCCTTTGGTCTAAATAGCGATCTTGATCTATTGTAAATTTTTATCAGACATATCTTATGATATTTTGCTTCCATGGCTACTAAAGCTCCTGCATCTAGTTTGGCTAATAGTTCTGTATCATTAAGCGCTTTAGCGCAACGAAGCAATTTTTCACCAATTTCCAGAGTTAACACTTCAGAAAGATTACCTAAATTGAGTAAATCTGGCTGTTCACAAAAGAAGCAAACTTTGATTAAATCTTTCCAGTTTTTACTGCTTCGCTTAGCCCTTTGTCCTATCGCTTCCACACTGTCCGACTCGATATCATCTTTCAACTATCTTTTTTTAGCACGTTCCTTTCCATTATATTCATTGCAGCAACTCTTATGCCATTTAGCTTTATTATCTTGGAGTATCTTCTTCAAATTGTCTGAATTATTGCAAAGTGCCTAAATTTTGATGTTGGGTATGGCGTCAATCTGCCGAAATTTACTAAATATGTTGCTAGAGATGAATATCCTTGAAAAAGAGAAGAAACATATAAATAGCATCATATGTGTTGAACAATCTATTCCCCAGATTTTATTCAAGACGTTGACACAACTATCTATTATAATAAAAATGTTGATACACGACCATATAGAG
Organism: Haliclystus octoradiatus; assembly: GCA_916610825.1. NCBI lineage: Eukaryota > Metazoa > Cnidaria > Staurozoa > Stauromedusae > Haliclystidae > Haliclystus > Haliclystus octoradiatus. The sequence continues at coordinate 15,812,738 of OU744450.1, forward strand.
CCAAAATATCGTTGATGAATATGAAAATTACTGTTAATGGTAGTTAATTATCAACTCTTATCAAACGCCCTATTGCGGCCCCGACACTTCGATTACTTATTTGATACATATGTGAAGCTGCAAAGCAATATATTACCTTTATAAAAGTAGCTCTCCTTCTTTAAGATTACTTCTAGCTGGAAAAACAAGTTCGTTTTTTTCACCAATAGTTTGGCAAATGACACAAAGCAAATAGTCTATATCAATGTCTTTGTCGATTTCTGCAGACTCCATCTCAGTCAACTGTATGATTATAACATGGCATGATTTGCCTTCTGAACAACAGCAATTGTTAATAATATTGAATTTGAAAATGTATTTAAAGATTATTTACGAAGCGCAAAGATAATATTGGAAATAAATATCTAAAGATAAAGCAAGCACTTTCAAATTCTTCGTCTTGTACAACAAATCTAGTGATTATACAACATTCGTATTGCGAAATCAATTAATTACGCAAATACCACATACTTATATTACTTTGTAGTCCGGGGGCCGAGAATAGAAATCATAATATTGTCGTTGGACACTTACTCAACCGGCCCAGATTCAAGCTCAAATGAATGATATACTAATATTGTTTCAAAATATACCTGTTACATGTTACCAAACTTGGTTTTCAATTACTAAATTCGAGCAAAACATCATAAGTTTTTGGTCTTTCTCCCCCCTCCATCTTTTCAAATAATACGAAATTATCACGCAAGAAAATATCTCCCCAGTCCATTCTGTACTTGTTGTCATGGTAATCATATTGGCTTCCAAGTAAATAAATGGCCCGTAGAAATAAGGGGAGTGTCCAATATTCACGTGGTTTTCGTCTTGCTTCGTTTAAAATAAGAAAATATGCAATTTCACTCGAAAAAATGGTCACACGTTAACGCAATGAAGAGATTGAGGTTATACAGTATTTTTTTTCTCAGTAATTTTTATTTGTTCTAATAATTGGTTTTCAATGTTTGGTGCAAAAAAGCAGTAGACCATGAGCATTGACAAAGATGCTGATGATGTTATGCTTGGTATTCCATGTTTTTCAGAAACGTCATCATTTACTGGTAAGCTTTCAATAAATTAATAAGATTAGCTAAACGCGAGAGAATGTATATGCATAATTGTACTCCATTAAACACAACAATATGATATGATAAACAAATTGTATAATTTCTTTACAAAATATATTGATAATCTGTTAAGTATAATTTATAGGTACACTTTGATAACAATCAATTTTTTCCACCGCATTTAGATTGTGAAGCTTGTGAAAATTAAATATAGATCAAAATTGAACAAATTAAAGCCAACATGGTCAAAATGTCTATGTGATTGTTCGATCCTTAAATGTGATCCAACATACAATGGTAAGTGTTTAATCACATAATCATTAATCAGGAAATAAAGCACATTATGACCTAATCACTACTAAACATGATGATATAAATAGTTGTTTTTGATTTTATTGTTTTAGATACGAGGAATTTTCTAGAAAAAAGTTGGACAACTTTTCTGCAATACGCAGAAATCAAGAAAGATTACATCTGGGATTTTTTAATAAAAGAAAACAAGTTTGATAAAAATGAACCAATGGGATGCTATCATCGTTCATGTTATCAAAGGTACTGTTCTAGCCAAAATGAGGACCGAGGAATGTTGAGTAATGCCGTTGATTCTATTAGTTAATTAGCAAAAGTATCTTGAATGCACTCAAGTACAATTTATTAGAGTTGAGTTCATAGAGCTATATATAGAGATTATACAAAACTACAGTAATATCGCTATAAGCATGCTGTTTTTGCCTGAACAGATACACCATGAAAAGGGAGGCAATGAAAGAGAACTGGAAAGATGTAAATGCCACACAGAACATCATGAAAAGTAAATTGGTCAAAGAAGACGCTTTGGTTGGGTCAGGTCAAAAACGTTACTTGCGTATCAACACAAAACGATTAGATAGAACAAAATGCATATTTTGTCAACGTAAGTAAACATACTGTAACACACATTTATCTCAAAAATTCATGTAAACTGATGTCAAAAATTTCTTTTCAAATCAACAGAGTAAAAAAAAAGAAAGAATTCAGCCTTACAAACACGCATTGTAGAGCCTTTGAGGATATGCCAAGCAGATTCTCTAGACGGCAATGCATCAAAGACAATTATCGATGCAGCTGAAGTCCGTGGCGACAAGGATCTTCTTAAAGAGTTGAAAAATGGTTCTGCATTAGATCTTTTTGCTAATAAAATCCTATACCATCATTCGTGCCATGCCAATTACACAAATAAATCATCAATTGAGTATTTGCAAAAAAATCAACTTGGTTTGAATTCGGTAGACCAATTTGCTGAAGCATTTGTAAATATTGCAGATGTACTAGATCAAATAAAAAATGGAGAAAAGTTAGCAACGCTTTCCACTGTAAACAAGTTATATATCGAAAAACTTCAAAAAAAAGGATTAAAAAACTCCACATATAAAGGTGATCCTTAAAACTAGAATTGAAAATGTTTATGGTTCAGCTATTGGGTTCTACAAGCCTAAACGTAAAAATAAATCACAAATATTGTTTTCTACTACAATATCACCGATAAAAGTGTTGGAGCTCATGGATAATGAAATGCTTGATGATTCAGATACTAGCTTATGTGCACAGGATGAAATGGAGAACGAAAGAGATTCAATATCACAACAAAAATCCGTAGAAGACCAACAGTCAAGGGATGTCTATTTATCAGCATTGGCTATCAGAAACGCAATATTAGATAGTGATTTCAAAGGAACATGGCCAAGCACTGCCACTGATATGCTCAATGCTGACACTGGCATTCCAGATTGTCTGCGGAAATTCCTTTCATGGCTTTTCAAGGGTGAAAAGACAGATTCTGAAAAATGAAACACAAATATCTCATCGAATAGATCTGTTATGAGACTAAATTCGATTGGGCAAGACATTGTATATGCAACCACAAATGGAGCACAAGCACCACCAAAACATATTCTACTAGCGTCGACTATATATCATTTAACTCGCAACAAGAAAATCATAACACTGCTCAACAGATTTGGACATTGCATTGCAGCCACTCAATTACAGCAAGTCAATACTGCATTGGCAGAAAAACAGCTCAATGACCAAGAGATAGATCATTTTTTACCTACAACTGTTAAACCTGGTCCATTTGCAACATTTTGTTATGAAAGCAATGATCCTTGTGAGGAAACTTTGAATGGTGGTGGTACCTTTCATTGCACAATGGGAATTGTCATACAAAGACAAAGCTATGGACCTGAACAATTACAAATCTGCAAACAACGCAGTCGGCGAAGATCTCTCACAAAAGCAATGCCTACAGTTTTACAATATGATGCTGGAAAAAGGGATGGAGCAGTTGTAACTAGCTTATGTAGCATGGATTCGTTCAAAATGATTACATCTATTGATAAAACCGCTGGTCAGAAGCCAATGAAAATCGATTTATCTTGGCTCATCTGTCCACTACTATCAAGCACTACAACTCCAATAGGAAATTCCATTCCAGGCTGGTCAGGTTTCTATTCAGTTATAAGCACCCCTTCAATTCGAAGTATAGTAAGTTACTGCCCAGTTATTGACGCTCCGTCAACACACATGGTGCTGTATATACACTTCTTGTCAGAGCTACACAAATGTCAAACCGCATTGGTCAGCAAACAACAGTAGTTGTACTAGGTCAAGCAATATATGCGAAAGCAACCGAAGTTATTTCAAAGAAACAAGATGAGTTCACATATACAGTGTTAAGAATGGGAGGATTTCATATTGCATGTACAGTTTTAGCAGTGATTGAAAAACGTTTTCAATCCAGCGGCCTTGAAGACATAATGATTGAATCAGGTACTGTTTCAATTGGGTCAATTCCAAGCGTAATGAATGGAAAGCATTACAATTGCAGTTTAAGATCCCACAAAATTGTCATGGAAGCAATGTTTAGGATGTGGTGTGAAGCAGAAGACATTACAAATTTTGAAGGAGAATTCAGAAGTGTTATTGCTAACTTACAAAACTCAGTAGAAAATCCACTAAATGGAATATTTGAAAAAGACAGCAAGATGGATGAATTTATGAAAAAGTTTTTGTTGAATACCCCAGAACAAACACAGCTATACAAATTTTGGAAATCTTACATTGACATTGTTCTGTTTGCTTCTGCGCTTCATAAGGGTAACAAGAGAGGGAGATTGGGACCTTCATCTAGCATGCATAAGAGAATTTATCCCTGGATGTTTGCTTACGATAGACAGAATTATTCCCGTTACAGGAGCTTATATTGCCTACAAATGAAGAGATTACCTGAAACTCACCCAGATGCCGATAAGGCAATGAGAGATGAATATTTTACTGTACAGAGGTCTTCACAGTCATTTTCCCAAATTGCTGTTGACCACTGCATTGAGCAAACTGTAAACAAACAATCAAAAACACCAGGAGGAATAATTGGTATAAGCAGAAATAAGTCTGCAGTTCAACAATGGACAATAACAGCTCATGAAAGAGCACATCTTGCAGATCAATGATATGAAATGGGTAATATCAACTCTAAAGATACCAATATTATTCACAAAGATTGTCAAAAATCTATGATGGTTAAAAATGAGAAACTTGTCGCAGGTGTAATTTTAACTGTCAAAGCTTGGACAAACCCGTTATATGTGATTCAACAGCGAAGTTGGTAAACATTTCGTCTGGTATTGAAGCCCCCTCATAGGTGAAGGATGATATTGAGAATGCGTATGCTATTGGGGACAAATCCTGACAACAGTTTTTAAAATTACGGTTAATAGAAAAGTCAGATAATTTTTATGACAAAATAAAACAGAATAAATTAAAAACATTTGCATACACAGTGAAGAAAAAGAAGTTTAAAGCTGGGGGGAAAGTTGTTTTATTAAAATCCGATGTAGCACTATTTTTTCGGATGGCTGCAATTGCACAATGCAGATCCATGGATCTGTGCAAGGTACTGGAGTATCCACTTGGACCATTGCCTTGGGCAATTTCAACTACAGATGGGGGGCTTACAAAAACCGATAAAGCATCATTGAAAGATTGCCTTGTTGAGTTAGATCCAAAATTTATTGTGGAATGCCCCAGAGAAAATATCACAATTCTAGTTGGAATTGCATTATTGCATAGCTTCACTGGCTTACCTAGAAACGCAAAAATTGCAATGTCGATATTAAAAATGGTGTATTGCAAAGAAACAAAATTTGCTGAAAGAATTGATATAGTATTCGATTGCTATTTTGAAATGTCTATTAAATCGTACGAACGCAAAAAGAGAGGAAATGATACAAGGCAATCAATTACCATATTATACAGAAATCAAAACGCACCCAGTTTTTGGTCAGACTTTTTGAAGGTGAGTTCAAATCAAGAACGCCTTGTTGAATTCCTTATTGAAGAATTGAAACATAACGATTACAAAGACTTTTACAAGACTTGCACGCTATACGCAACTCGAAGTCATGAATGTTTTAAATATTGTGTTGTAAATGAAAATGTTGTATGTTTGCCAGTCCCTGCTCTCAATTGTAACCATGAAGAAGCTGACACGCGGATGTATCTACATGCAAAGCATGCATTATCCACAGATCTCGATAAGGCAACAGCAATTATAATAAAATCACCAGACACTGATGTCTTGATAATTGGTGTTGCCCTTGTTGCTGAGCTGGACTTTAGAATACTTTTTAAGACCGGCAGTAAAGATCGCAGAGTGACAATCGATCTGCAGAAAATAGCAAACAAATTGGAAGAACAAAGAACATCATCTCTAATTGGCTTACATGCAATTACTGGCTGCGATACAGTGAGCTCTTTTAAAGGTAAAGGGAAAAAAAAACAGCATTCAAATTGTTAATGACCGATAAAAGTTTGCATGGACTTGCTCTCTTGGGTGAATCATTCATTGCTAGTGATGTTCTAATAGCTCATGTTGAGGAATTTGTATGTAAGTTATATGGCAAGGTCAATATCAAAGATGTTAATGAGGCACGTTACCTTCTATTTTGCACAAAGATTTGTCAGTCATCTCAATTACCACCATGCAGAAGTACACTGAACCTGCATATAGAAAGAGCAAATTACCAAGCAGCAATTTGGAAAAGAAGCTTATTAGCAAATCCATATATACCACCACCAATGGAAAAAGGATGGTGTGTCGTTAACAATACACTTGAAGTGAATTGGCTAAAAGAACTACCTGCACCTAAAGAACTGCTCGAACTATTATGCTGTTCCTGTAACGGTAGTTGCTGTAACAAATCATGCTCTTGCAAGGCCAATTTTCTGAAATGTACAGATGTATGTAAATGCAACAAGGACAATAATAAAATCTGTGAAAACAGAAAACAAGTAAATGGGCAGATCAATACATTAAGTCAACTAGATAGTGACCTAGTAGGAGATCTGTCTGACTCAGACAGTGAGTGCTCTGACGAAGAAAAATATCCGTAATAATGTAAAAATTAGATATTATCTAATAACAAGAAATAGTGCTTTATGTCAGCATTTGACAGAGATAAATATGATAAAAGGAGTCAAAGACTACATAGTCATAATTGTATGGTTTCATTTCAATTAAATTATTGTCAAAAACTTTGTTTACATGAATTGTGAGTTCATATTCAGAAAATAGTTAAGATCATTCGAGACCAAGTACAGGCCAAGAAATGCAATAGGCCTACGCTAGGCCTAGACATAGAGATAGGCCATAGAAATTCAAAGGATCAAGTAGCCTAGTACGATGCATGTTGCCTACTTTCCTACTAGCTAAGAATATAGCAAAGTAGTAACATTATTTTACCTTCTGCCTTTTCAGTTCAGCTGATGTTTCTTTTCATTACTGATTAGTTAAGCTAGTGACATCCATTGACATACTAGCCTAGGCTAGCCGCTATGCGCTACGGTGGAAGTAATCAGTATCAAATAAAAATGCCATACTGTCTACATAAGTGTACCAAGACGTCACATTATGTTGCAGCCAGATTTGAATGTTTTTTGGTACCAAGGTCATCAAATAATTATACCCTGAAGTGATAAATATCAGCAAGCAAAATCTGCAAAACCATGAGGTGTTCTCCGCCATGTTTAATTTTAGTTGTTCTTTTGCAAAAAAGTTGTAAAAAGGGTCTGGGATTGACCCACTGACGTGTTCTGAAAAATGGCCTTCATTGAGTTTTGAACGGAAACAAAATACATCATATTTTATCCGATTTTTGCTTGTATATAATTCAAAACCAACTTACGACTATTCTAACATGTGAAATATTACTTCAAATACATCAAACAATCATTTCAATTAGAAACCTTCTCGGTCGAATGACTGTCTTACGAAATTTACCGATTAGTGGCATTTTTTGCTCTCGGCCCCCGGACTATTGGGGAATACAACAACAATGAGGTGATTGAAAAGCAAATGGAATGATCTAAGAATTTTCCTCCCTCTACAAAACTACGCTTTACAGATTAAATTTTATCTTTATTGATACATAGAATCATTTATCAATTTATATTATACCCTAAAACATTGTTTATATCATCATAATCTATATTTTAACAATCTCAGAGTTTTTACCACATGTATAGTCGATTATGCAAATTAGGTGATATTTTATTGCTACATTTGAAGGGCTTCCTGGAATTTTCACGGAGGGGTCTCGTTTTTATTTTACTCGGGGCATTAAAAGCTTTCGAATGATATTAGTTTGTACATAGTATCACGATTTGCAGTTACTTTTTTGCTTGCTCCCCCCCCCTCCTGCACATAACGGAAATATGCAAAAGAAAACTTGATTTTTGACGTTTCTATGGCAACTACGAAGAAAATAACAACGTCATCCGTTGTATTCTACGGGAGATGCTATGAATACGAAAGTAATTTTTGACTCATGGTTACGTAAGTGACCTTGAGTCTATGCTGTCATGGTAGAAACGTTTTCATTTCATTTCATTTTGACTAAATCTATTGTTCTTTTAAAACAACGTTCAACATACTGCTTTGCGTGCTAACAAATGTCGAACAAAAAACGATTGCGCAAGAAAAGCCATTTTATTGTTAAAAATACAATGGGCAAGCTGTGTGATAACTCCAAATTTTTAGCTGGATTTGACATAAATTATTTTCCATTGCCCGCCATGATGGTCGACTCGCAGCTAAGCGAGATTACAATTGCATTGTTAAATGAAATGTTTTTGTTTTCTAATACTCCTGGATTAGTTTACATCGTGATTAAATCTCTTCATTGATAGAACATATGATTGTTTTCTTCTTCTCGTCATTTGAAATGGTTAATGAAAGGTTTTAATTGTTCTGTAACATCACTATTTGAGGTGAAACTTCGAAGATAATTTTTGTTGTGTTTTTACCATGAGAACATTTAAACCGACAATTCATCATTTGTTTGGGGGCTTACACAAGACAGTATTATATAATTATTGTTTGTATTGTTTTCTGAAGTTATTTATTACATTAAACTGCTAAGCCAGTCATCATGGTTTTATTTGGAATAAATTCTAAAGGCTATTTAAACCAGTTTCTTCATGCGACAACAATAACAAGGCGATACTCCGAACGGAAAATTTCACATCATTTACTGTAGGTCAAAAAATTGCTCTAGGCCCCTAGTATAATTAGTGAGAAATAAATATTCTTCTGGTAATAGTCTTCATGGTTATTTGTTTCTTATTAAAATGTTTTAATTGTGCTGCGACATCAGCTTAAAGTGAGACAATTTCGCATGTCATTTACACCTCACACTTGTATTATAAGTAGTGAAAATCACTTCATTTGTTCTATCTTGGTTCTGGTCTAGTGGTGGAGCGTCTGCATCATGCGCATGGGGTTTGGAGTTCAATCCCAGCGGTTTGCATTAACATTTTTTCCTTTTTTATTTGATTTATTAGTTGGATATATTTTCTTTATATTATTATATTGTTTGGATATTGTTTTGATTTATTTTATTTTACTTGATTGAAGTTGATTTTTTATTTGATCTGATTTTATATCATTCGATTGGATTGATTTCCTTTTTTGAATTTGATTTTATTTTTCTTTGCATGATGATTTGATTGATTTGATATTCTATTGAATTTGATTTCAATTGGTTTATTTTGATTATTATATCATTCACCGTGAGTCCGAGCGTAGCCTAGCTATTTTTATGAAAGCAATCCTATATTTTTTGATATCAACTTTTATCATTTTGGCTGTAACGGAAATACGGACGGCTGACATGAGAAATAAGACTCTTTAATTTTGTTTTAGTTTTAATTATTGACAAAAATATTTCATTTATATCGATGATAGTTCTTCTTTTAATTGGATCAATACTTTTTGATTTTTATTCTTATCATTTTGTATGAATTATTTATGTTTTTTTGTTGATTTCAGCGCGTGACTAAGTTATTTTTAGCGCGTGCTAGTTTTTCTTCCAGATAATTTTAATTAATTATGAGAACAAAATAAAAACTTCATATTGTAAAAATTGAAGCATGTACCAACACATAGATATCAAATTTATTAGGAAAATATTAACAAAAAAGGTTCATCTTTTATAGAATTGCCCTAATGATGAGTTAATAACAAAGTAAACTATCAGAGATTGAAATACTTGAAAGGAAACTAAAAGTAACGATTGCCCTCAACAGTAAAGAGTAACGAGTGTCCTGTATGCCCTCAACAGGAAAAAACCACAGCATAAGTGACCTCGATAGAACATTAAAGTTGTAAAAAACTTACCGACAGATGTGTCTTCTGTTTGTGAGCATTTCAGTATTTTGGGATCTGACTGTACCTTTTCTCCTTCTAGGCGTATTGAAATACTTTTGCAAAAAATATTTGCAAATATGAATATACTTTTGAGCGTGTACGTGGTCTTGATCAACAAGGCGTGCTGGGAAAATTCTTCAATACAATAGAAATCTCTTCATAACAAAAGAGAAGAGCAAAAGCAACACAGTTCATTTTCACATTACTTCCTTCGAAATTACGTGATTTTGTTTTTTCAATCAGAATTTATGGGTAGTTGATGGCGTTGATCGCATTTTAATATGTAAAAATCAAAACTTGGGGTAGTCAAAGGCCTATGGATATCCCAGAAGCGTGATACCCTCTTATACACAAGTGCATGTCTATTTGAATGATGTGTTATTTCGAAATAACGATGAGACGAGATTACAATTGATAATTATGAAAAATGTGTGTGCACCGACAAGGAATCGAACTGCGGCCTTTAGCACAGAGTGTTGACAGTCAAAATAATATGATGAAGTGAAATAGAATAGAATGTCGTATTTTCCCTTTGAAGTAGGAAATCATTATTTTGGAATGATTCAGTTGATAAGTAGATGCAGTTTATCTAATCATAATTATCTAATTACATAGGTCCAACATCTTGGTCTTGTCCAAAGTCTCGATCATCCTACCTGTGGGGAGATTCTCATTGCTGGTAAGTTTCTCAAATTTCTTCAAAGTTCGATAATCTTCATGATAGATTATCCAACTAGCTATAATTTGATAATTGTCAAGTATTTAAAAATGCATGCAGCTATTGAATACAGTAACATCTGTAGTCAATTTAAATTGGTTTGTGGAGATTTTCATTTCATTCAAAGGATTCATCGATATATGTCTTGCTTGAATCTGTAAGAAATGGGAATAAATAAAAAAACTTTGATTATAAAATATAAATTCATTATACCTTTCGTCAGCTTGGGCATGCATAACTTACATGCATATAAAAGTCTTTATTTTTAAAACAGAGTAAAAAGATAGTATAAAGCATAGATGATTCAAAGAGTTTTCTTAAGGAAGGTTTCCACTAGAATGATCTTTTGATTCAACCTGTACCACTAACTTATGTCAACTGCATACTATTTGGTGTGTGAAATTTGCGTAAAAATGTTTTAATTAATGTTTTTAATCCATCATGACACATGTCAGCAGCAAGTTGTTTAATTACATGTCTGAAACTGGTTCATCTTATTCTACTAAGAAGATAAACAAAATGTATCGCAAATAGATATGCAAGCGTTTCTGGATAAGAAACACTTCCACAGAGAAAGAGAGAAATGAGAAGTCCTTAAGTTGGTCCCTTTACTTGGCCTTGTTGCAAATTTGCAACAAACTCTTGCAGGGCCCATATCTTTCTGGCCTTTCTAATTCGCTTAAGCAATATAAAATATTATACACGAAAAAAAAAACAAGTTTGATGTATATTATATCAATTTTCTTAATTTTATTATTTGGCTAGAAATGGCTAAAAATTCCAAGAATATTTTGCTCCTGCTTCGTACTGCCTATGATGTCATAAATATGACAGTTAGGGACCGTTCATGAACTTGATAGGTGTAGTTTTATTACGAAAATTGTTCATGAACTCGTTTTACAAGAAAATACACACACAGCATAATCCTTCGCGGCTATTTAAAGAAAATAAAGGTGTAATTCAAGAAATTATTCCTCTAAAACGAGACCACTTGAGGTTTTCCGTGTGGTAAGAAATTTTGTGTTATATCAATGCAAATCTTTCCAACTAATTAATGCCTTACGGAGTTGAATAGTAATTAGAATAAGGCCAAAAAGCTTCGTTTTTATCAAGACTTTCTTCAATAGTTAACGCCTTTTCAATCTTTTGAATATAATCTGGCTATTAACTGATATAGTTTTCTTGTTTCAGAATAATTTCGTTCTACAAAAACTACACACTTTCTACCTAGAATCCTACATATCTTTCATAAATAGATACCAGTATCCACATATATCCCACCCCCTTTCGCATAAGCAAATTTATTTCAGTGTCTATCCAAGCACAATATGAACACAATCATTTTAGTCACTATCAATTAGTTTCATAGTTTTAATAATTTCTAAAATCAACTTCATAAGGAAGGATTAAGAAGTGAAATATGGGAAAATAAAAGGAGTAACTAAGTACAATAATAAGAAGTATATAGTAAATATAGAATTACAAAAATCATTAAAAAAACTTGAAGAAGTATTAACTAATAAACTATTAAATTATCAAAGATGGCCTATACTGTACTTTATAGATAATGTAGTCTTCTTAGCTCGTTGCAGAATGTTCCAACAAAATTGAAGTGGACATGATCGTGCTAGTATATATTATGTTCAATCCATTAATCATCATCATAAATTTATTCAGTATAGTTTATCCTACTTCTTGATATTGACATTGTATCGCTAGCATCGTTTTCGTATCTCTGAAAAGTAATAGTATTCCTTATAAGTGAGAGTAAGATCAAAAGACAAATTTGTCAAAACAACATTTAGGATTGTAGGATCAGAATTATCAAATCTTGAACCACGATAAAACTGATTTACTTACGTCAGATCAGAAATTTGTTATTCCATTCATAAATCTATTTCAAAATCAATAATTTGTTCATTTAACTGATCTGATTTGATTTAAATTTATGTGTACAGGAATCTGATTCTATAGTCACAAATACGGTGAGCCTGCATGAAAACTTTTGGTGTCGGCTTCGGCCTATAGGCCCCGGGTCCCGGTTCCGTAAGCTTCTTTAAAAACAATATCGCCTATCATTGTTTTGTTTCTCTTTTGATAGCCAATTGATTTATTAAATATTCATTTTCATTTACGTCTTTGTAAGAAATGGAGTAGGCTACTTATCAGAAGCTTTATATCTATATGCCTACAGAAGCTATATATCTACTGTCGACATGAATCACACTGCACACAAAAATCTACATCTAATACTTGTTGACTTCATTTAATATGTTATGAAATCAAATTAATGTAATTTTTTAATGTTAGTAGATTGATAATATGCTTAGGCTACCTGCTTATTAGTTGCCACATCGCTCATTGCATGTGAACCAGGAACAGTACAAATATATTCGTTTAAAGACTCAAAGCAACATATTTCCAACGCTTGATCAGTCACGCCATCACCTATTTAATTGATATACAGTTATAAAACAGTCAACAATGTAAGGAGAACTATGTAATAACTAGCAATTAGTGTTGGTCCAGAGAGAGATGGTTTTGATACACGGCGGACATCAAACGACCGGGTATATTGTCTCGCTTTCGAAGTTGAACACTCGGTCATGTGATCAAACACCCTGCACAGTGAAATTGTTCATTTCCGTTTAGCAATCAGAAATATTGAAAGGAGTAAATGAAAACGATCTCTTAATCATTTGGAGGGAATTTTTAAGCCAGTTCAGATGCAATCAAAGAACACAAAGCTATTCAGGATGACCGTGATAGCTTATACATGCGTACACTGTACTAATATAATCCACTGTTGATCAGCTAGCCTGTACATACGTTGATTATGTGATATGATAAGTAACATGGGATTCTCTGAGTAAATCAAATTATATAGAAGAATGATGTTTCGATTTTGTTTGGATGGATATTTTCTTCGCATGTGTAGTTTTATTATTCTCAGAAGTCCATCATCTAGGTTTTCAATATAACTGGCTGGCACAAGTTATGAACACTTAGCCATTGTTAAATAGCAACAATCTGTATAAATTTATATTTATTCTATCTATGATTCTATAAATATTGTATATAATTTCAAAATTGAACTACATTCTGAAGATATGTCAAAGTATCTTGCTTAATAATTCTCCAATATAAACGCCAAGTAATTTAGTATCTAGTTTGTTAAAGGCAGTGTAGTGTGTAGCCCGGTAGCTGTTGAACACTGTCTTCAGTCTTCAATATCGCGCTGAAAATTTCGATGTAAAGTTTGCATACCAACCGTCAATTGATGTGAAGTTTTTGGCAAGATTTCCAGCTGGGGTTTTGGCTTGGCTAGATTTGCACCATGTCACCCTGGTCTCTATGATATACCACCCAGCGGAGTTGTAACCCAGCTTGATCAATAATCATTGAAATTCTGACTCACGCAATAAGATTCACATCTTGCCGAATGAATGTATTATTTTTACTATATCTTATTTCAATTACAATTGTTAGTATATCATACAACTGTCCTTGGATATAGTGGAACTATGTCAACTCGACCACTATTTACGAAAAGTTGTGATCTCTGCAAGCATACCGCATAATCTATCAATCTCTGATGTAGCAACTAAGAAATTGAATGATGCAATTGCCTACTGTTGCAGCACGATAATGTAAGAAATTAAATAATTCAAATCAAATTGAGTACTGTAGCCGACAATTCATTATATTATATTCTTGCTGCCGCCATTATGCATTTAGACGCTGTTACCATAGCTACTAAGGGACACTTATTCTTGACGTATTAACTAGTTAGTCATCTTGTTAATCTATTGTAAGTAAATATCTAGAAAGATCAAAAATTAGTCATCATAAATATATTTTCCGCCTTTGGTGTTCAATACGTAAAATTACTGTAAATGTTAGTCAGTTGGAGAAAGCCAAAGTATAGAGAAGAGCTACGCTGACTCGAACGAATTGTAAAATATTATTAATAGGTGTTGTTATCTGTGCTGGAACGAACACCAAAGGTATGTTTTTTATCTGTAATTGTGTTATAACCTAGTTTACATTGTATTTGATTTATTAAACGACTTTGTATTAATTTATGTGATTTAATTATTCCTTTAAGAAAAACCAAACAACTTAACAACTTATCAACATATCAGCATTGAGCAGCTTCATTTGTGCTATTTGGCAGTTCATTTGTTGCATATTATCTTGGTACTAACACACACAGATACAACTATTTAAATTAGTAGACTGACTGCGGTTACAGTTAACATGAGTTTTTCTTTGATCATCCATTGCTGTTGGTAATATGTCAGAGCCAAAGAGGATGATGAAGCTCAGAAGTGCCACGGACGAAGATGACACCGATGAGAATACAGCTGATGCGGAAACCGCTTTACCTAAGCCATTGGAAAAGGCAGAAAGTGATTTGATAAAGCTATACGATGAAATAGAACAATCGATCACAGATGTAAAACCATTGGAGATGATAAAAAGAATGGGAGCGGAGCTAAAAGAATGGAACATTATAGAATGGAACATTCGAGAACCGACCTTACGTCAACGTCGGTAGCATACATTCAAGGATTATTTAAATCAGAGACAGAACGGATGTCTCGCTATAGCATAATTATTAGAAATTATATTAAAAATATTACGTCAGCGCCAGCCGTGACTGGTGACCATAGTGATGACGAAACCAACATTGGTGAGTCAGCCAGTACTGTCTCGCAGAAGTCCCGCAAGTTTAAGCGTAGTTCCGCTTCCGCATCGTCTAAGGCTAGTCGGGCAAGCATTAAATCGAAAACTAAACAAGCCCAAAGAGATATTGAAAGGGCTAAATTCGAGCTTCAATTTATTGAAAGGGAAGCTGAATTTAATATTTTGAAAGCCAAAATGAAAACTGCCTTAGCCATAGACATTGCTGAAGAGCGGATAGACGAAGCAAATGCGGAGTTAGATGAACTCAGTGACACGGATGACGAGAGTTCTATTGTTTCAAGGAAAACAACGAAATCGCGTACGTCAATTAAGGTTAAGAAAATACAAAGACCGATAGAAATAACTAATACGAACAGATTACCTATATTAGAAAATATTACGCACAATAGTAATAAAAGTAATAAGGAATCTTTAACTAATCAAGTTAAGGACAAAACAGTTATATCTAAAAGTAATAACAATAAGGCAATTGTAAGTGAAGGCATGACAGAGAACACACAGCCGGTCACTGATCAATCATTACAAACAAACGCTATACACGAAGCATTAATAGCAGTCCAACGTCTGAGTATGGCTAATGAGCTACCAAATTTAGAAATTCCGAAATTTTCTGGTAGCTCAGAAGAATACCCTCGATTCATAACTGGTTTCAATGAGTTAGTAATGATGCGACCCTTGAACGAGACACAAAAAATGTCTCGCCTATTACAATTTCTGACGGGGCCAGCAAGAACCGCCGTACAAATTCTAGAAATAACAGGCGAAGGGAAATTAGATAAAGCGTTGAATTTATTGCGAAAAAGGTATGGCAAACCTGTATCTGTCGTTAAAGCAGCAATAAAATCACTAACAGAATCCGTGCAAGTGAAACCTAATGACGTTCAAGGTTTCGAAGAATACGTAGATAAAGTCAGAACAGCTAGGGAAACATTAGCTGCTATGAACTATCTCCATAAACTGGATGAAGAGAATTTAGCTAAAATTGTCGAAAAAGGACCCAAATTTGTTGCGCGAAAATGGGCAGGAATAGCCGTAAAATTGAGATTGAAGGATGAACCAACAATAGATGACCTGATCACATACCTCGAGCAGGAGTTAGATGCTGCAACAGACCCTGTCTTTGGATCTATGTTACTGAAGGAAACAAAATCAAAAGGAAACGACTTTAGCAGACAAAATAAAACGCCAAAAGTAATAACTACCACGTTTGCGACCCAAAATAGAGGTTGGAATGATAAATGTCCATGTTGCGAAGAAAATCATCCAGTCTACACGTGTAATCAATTCAAATCAAAAAAACTACGACGAAAAGGTGAAAATTGCCAGAGATAACGGTCTATGTTTCAAATGTTTGAAGGGAAACCACTTTGCCGCAAAATGCAGAACAGACAAGACCTGCGGTAAAGAGAACTGCGGCAGAAGGCATCTTACAATTATGCACAGACCTGACAGACAGTCCACTGCAGAAGTGACTGTGACCGAAACTGAAATAGAGACGCAGAATGTCAACTCTAACACCATTGTTAACAATATAAGAAAGCCCGAATGTACAACTTTACTAAAAATAGTTCCAATTAAACTATACGGGAACTCGAAAATAATAACTATAAATGCTTTACTAGACACTTGGTCCAATATCACGCTTGTAGAAGAGAATGTCCTCAAAGAATTTGATATTAAAGGGAAAGACAGCCAGTTAGTAATAAATACTGTAAACAAGAAAGAGAAAGTCAAATGTGACGAAGCTACTGTGAAGGTGTCCCCTCTATGAAATGACATTCCTACCCTAGAAATCAACACCATTTATTCCATGAATAATTTGAACCTAACATGTGACAAACTGAAGAGAATAAGACTAGAGGAATGGGAACATTTCAAAGGCATAGACTTCCCTATCATAAAATCAAATGAGGTGTCTATGATAATTGGGACGAACTTTCCAGAGGCCTTAATAGCAATAGAACACAAACGAGGGAAGATAAACGAACCATGGGCCGTACGAACTCAACTGGGATGGTCGGCAGTGGGACAGGCAGCCATACAAAGGGCAAACAGTAAAATTAATTGCAATGCGCTGTACGTAACTATAGCAGAAGAAAACGAATTAAACATAGATGAAAAGCTAGATTCTCAACTACAAAACTTTTGGACCATCGATAGCTATGGGACAAGTAAGACCCATAATCAGACTGCTAGTTCAATCGAAGACGATAGGGCACTTAATTCAATGAGAAAGTCTGCAATCATAGTTGAAGGCCACTATCAAATTGGACTCCCGTGGAAGGATCCCCAAGTACAATTACCAAACAATGCCATTATGGCACAACAACGACTTAAATCATTAAAACGAAGACTGGTAAACAATACAGACTTATTAGAAAAGTATAGAAGCATAGTAAACGATTACCTAATAAAGGGTTACGCTAGAGAGTCACCAAAAAACGTAAAGAGTGAAAGGGTGTGGTATCTCTCACATCATCCGGTAATAAATCCAAATAAAACAAAGGTCAGAATCGTGTTTGACGCAGCTGCCCGATTTATGGAAACATCCCTAAATGACAACCTTTTACAGGGGCCTGATCTAACGAGCTCCTTGATTGGAGTACTGACTCGATTCAGAACAGGAAAATTTGTGTTTGCTTCTGATATTCAAACAATGTTCTATCAGCTTAAGGTACCAACCGAAGACTGTAATTCACTCCAGTTCCTATGGTGGCCAGGAGGTAATTTAGATGAAGAATCCCAAAGCTACCAGATGACCAGGAACATATTCGGGGCAACCAGTTCACCATCGTGTGCCAGTTTCGCATTGAGAAAGACTGCAGATGATAATAAAGATCACTACAAACAAAGCACTATCCAGGTAATCCACCGAAATTTCTATGTAGATGATTGTTTAAAGGCAACAAATACCGAAGAAGAGGCAATCGAAATGATCAGGGAACTAAAGGAGGTACTAATAAAAGGAGGTTTTAATTTAACAAAATGGTCAAGTAACAGCAAAAGGATACTTAACACAGTACCTCAATCAGAAAGAGCAAAACCATCACTTAACCTAGATCTCGACAAGTTGCCAATCGACCGCGCCCTTGGGGTACAGTGGAACCCAGACGATGATTGTTTTGGTTTCAAGACCTTTGAATTTAACAAACCCATGACGAAGAGAGGTATTTTGTCATCAGTCAGTTCGGTGTACGATCCATTGGGATTTGCATGTCCATATATATTCAAGGCTAAGCTACTATTGCAAGACCTCTGGAGAGAAAAAATTGGGTGGGACGACAGAATAGAAGAAAAACATTTGAAAGTATGGAAATCATGGACGCAAGAACTTTCAAGTCTTAACAATTTGAAGGTTGAGAGAAACATTCTCAAGATTCCAGAACACGCATTAAAAAGAAGGGAGATACACTGTTTTTAGGTCACATCGCAAGATGGTTATGGTGCCGTTGCCTATCTTCGAAGTATCTCTTTAAAGGGAGAAATCAATTGCTCGTTCGTAATGGGTAAATCACGGCTCTCGCCAATTAAACAACAAACAATTCCACGTCTAGAATTGCAAGCGGCAGTAATAGCAACTAGAATGGCTCAAACAATCCTAGAAGAGATTGACTTCAAGATTGACAGATCCTTCTTTTGGACAGATTCGACAACAGTTTTGCGATTTATCGCCAACGAATCAAAGCGATTTTCAATATTTGTGGCCAACAGAGTGAATGAGATAAGAGAGGCTAGCGACTCGGGTCAATGGAACTATGTTGATACAAAGAGCAATCCAGCAGATGACGCTTCCCTTGGTCTCAAAGTTAAATCCCTTTTGGAAGATTCACGATGGCTCAAAGGACCTGACTTCTTGAAGCAGTCAGAAGAGTCTTGGCCTAAAAATATGATTGAAAATCAATCTAAAAATCCGATTGAAGATAAATCCGACAACTCGATTTAAGAATGTCCAGGGTTTGATTTGGAAGTAAGAACAATACAAATCGTACAAACACAAGAAGAAGCAGAAAACGATATAATTAGCAAGTTAATTAAAAGATATTCATCGTGGGAAAGACTAAAAGTAAGGATAGCCTGGATCATAAGATATAAAGAATATGTAAAATGGAAAGCGACGAAGACGAACAAGAAACAGTTCGAAACTGGTCCAATCACAGTTAAAGAAATCAAACTAGCGGAAAAAGACATCGTTAAACACACCCAAAGGACTACATTTACAAAGGAACTCGCCGATCTAGAGAAAACGAAAAAGGTTCAGATCCAAAGTAAAATTGTGAAACTTTCACCTATCATCGACAAGGACATAATAAGAGTTGGCGGAAGAATTGACGGAGCTCCGATAAGTTATGACGCAAAACATCCAGTAATTCTTCCTAAAGATCATCATGTATCAAACTTGATCATTTTGCATTACCATCTTATGATGGGCCATATTGGGCTCAACCATGTTTTGTCTGAAGTGAGATTGAAGTTTTGGATAGTCGGTGCAAGAACTACAACTAAGAGAATCCTGAGAAATTGTGTTAACTGTATGAAAAGACTAAAGAAGCCAAGTCATCAGTACATGGCCAATTTACCAAAGACGAGGTTGACGCCCTTTAAGCCAGCCTTCAACATTACTGGCGTAGATAATTTCGGTCCCTTCAGAGTAAAGCAAGGAAGAAGTACAGTCAAACGCTACGGTTGTCTATTCACTTGCTTCAATACACGTGCAGTCCACATCGAAGTCGCTCATTCATTGGATACCAGCTCATTCATAAACGCCTTAAGAAGATTTGTAGCTAGAAGAGAAAGTCCCGAGATCATCAAAAGTGACAATGGTACAAATTTCACGTCGGCAGAGAAAGAGCTCAAACGCTCTTTGAAGGATCTAGATGAGAGAAGGATTAAGGAGTTTTTGATGAAGAAAGAAACAACTTGGCTTTTCAACCCCCCCGACCGCAAGTCACATGGGCGGTGTTTGGGAGAGATTGATAAAAAGCATAAGAAGGAGTATGAGAGCAATCATCGGAAACCAACTAATAAGAGATGAAACCCTAACTACGATTTTGGTCGAAATAGAGGCGATATTAAATAGTAGACAACTTACACAAATTAGCGATGACCCATCAGATGAAAGCCCATTAACACCAAATCACTTGCTACTTCAATTCCAAGGACCGACACTACCACCAGGCATATTCAACGAAGAAGATAACCACAGAAGAAGGAGATGGAGGCAAGGACAGTATTTGGAAGACCAGTTCTGGAGACGATGGCTCAAGGAGTATGTGCCAATGCTACAAACAAGGCAGAAATGGAACACCCATACAAAGAACATGTAGGTGAACGATTTAGTTCTTATTGTAGATAACTCTACACCAAGAAATCACTGGCAATTAGGAAGAGTTACTGAAACAATTCCAGGACCAGATGGCTGTGTGCGCTCTGTCAAGGTCAAAACAAGATCGACAATTTTGTTACGCCCAATAACAAAATTGTGCTTACTAGAGGGAGATTAATGTTAACTAAATAAATAATTCTATTTAGTATTTCAGAACAAAATTAGAAAGTCAGCTGTTTTAAATATTACGTTATTTTAAGATAAGTGTAAATTGTCGTTATAAGTTTTTTAAGATGAGCATTTTGACATTGTCTTATCGGGGGCCCCGATTCGGGGCGGGTATGTAGCCGACAATTTATTATATTATATTCTTGCTGCCGCCATTATGCATTTAGACGCTGTTACCATAGCTACTAAGGGACACTTATTCTTGACGTATTAACTAGTTAGTCATCTTGTTAATCTATTGTAAGTAAATATCTAGAAAGATCGAAAATTAGTCATCATAAATATATTTTCCGCCTTTGGTGTTCAATACGTAAAATTATTGTAAATGTTAGTCAGTCGGAGAAAGCCAAAGTATAGAGAAGAGCAATGCTGACTCGAACGAATTGTAAACTATTATTAATAGGTGTTGTTATCTGTGCTGGAACGAACACCAGAGGTATGTTTTTTATCTGTAATTGTGTTATAACCTAGTTTACATTGTATTTGATTTATTAAACGACTTTGTATTAATTTATGTGATTTAATTATTCCTTTAAGAAAAACCAAACAACTTAACAACTTATCAACATATCAGCATTGAGCAGCTTCATTTGTGTTATTTGGCAGTTCATTTGTTGCGTATTATCTTGGTACTAACACACACAGATACAACTTTTTAAATTAGTAGACTGACTGCGGTTACAGATTACAAGTACAAAGATGAGAATTACTACATAATTTTTGCTCAATTAGGCTATCAATTCCTTATGATGAATGCGTCGAATGTCCCTAATGATAAAGGCCAAATTCTAAACCAGATCATTCAAATTCACGCTGAATTCTTCAACCTTTTCATGTTAGTATTGCGTTGTTGCAAATCATGACAAGAACAGAACACAGAACAGCAGCTACTGCTAGAGTGCTTGGCTGATGGCTACAGTACAGCCTACCAGAATAAACAAACAATTTACATAATCAACTTACTTGAGAGCAATTGGCCTTCGTCGAAATCTTGTTCTTAACAGAATCAGAATCTGGCTTTCACAAGCCAAAACAATCTCGAAATAATGATTTGTGAAGCTGGTTAAAAAGTTCATGAAAAGAAGTGTCTCAAGTCAACTTTTAACTGTTGCAAGTAATCCAAATCACCGTTTTGTAGAGCAATAGTAGAGCATAATTGGCAAAACATCCAGCGACACCACTTTGTTGAAGAAGTAGAAAAACTGAAATGAAAGTGGCGTGAAAGCAGCTTTCTTGTAGACTTTCTACCAAAACATAAATAACAATTGACCTACTTCATACTCTTTACTGATTGGCTACGTCTTATTTCTGACCTCTCAGATACGAACGCTGATTGGTACAGAGAGAGTACAATTGACCTAATTTCATACGATCTTTACGCGATTGTTGTTTTTTATTAGGAAGTCATTGAGGCCGATTGTAGCTGCTCCATTTGAAAATTTGAAGAAAAAAGCAAATACAGAGTTTTGATTTGACCAGCATCGTTATAGCGAGGCTAAATATCTGAAAGGAGAATCGTGAACGTAATAGGTCGAAGAAGAAATCATATAACATGTAGAAAAAGTCCATAAAGTACATTTTTACCTTTTTTTACGGACAAAAAAGGTAGGTAGGTCAAGTGACCTATTGACCCCCTCTGTCTCTGTCCCTGCTGCCGAATGCAGAAGTATGTCGATCTCTAGTAGAAGTAACACGATTTCATAAACAAGTAACACGAATTCACAAACAAGTAACATGATTTCACAACAAGTAAAGCGTTCTCACAAACAAGTGCCGCGATTTCACAAGTAACTACCAATTATCACACATAACACCGAGTTTTCAATGGTCTGGCGCTTCATAATGGTCGACCTTGGTTTTATAATAATTAAACGCCGTTAACCTGTGTGCATTACGTCAGAACTCAATTTCATACAGGCTAACATCAATGAGGGTAAAAAGCGGGCCCACTAAGAAACATGTTTTGCAATGCGCATGCGTAAAACCTCGCTAAAGCCCTAAGTCTAGCCGAGACTGCTATGGAAATGACAGTAAAAACAAAATGAGTATTCGACATTGCTATTAGTTCGACGATTGATATGTTATCTGTTTCTTTTCTAAAAGCTCAAAATGCTCTCTATTATCATTTTCTTCTTCATGGTAATTTAAAGGAGCAAAAATGACCGGCAGGCGCTACGCACTTAGGATCACGTGCACGCTTATTGTTATAACACAATGTTCATTGTTGACATGAATTTTATTACAAGTTAGGCCTGCGTATAACAATTGTTTCAAAGCGAGACGGTTGAATTACGCTAAGCATAAATTCAACTTGTGCTCGCAGCGGTCGCCGGTCAATTTTGCCCCTTTAACTCAATTTATTGTAAAGCAAGCAGTCGTTTTCTTTACCAGAAACTGGAAGTTGAGAAGGTTGCTTCGCAGACGCAGAGTGACGGTTAGTTTGCAGTCTGGCAGTAAGCAAAATACTTCATTAAACATGTTATATGACACTGATATTGCATTGGCTATGTTGCTAAAAATAACATTTATTTACAAAATTATAAATAAATAATATTCATTTTCAAGATAAATATACAATGTTTATAAGAAGCTGATGGCTTACACATTTGATAACAAAGTTAATTGGCAACAGATTTTTATTCGTCACTACGTTTCGACGTAACATTACGTCATCTTCAGGTGTATAAAAATGAATTTTTATTTTACAGCGTTATATTTATATGATTAGAAAAAACTTTTAACAATGTACATTACTATCAAGGGAAAATCTAAAAACAACTGAAATATAAACTTGCTTATTACCTATGCTTAACTAAAATAGAAAATTAAAAGACCTATTCAAATTAATTGTAAAGTTTGGATTTTACGGAATCCTTTTGTGTATTTAGCGATGGTTTTAGATCTCTTATGAAGAGCATTTCATGGATCAAACAGTCAAATTTGTTTTTGCATTTTCGTAAAATTGTAAAGTTCTTTGTTTGTTCGTCGTATTCTTGGTTGTGATGTTTAACGATATGATTACCAATAGCAAAATTCTTGTGTTCTGGAATCCGTTCATGTAGATGCCGGCAAGTATAGCCGACATAACCTGCATCGCACAGGTCACACTGATATTTATATACTACTGTATGAGCGGTAATTTCTTTTGGCTGTTCTTCCCTAAAACGTACATCATCAGCAACTTTGCGACTTTTAAAAATTGGCCTAATAGCAATATCTACCTTATTGCTTAAATTAAATAAATCTTTTCGAACCGAATCGGCGCATTTTTGGTTAATAAAAGGTAGAACAATATTTACATTACAATCTTTATCTACAGGTTTTGGATTTAAATTATTTGTATTAAGATTGGAGTTAAAATTAAAACGTGATAAAATTGAGTTAAAAAGATCTAGAGGATATCTAAGTTGGCTAAAAACATGCTTAATAAAATTACATTCTTCTTTAAAAATTGTCTCTGTCGACGAGAGTCGTAACGCACGATTTAACATTGTCTTAACTAGACCGGTTTTATAACGCTTGTCAACGTTGCTATGGTAATGAAGTAACAATCCAGTGTCAGTAGGTTTGTGATAGACATTAGTTATTAATCCATTTGATGCCTGATTAATTAAAATACCTACGAATGAAATAGCTTGGTCTTTCTGCTTTTCCATAGTAAAGTTTAAACTAGGATGTAAATTGTTCAACTTAACTAGTAAGGTATCGGCCTCTTTATCATTCTTAACGATAGTGATGGTATCATCCACGTAACGATAATAGAAGGATGGTAACATGTTTTTTAGCTTCATTTCTTCTTCCAGGTGACACATGAACGTATTCGCCATTAGTGGTCCTAACGGTGATCCCATGGCAACACCATCGATCTGTTCATACAAAACTGAGTCTAGTTGAAATAGCTGGTTTTTTGTAGATATAATTAATTATATCTACTATCTATAATTAAATATAATTTGTGTAAGCCATCGGCTTCTTATAAATATTTTGAAACGCAACAACGAGCTTCATATCTTCAGAGCTCTGCAGAAATGCAGCAACCGATTGGTCAAAACGGAATCGGCAGTGGAATATCTCCGATTATGTTTGAACTTCGGGGTTACTCCTACTTTTGCACGAGTAGAAAGAATTAAACGCAAGAAATGGAAGCATTCGAGTGAATCATTTGAAGAAAATCTCATGAAAGAAGAAATAAGATCAAGGGTAGGTCAAGTAAAAGAAATTATGAAAGAAATTTCGGGTATTTATAATGATATTAAGTCAAAATGTTCGACATTAAGATATTTATGGATTTTATGTATTACCGCTAAAAATAAAAAGAAAAAAGAACAAGAGCAACTAAAGACGCATTCCAGAAAGTTAAACAGACTTTTACACGTAAAAGAGGATATCAATAAGCATATCAAAAATATATCATCCTACAAGCTGAACTTTTTTGAAAAACTTATTTTATCAAGAGGTTTACAATTTGCGCTACCACAACAGAAGTCAAAAAAAGATGAAAGACTGATATTAGCTGAATTTGAATAGGCATATTGGAAATTAGATAGAAATATTCACAATGACGACAAAGAAATAGCAGCTGCGACACTAAAGTCTATTGCTATAAACTATTCAAAGATGAAGCCATGTTCTCCCCCGAAAACGTTATTACGAGCAATAAAATCGTTAAAACGCAGAGAGGATATTATAGTTACCAAACCCGATAAAGGAAATGGAGTGATTATAATGGATAAAAAGGAATATTTGAGATTGCTGAAAGAAGCCTCGGTTTTCAAAACAGATAAATTTATACCGTATACAAGAGGGGTAAAAAGGGGACGACGACCTAATCATACGCATCCATTGTTTAGCAAAGAAAAAGAGGTAAGAAAATTAATTCGTAAAATTTTACCGGAAGGCATAGCAAAACAACTGTGTCCAAAGGGATCAAGATTGCCACTACTTTACGGCTTACCAAAAACGCACAAGCCAACATTACAAATGCGCCCTGTTCTATCTTCGATTAATTGCTATAATTATGAACTTGCAAAATGGTTGGATCAGAAGTTAAAGCCATTATCTCTAAATGACTATACTGTTACGGATATCTTTGAATTCACCAAAGAGTTACAACAAAAGAGCATAGATCATAATAGTATCTTTGTTTCGTATGACGTATCATCTCTCTTTACAAATGTACCTTTAGATGAAACAATAGATATTCTAATTGATAAGGCCTTTAGAGAAGATTGGTTTAATACTACTCATAGCTTAAGTTTAACAAAGCAAGATCTTCGCGAGTTACTAATTATATCTACAAAAAACCAGCTATTTCAACTAGACTCAGTTTTTTATGAACAGATCGATGGTGTTGCCATGGGATCACCGTTAGGACCACTAATGGCGAATACGTTCATGTGTCACCTGGAAGAAGAAATGAAGCTAAAAAACATGTTACCATCCTTCTATTATCGTTACGTGGATGATACCATCACTATCGTTAAGAATGATAAAGAGGCCGATACCTTACTAGTTAAGTTGAACAATTTACATCCTAGTTTAAAATTTACTATGTAAAAGCAGAAAGACCAAGCTATTTCATTCGTAGGTATTTTAATTAATCAGGCATCAAATGGATTAATAACTAATGTCTATCACAAACCTACTGACACTGGATTGTTACTTCATTACCATAGCAACGTTGACAAGCGTTATAAAACCGGTCTAGTTAAGACAATGTTAAATCGTGCGTTACGACTCTCGTCGACAGAGACAATTTTTAAAGAAGAATGTAATTTTATTAAGCATGTTTTTAGCCAACTTAGATATCCTCTAGATCTTTTTAACTCAATTTTATCACGTTTTAATTTTAACTCCAATCTTAATACAAATAATTTAAATCCAAAACCTGTAGATAAAGATTGTAATGTAAATATTGTTCTACCTTTTATTAACCAAAAATGCGCCGATTCGGTTCGAAAAGATTTATTTAATTTAAGCAATAAGGTAGATATTGCTATCAGGCCAATTTTTAAAAGTCGCAAAGTTGCTGATGATGTACGTTTTAGGGAAGAACAGCCAAAAGAAATTACCGCTCATACAGTAGTATATAAATATCAGTGTGACCTGTGCGATGCAGGTTATGTCGGCTATACTTGCCGGCATCTACATGAACGGATTCCAGAACACAAGAATTTTGCTATTGGTAATCATATCGTTAAACATCACAACCAAGAATACGACGAACAAACAAAGAACTTTACAATTTTACGAAAATGCAAAAACAAATTTGACTGTTTGATCCATGAAATGCTCTTCAAAAGAGATCTAAAACCATCGCTAAATACACAAAAGGATTCCGTAAAATCCAAACTTTACAATTAATTTGAATAGGTCTTTTAATTTTCTATTTTAGTTAAGCATAGGTAATAAGCAAGTTTATATTTCAGTTGTTTTTAGATTTTCCCTTGATAGTAATGTACATTGTTAAAAGTTTTTTCTAATCATATAAATATAACGCTGTAAAATAAAAATTCATTTTTATACACCTGAAGATGACGTAATGTTACGTCGAAACGTAGTGACGAATAAAAATCTGTTGCCAATTAACTTTGTTATAAAATATACAATGAATAATGAAATATTTTGATGCAGCCTCAATCGTAACAGGACCAACAAAATTGCCTAAAAGGTTATTAAATATCCAATAACATGACGATATAATTTTGAATTTCAATGTTTACATGAACAATGAAGAGTTCCATTTTCTCTTCATAAAATTGTTTTAAGAGCATGCCAGCCTGATTAGCAGAAAATTTGTTCTGTGGACGCTTTGCATGATTTCCCTGAACTTCATCAGTTGGTGTGCTTGTCTGGAAGCATGTCTCTTCTTTCTTATCTGCATAAAAAATGGTATAAGGTAGGCTATTGGGCAAAGAGAGATCAACATCTATGTAATTTAGTGTCCTACATGACAGATGATTCACCTGGTCACCCGCACTGAAACATAGAGTAACTAACTATTAGAGCTTGTAGCATAGGATTCGATTTGTGTAATTATTATTATTGTAGAAAGATGATTTCTTACTATATTGCTTGCGTCCTGTAATTGCCTAAATCACATTTATTGTACTCCTGTTTAGACACATGAGTCTAGAAATTTCCCAAAACAATGCTAAAGATGAAATGATATATTGTTTTAATTTGTTTACTTCTCTCTTTGATGTATTGTGAGTATTATGTATTTGATATGCCGGAACCTGGATCCTGTATTTTTGTACATCTGGTGTACATTGAATTGCATAGATTGCAGTGAAATTTGAGGCACAAGTGACCCTTCGTGCAACACATAAAGCAGGACAGACCTGTATATATTTTGGAGAAACTTGAATTCCAACATCTCAACCTATAGTGTTCTTAGTGGCTGAGAAAGCTGGGTCTATATGAAAACGGTGATCATCATTGTTCGATCACCAGGCTAAGCATGCTTAAATAATCCTCATTGTAAGAGAGGCAGGTTTGCAATATTTCCAAATTATCTTATCTCATCTTCAAGCAGGTCAAAAATGGAATGTTTTCAAGTTTATAGAATATTTATATGAAATCTGAAAAGTTACACAATAGTTGATATTGAATTTTTCTACATATGAAACAATAAGTGATACACGAAGAAAGGGAAATCACCTCCAAGAGATATGCTTGCAGATATAATACAAAGATAATGATTGAGACTGCAACAAGTTCTACAACACAACAATTTTGATTCAAAGCATCTGCAAGTTGATATAGGCATCGAGCAAACCTTACTCTGTCTCTTGTTGTTATATTTTTGTTCCCAACATATGTGAATTATGCAAAATAAAACACTTACCAGAATGATGCGATTGGAAGACCGACCATGATCGTGAAAACAGTTTGGTAGGCATAAGACTCTATTTGTGGAAGTAGGTATCTATAATCATGTACAGTCATTGAGTTTAAACACTTTGAACATTATCATTGAGACTCGAAAAAGCAAGGCTAGATCGATGCAACATCATGCATATAAGGGTGAGATGAACGAAATAGTTCTGATTGTACACAGTGCCATAAGCTCATCTCTCAAGTCATGACCTATTAGCGTTCATCGCTCCCATATTTATGGAATATTATCAAAAACATACGATGCTTCATATCCTTGATTCAAACGAGAGTATGACAATGTCAATATCTAAATTACAAGCGCCGCTCATCCATATGTATATATAAATGATAATGCAACATGCTTTGTACTTTGTACTTTATGCCAATTTTTCGAGGCAGCTGCCACCTGCTAACAGAAATCTTCTGACGAATTGGCTTATCAAAGTTTAAAACCCAACACCAGATACTAGGGAGTTTCAGATCTCGTTGAACGACGACTGTAGGATCACGTCATTTACAACTTCCTGTTCTAATCGTCGTACTCACGCAGTTTACATTTCAGATTATTTTGGCCAACGACGGTAGTTCCATTTCTTTGCAAAACATGAAAACAATCATTTTGATGAGTTTATCAAACTTAAGTGCCAATTTTTCGAGGCAGCTGCCACCTGCTAACAGAAATCTTCTGACGAATTGGCTTATCAAAGTTTAAAACCCAACACCAGATACTAGGGAGTTTCAGATCTCGTTGAACGACGACGGTAGGATCACGTCATTTACAACTTCCTGTTCTGATCGTCGTACTCACGCAGTTTACATTTCAGATTATTTTGGCCAACGACGGTAGTTCCATTTCTTTGCAAAACATGAAAACAATCATTTTGATAATGTCAATCTGGCGAATACGCATTTTGTATGTTATGGATTTTGAAGATAAAACAACGCTACATATTGCAAAGGTCTAAAGCAATCGTTAATGAAACATAATTGGAAGAAGATTTCTTTTAAGTCATGTTTAAATGAAATAATCAACTAATATTGTAAATAAAGACTAAAGGAACAAAATCATTTCGGCCAAATCTTATTCAAATAACATACAACAAACAGCGGTAGAAATATAATTTAATTCTGTATTTTAAACTTCAAGCTTCAACAAGAACAAAATCTATAATACCAAGTCAAAATAATCAAACCTCAGATTACTTTAAACCTTATGGTGTTGTTTTCAACATGTTTATGTAGCCAAAGGTATTTGACCACGTGAAAGACCATAAACTTCATCCAAGTATATATTTCTCAAGTGTATTTATCAATAAATTCTGATAGAAAAAGAATTCACTGCATATCTGATTGATATAGCAGTACTAATATTGTATTGAATGCACTTTCTATACTACATTTGTCGTATTTCAAAGTTGAGCTTCGCTATCGTTCACGACGACGATAGATTGCTCATGAACCGTTCACGTGAACGGTTCTTGCACAGAAGTGATCCCCCAAAGACATGCGCAGACGCAATGCGCACCCTTCTAACGTCGTCGTTCATGCAATCTGAAACTCTCTACTATCTCATGAACAAACTCTATTATAATTCAAATCCAGTCACAAAATGTCCACGTTGTTAAACATTATAGGAAGTAAGTAAAGACAGCAATTCAGTCTAATTAAATAGACTGAAAACAGCGTTTCAATTCTCCAGGATAGGCAGGCAAATTGAATAAACTTAACGAAGAATGATTCGAAGCATGGAAGCAGACTTTTGAAATTTTGAATATAATTGAAAACATGATGAGTCAGACTTCATGACGTAGGGATATTTCAACCAATCAAGAAGGTTTACAGCTCAACGTGATCTCAAGGTCGCATGTGATTGGGCATTTCCGAATTCTGAATTGGTGGGCCAACTTTTAGTAAGGAATTCCTCTAGCCCGAGTGCAGCGACTCTCAGTTTCATGGAGCGGAATACGGGATAGAGGGTCTTGCCTAGTTTTATAACACGTGCTTTAAAGTCGACTAAAGAGTTGTTCAGTTTAAAACACTACAACGTACGGTAAATGGAAATAAAGCGTTGCAGTATTTACCATGGTTAATAAATTATGACTTTATTATTATTTGACTCTTAGAATGATATGTTCCCGGGTATAACATGGTTAAAATAATACTACTTGGTTACAACGGTGTCCTTTCTGAATCCACAGAACATATATCAAGTTGGTTATTAGACGATTAAATGACTGTTGTGCAATAAGACATGCGTAATTTTCTATAATAATTGTATTATCTTTAACTCACCAACGCAATGCAAGTAGAAAGTCAACAGTTTTTCTTGACAATATCGAAATAATTTATAGTTATCTTGTTCAAAAACTCTATAAATTTGAAGGCAAACCTTATAAACAGATTTAATTAACTAAATGCAAGGTAACCATTGCTTTATATCGAGCAAGACGAATTATCAATACAATACCTGTATATAGTTTAAAACGTTAAATTGCTTATCGTAAGTCACATCAAGAAATATAAAATCAATATATTTCACATTGCCATAACAAAATATGGTCAAAGTCTATAACAGCAATTAATATACACATTATTACTTT
The DNA here is from genome assembly GCA_916610825.1 of Haliclystus octoradiatus. Classification (NCBI taxonomy): domain Eukaryota; kingdom Metazoa; phylum Cnidaria; class Staurozoa; order Stauromedusae; family Haliclystidae; genus Haliclystus; species Haliclystus octoradiatus. Next base: position 15,844,041 of record OU744450.1, read on the forward strand.
TAATTACATTTAATTATGGTTACTTATACATTTGTGTACTCCATACAATACAATTAAATATACAAATGTTATTAACTGCTATAGCCTTTGAACACATATGCTAACCGCTATAGCTATTAATCGATAAAGCTGTATAAATTTTAATAGATTATACTTTGTATAGAATTCATTTGTCAGTCCTTGCTAAAAATGAATACATACAAACATCACACTACTGCTGTAGCCTTGTTTTTACTAAAAACAAAGTACATATACGAAACCATACAATAGAGCGTTACTGTTTGGACCATTTCTTTCCATCATTTTTGATACATTGACATGGGTTTAAAACGATATGGACCGTATTAATTTTGTTGCACAGTTTATTCTTTACGCCACCATACAATGAAACATTAGATATATGGAATCACCCTATACAGACCGTCTACATGTGTTCAACAATTAATTCATAACGTCAAAAATATTTGTTTTATGGACATTAGCCTCAGTGCAAAATTCATCATTTTCCTGTTCATTTCTACTGATTGCAATTGATTTTCAATGTATTGGTTAATTTTCACACAATGTGAACGAGCACCTCGCTCATATAGTGATGCGAAATAAAATAAATTTCAAACAAACACAGCCTTTATAAATATAGATATTAGAATCTATCTCAATTCCTTCATCATATAACTGCAGTAGGAACAGCAAGCTAGATTATCTTAATACAAGACATAATAATCTTAGACATGTATGCGAGATTTTATATCTCCTTTTAAGATAATTACGTTCGGTCGGTATTAGTTCATAGTCAACATCGATCCCTAGCGTCGTCGCGCGTCTTGTATTTCGTTATCCTTTAGTCAACATCGATTCCTAGCGTCGCGCCATCCATGCCTTCGTGATTAAAGATAGCCGCTAGTTGCCGAGAAGATTGGAAGAAACTCATCATCAGAGTTCAGAGTTGCTGCTCTGCTACTTCAGCATATCTAGAATATTTCCGTTACTATCGTAACTAATCTTATTCATTCCGCTGTTTTTAATGTATTTTTTGAATGGCAGTAGCATGCTCAGAGTCCCTTCGTGTCGCGAAGCGGTGTTGTTGACTTGTTGTCTTGTTGGTGATGGACTGATGGATTGTGACTTTAACTTATAACGTGACCTGGCTTGGTTGGTTAAGTTGGTGGTCGACGTCTTAAATATGAAAACAGGTATGCTTGTTATTGTATCAGCAGTTATTATTGCTGTATAAACTATTTAAATGATCATTATGTGTGTTTGTGAGATGTGGTCTACGGATTATGATGGTTTCAAGAATAAATTGGCCGAGCCTATTAAGTCGGATATTTATTTTACCCTCTTTTATGTTATATGCTATATTTCCTAGTTCTGTTCACCGTGTTTCTTACATAAGTTAACATTTATTCAAACTATTTTTTTTTATATATCTTTTATATATTATGACATAATGTGTTGTAAGTTGTATTACTGATTGAACATAGGATCATTATATTACAGTAAGACCATTATATATTATTTATATATTATTTAAATATTTTATATATTATATTATGACATAAATATACACATAGTGACATGGGCCTACAGTCATACATACAAAACATAATCGAATACAGTGTCATACAGGTGCTACGTGTGCCTATCTGTGATTTTGATTCAAAATATAGCACAACAACAACAAGAATAGTCGGTGTCTGTAAACTGCGTGCTTGCACATAAATTTTCATAAATTTTCACATTGTACCGCTATTCCAGAAAGGAGATTGAATCCGTGCATAGAAGTTAACTTTATGGACGTTTCAACCTTTGATGTGATCGTTTTTTTGTGTCACATTGATTTGTAAATAAATATGTTAATATTAACTTTTTTCTTATAAAAAACCAAACACATTTCTATGGAGATATCGTGCAATCGTTCTCGTTTTTGTACACCTGCAGTATCACTATATGTTTTACTGCTTTTAATTGACGATCGGGGATGTGAAACTGCGCTGTGACGTCAAATTGTCAAAGGAGGCTGCCGTGAGGCATTGCCTTTTTAACACCCCAAAACATCGCAATTTATTTGGAATCCAAGGGTAGTTACGCAATCCCCATCTCAAACATTATATTCCCGTTGCATACAAACTCTTGATATTTCTGACATACTCAAATGACGTTGATTCGTTGCAATTATTTTGGTCAATTTCTCGAATGATGACAATGAATTTAAATTCCTAAATCTTTGTACCATAACCTGGCATGGTTTCAATTGTTGAAATTATATTCCTGCAACATTTTTACACTTATTAAGCAAGAAGAGAGGCTATATCACATTATTTTTGCGTCATTTTTTAGTCCTCGGCTTGCAATCCAAATGACTCAGTTCAATATGCATAATCTATTCGAAAACGAAAAATCTAATATTATCATATATTTATTTCCACAAATCAATGTCTTGTGAAATACAATCAAAATATCTGTTCAAATGCCCATATAATCTAGACTCATCCTGTAGCGCGATGCGTGTCGATAGATGGTGAGAATATTGCACGACTTCAACCTCCTTTCTGGGATCAAGGTAAAATGTGAAAATATATGAATATTTATGTAAAAGTTAAGCACATACGCAAGTAAACTCAGTTTACAGACACCGAGGATAGTTCATTCATAGAATCATAGGTCTAGCCAATGAGCCAGCCAGTCAGCCGAATCATTGTAATTAACAATACATCGTTCCAAATTCCCCAAATCTTCAGGCCTACGCCTAATGCCTATATGGCTCTATTCCCCTCCAGAGTTCCATGGGCGTGTTTTAGTGTTTCCTTATATTTATATATGTTGAAAATGAACTAATACTTACCCATTTGACCATTTCAACAGCGAATTTTTTGCATATCTACTTTACGTAAGCAGGTCTAAGTTACCTACAAGTTTGGAATTTATGCTATACTTAGCTATAGACTATCAAGCAGGGTGTCACAAAAGGTTTAGTCTTACGTGAATCTTGTCGACAGATTGAAAACCTTAGACTTGGATTGAACTATTTTTAAGCATGGTTGGGCCTATGAATGAATTTCACATGAATTCATGAATTTCACAACATAGAAACTATGAAATCTATAAGTCATAATTTTGGATAAGAAGACAATGTTAATAATTGAAAACCTTCTGAATTTTAGCTGGCCACTGTCTGTTACTTGCGTGCGTGCATACTTCGGGCTTTTTCAGGAAATACGTCATAATTTATCACCTTTTAGAATACGACCTCCACTTACTATTGTTAGGATGTCATGTTATGAAGACGTTCTGGCTTGGCTAAATTTGGCAGTCGCTGTCATGTCATAATTGACGGGAACTTTACTCCAGAATTAATTTAGTAATGATCTAATTTATTGAACATTATTCGACCGCTATTAAGCAATATCAATAGCTCATAGGAAACTGTGTGCCAATTGCTTTGCATTGTAACTAGCACAATTTTTACAAGCATCTAAATGACTTTCTTGCTCAAATTATGTTTTTGAAGACTCCTGATCAAATTAGAAATTCTCATCGGTGATAGTAAGTTCGAATTGTAAGATCGATTGTGTTTTTGAACCAAGTTTTGCTATGGTGATTTGGCGTCAAACTCTAAACCAATAAAATTGATCGAATCATTTTCGTTTCGAATATTATAAATAATAACAAACGTTTTATGATACTACCGTTTAAGGTAACATATTATACAAACTTTAAATTAAAAATTAAAACCTGTTTTTCCTAATTTCAAGGCAATACATATGTATCACATTGATACAAAATCTCTTAGAATTTGTGAATTCATGCATGAAATCTTTGGAGCGGCGTCTGAAACCAAGTTGTTTATGTTGTCGATCTGAAGGCTTTCTCAACCGGAATAGGATCGGCACATGTACAGAACGACGTATGAACCAGGCCTTAAGTTACAGACACCGTTTGCTGGCCTTCCGGAAACTTCCAGGAACCGTGTTTCCAGGATCCTGCACAGTGACAGCCTGCTTGCATGTCCAAAACCCCTGGAGATCAAATTCAAGATGAAAAACACAAGTAAACTTGAATTGTTCTTTCCAATCTAAAAATTATTTGTCGCACTTCTAACTAACTCACATTCAACAGCAAAAAACAGCATTCAGTGAATATCTTGAAATTTGAAATATCATCTGAACAACAAATTGGTTATTTAAAACCTCAAAATATATTTATAAGTATATAATGATTTGATTTTCACAACCCAAAGATAATAATTCAGCAATATATTCAGTGGAACTTGTTTTCTGCCTCTTAGCGCAAGATATTCAGAAGCAGGACTTGTGGCTTGAGATGCAAAAGAACAATGGAATTTACCTGGTGTTTTTTATCAGAGATTTGATATGTGTCCGGGTTTGGACCTGCTGAAGACAAAGCTAACCTATTGTAAATTAGTTTATTAACAGCCGAACACAATTAGTTAAACTAGGCCTAGGCTACATATGGTAGAATTATAAGACACTTGATTTACGATTACCATATGCATAATAATCATTTGTTTAATAAAAACTTAGGCCCTATATATAAAACATATCTATTATATTCATATAAAAGCAATAGAGTGTTGTTTCTACTTATTCTATTTATCCACTCTCAACATCCTTATTGGGACAATTTGGAGTTCTTTTGATGTAAATTATTGCTGATTAATGTCATAAATTAATGTTGCAAATTTTCAATTTTTAGGAGAGGTCAACAACTCCAGATGTCGCTATGGTGTATTCTAGATTATTATGTGGTTATGTGCGTCATTACCTAGGTCTGTTCTAAATTGGTTTACGATATATAACTATTGATTATAAGATTATTGACTTTATAATATTTGCTAGTTATATTTGAGCATTATTGATAATTTGGAGTGTGTGTTTGTGAGTGTACGCATGTTTCAAAATACAGTACATCACTTGAGTTTGTTCTGTGATACTGATGGCTAAATGTGCGGGATAACTTTAGAACAATTGAGTCTTCTACTTCAACACCTTCTAGCTTCCGTTTTTAATGATTCTCTCAATTGAAAGAAAATTGCTGGCATTTTTTTCTTGGTCGTTTAGTAGCCGATGTCAGTTTCACCTGTGAGTCAAATATTATATCTAGGTTACTACTGTTTTCAATAGGATTATTGATCTATACGTCATATAAATAAAACACTAAAGATACTGGTACCTCAAAATCAAGGAATTTGAGAATTCGAACAATGAGAACTTTGCTTCTGCACCACAATTTCTCGAATTTTGAATCAGTATTCGGGTTTTGCGATAGTAATTGTCAGGTCTCTGTAAGTTAGATGTAATTTTCATAAGTAACATTATACTGCACAATAAATAATAAATAAAGCCAACCTGTTATAATGATCACCTCTATGCATCAGCCACCTGTCTATAGCGGTCACTCTTCTAATGTCTAAAATGGTATTTTCTATTGAATCAACCCTGTATATAATGCCACCTGCATATAGTGGTCAATTCATATCCCTCTTATAGTTGGCTGTTATGTTTAGTGTCATTGTATAAAGAGTAATGAAACAAAGCACCCTTATCACATTTCATGTGTTTTGATGACTTAAACACAACATGCTATCTAATGATGCAATTAATCAGAATGGATGGTTTTTAAGGTGAATCATAGTGGGTGATTTATGATGAATACTTCTGTGTATCCCTATGTCAATGTGTTATAGTAGGATTCAAAATGATATGTTTGGATTATGTAAGGCAACTCTCGTTAATTGCGAACTAAGGATGAAAAGACACATTTGGGAGATGGACCCTGCATGGCATCTATTTTTCTTGACTGTCTCATCAGAGCTGTAAGCCACCTTACAAAATATAACTATTGTTCCTCTATGTGTGTGGTCAAACCAAAAAGAACTCCGTTTCTTGGCAAACATGGACCATTATAGCCAATATTGACTCTTCGCTTCTAGGAGGAGCTCTACTGCTTCTTTTTCTATGTACACGCAAAAAGATCAATTTCATTTCCAATCCCAGCCCTTATGTTACAAAATATATATATATACAGGATATGATAAGATTGATTCAGGTTATATATGCACAAAAAAAAATTGATATCCATCAAATTTTTTCAATTCCTTTTCATTAAATTATATTACTAATTCAGCCTCCAGGCTGTAGTTGTTTGCTTTTCGTAGATTTCGAAGTAGGTGCACATTCCCGCTGGCGCCTTCATTGGCGACGGACGCGCTTTTGCGTGTTCCAGGGAATCAGCCATTGAATATTTGGTTTATTAATTGTGTACTGTATCAAGTTTATCAATGTAATGGAATGATTATGTGGATTATGGATGGATTGTAGTGAAGCTGAGTATGAAATGGAAATTTACAAAGAATTGATTTTTGTCAGATTAGCAATTTGAAACTGCGTGTTTTAATATTTCATGAAACGAACTAACATCAACTACAATGCTCTATCTTTTGGCGAAAGCATGACATCAACGAAAACATAGACTTTTAACAATTATTTAATATACTTTATGGTGTAATAATAAAAGACTTAATGTCGCAGTTATTAAACATTATCTGAACATCGCCACATGGAAATTTATGAAGCAAACAGCGACTGAAACATCAAACTTTGATCGGAAGTCAAAGGAATAGATCCTGTACAATACATCAACATCTTTTCAGATCTGATTCTATTTCCTTATCATACAATAATTCTATATAACTATTTATGTATTTACTCTATAGCAACCTGTCATATGAAACTGTAATGTCTGTAATTAGTGTAATCAAATTTATAGTATTTCGTAAACTTGTAAAGCGCATAGAACACAGTGCTATAGGCGCTATATAAATCGGCGTTATTATTATTGCACAATCTCTCGATTTGAAAAAGTTATGAGTTCCTCCTCTTCGTCTTTGTGCCATACAATACTATATTATTTACACACTTTTATTAACCATCTATTCTATCTATTTGTAAATTTACAAGAGCTTAATTAAAGTTTTGAAATAATGTTGAACACATTATTTTTGCATGAGGACAAAAGATAAAGGATTATTAAGTTCATTGATAAAGAATTCAAGGATGATCAAATTAATTGTATTTTTCTGCATAGCACGTTTTGAGATTTCCCGGGAAAGAAATAAACAGCCTCACTCACAATATATATAATTATTTCGATAGCGCGCTGCACTCTATGTGCGCTAGACATGGCGCGCGACGACGCTAGGGACCGATGTTGACTATGAACTAATACCGACCACTACGGTGGCCCACAACTGTCACGGCACATTAAAAAAAAATAAAACGCTGCAACATGTTAAAAACGTAAAAAATCATTCTTGATATTAAAATCAGGCTGTCACACACTGTTTAAAAAATATAAAATATACACGCAACATCTTTAACAACGTAAAATCGTGCAACACACCATTGATTACTAAAAGAAATGCGTTAAACATCATTCGAAAAACGAAACTCACCTTTCGATGTGAAAGATTGATGTCACGATTTTTTATTTAGTTAAGTGTGTGCGACCTGACGGTTTTTTTTTAAGAAAGTTCAACTATTACGTTCGGCTCCCACAAAGTGTGAAACAACTGGTGAAACAGATCTTGTTTGGAGTAATGTTTCTCTGAATAAGACATAATGGCGAAGCCATTTTTCAGTTTTTGCTGTGTATTAAAGAATCAGATGTAGAAATTGTTGAAAAGATAAGTCGTCAATAGACGCTTGGCAAATCAACCCATGTGACGCAGCAAAACTAATGGCATACTGTGTATTTGTACGAGTTCACAGTGCCGTCGCAAGAGTGACATGCAGTTGTTGTGGAGAAATCAGCTGACCGCGTAGCTCAAAGGTTAGAACACTGAACCGAACATTCAGAGATTATGGGTTTGGCTCCCACGCACGGACATACCTTTCTGCATTACAACAATTTCCTAAAGTTTAACAGGTTATGCGCACAGTTAACACATGGTGGCAAGAAGACGTCTTGCCGGACAGTTGAAATACTAGCTTAGCCAATGAGCTCGATTTGATGGAGAGTGTTGCAAAATGTTTTTGCTAGATACTTGGCAACTCAGCTCAGTGATGTGGCACGGCAAAACTAAGTGCGTGCTGTGTAACGGTACGAGTTCACACTGTCGTAGCAAGAGTGGCTTTCAATTGATGTGGAGGTAGATCAAATGACCGCAAATGATCAAATGAAGTATTCGTCATGTCAACCTGGAAATTCTAGATTAAATCAATCTGGTATGTGTGGTCGGCGAGACGGCGGGTCGGTATTTTACACCCACCGCGCATTTCTCAAAGGTTAAAGCCCTAAATCGGAAATTCAGAGATTGTGAGTTCGACTCAAACGCACAGACAGTCTTTTCTGCTTCACAACAATTTGCTAGATTTAACAAACATTACTTTCACAACCTGAATTAAGTTCCGTAAAGATTGTTCCCTGACGTCACAGCCATCGTATTAACAAAACTTTTCTCTTATTTGTTAAAGAAAGCTTAATTAATGGAATTAATTGTGCTTACATGAAATTTTAAATTTTTTTAAATCAACAATTGTTATTTGTATGTGCAACTTTTATACTATATTGTTTTATTTAATCATTATTTGACAGATCAGCAATCAGATCAGCAATCAATGTGTTTACGCAAGATATTTTAGCTGTAATTGATTATTATTAACCAATAGTATCAGCATTTTAGTTCTTTATCAAATTATTAGTTCTTTTTTGTATCTTCTCCACTCTCAATGGATATTTGTTCTACGTGACAGCCTGGAAGCCGTAGGCTTTTCGTCTCAATATTAATCTGAAATTTATTTCTGTCATATTCAACCCGAGTTTCAGTATCGTTGCGTAGCAACACGATAATCCTAATGGAATGATAAGTATGTGCTAGAAATCGCTAAAATGAAAAGTTACGAATTCGAAGGTATATAACATTTTTTGGAAAATGTTTATAACATTTTTTGGAAAATGTTTATAACATTTTTTGGAAAATGTTATACTATAAGAAAATTAGCTAGCAGGATCCGGATGAACAGTGAAATATTGAATAAAAAAGTAAAACGATTCCGACATATTTTGACCGAAAATCCCAGTCAAACTCTCTTGTGATCAATAAATCATTCCCTTTATTTGTTTCAAAAAATGGAACACACGAGTTTCCAAAATACCATGTTGAAGGTCCATTTTGACGGGAAAACAGTTGCGCCGTGTAAAGATTCAACAACAACATGTACGAATAGAAAAATGATTTCTATCCAAATCCGTTGTGTAAGATTGGAGGTATCTACATCTTAAAACTAGGGCTAGGGCTCCCTTAGGAATTAGGAATTGTTTTGAAGCATTCAGAAATGTCTTTTCGAATTCGGAGTACCTTTTTGATTTATGCACTGTTTTGAACATTTTTTGAAACTTGAGATCCTTAGATAGTTTATTGTATTCTCATCTTTGCAAATTACTTGATGAAAATACTGTATATAGCGTTTCCATCGTACTGTTTTTTAGTCAGTTAAAAAAATTACTTAAAATAATAGCTCCGTGACGCTCGGACTCATGGTGAATAATATAATAATCAAAATAAACCAATTGAGATCAAATTTAATAGAATATCAAATCAATCAAATCATCATGCAAAGAAAAATAAAATCAAATCAAATTCAAAAAAGTAAATCAATCCAATCGAATGATATAAAATCAGATCAAATAAAAAAATCAACTTCAATCAAATAAAATAATATAAATTAACACAATATCCAAATAATCTAATAATATAAAGAAAAATATATCCAAATGATAAATCAAATAAAAAAAAGGAAAAAGTGTTGATGCAGACCGTTGGGATTGAACTCCAAACCCCATGCGCCTGATGCAGACGCTCCACCACTAGACCATACCAAGATAGAATAGATGAAGTGATTTTCACTACTTATAATACAGGTGTGAGTTGTAAATGACGTGCGAAATTATCTCATCTTAAGCTGACGCGTCACAGCAGAATTAAAACATTTTAATAAACCAAATAAAACCATGGCGACTGGCTTAGCAGTTTGATGTAATAAATAACTTCAGAAAACTATACAAACAATAAAAATGTAATACTGTCTTGTCTAAGCCCCCAAACAAATGATGAATTGTCGGTTAAAAGTTCTCATGGTCAAACACAACAAAAATTGTCTTCTAAGTTTCACCTCAAATAGTGATGTTACAAAACGATTAAAACCTTTCATTAACCATTTCAAATGACGAGAAGAAGAAAACAATCGTGTGTTCTACCAATGAAAAGATAATCACGATGTGAACTAATCCAGGAGTATTAGAAAACAGTTCATTTAATTATGCAATTGTATTCTCGCTAAGCTGCGAGTCGACCATCATGGCTGGCAATGGAAAAAAATTTTATGTCAAATCCAGCTAAAAGTTTGGAATTATCACACAGCTTTCCCATTGTATTTTTAACAATAAAATAGTGTTTCTTGCGCAATCGTTTTTTGTTCGACCTTTGTTAGCACGCAAAACAGTATGTTGAACGTTATTTCAAAAGAACAAAAGAGTTGGTCAAAAATTTAATGAAAACGTTTCTACAATGACAGGATAGACTCAAGATCACTTACGTAACCATTAGTCAAAAACTTGCAATTGTCTAGAAAGGAATAATTGATGAAGTTTCGCCCCCTGGTTTTATCTGAAATTAAATAGAAAGTATCTATTTCTAGATAAACGAATTTTGACCGACTGATCTTTAGAGAAATGATGACATGGCGGCCGCATTGTAGAAAGGGGTGTGTCAGAATTCTAGAGATAGGCGTTAAAGTTAAAGCGTTAAAGTAGGGATTAAAGCTTCTAAAGATAAATCTTCCCTCCGGTATCTACAAATTAATTCAACAAGCCTCCTGGATTGATGAAAGAAATATCTGATATATAGAGATTATCAAACTTGAGAATAAAAACAGTGAATTCGAATCAAACCTTGAAATAATATGTTTATATTTTTTGAAATTACATATCTAAAATATCCCTTTCATTCATATTGATTAAAGTTTATGAATTGAAAAGACAGAATTAATAAATTGAACAAAATGACGCTCATTATTTTTCTTAAAATTGAAATACAAACATTCCACTTCTTTTCTGAAAATTTATTTAACTTGTTTTCGAAACTGAAAATTGTGAGTCTTGTTCTTATTGATCAACATGTCATGAAGTTAATTTACCAGTATATGTAATTAACAAATATAAAATGGGATTGAAAATGAAGTGTATGATTTGTGATAAATAATAATTATATTATTTCTACCGTGTGACAAATATTTTTCAGCTTCTTCCAATGACAAAAAGTTGAAGAATTCAAAAACATTTCAATATTTTGGAGAAGTGAAGCCAGTGGAAATCAACATAACAAGCCTTGTGTTACAAGAATGAAACAAGAAAATGTTTGCATATAAACATAGTCGATCATAGTAGACAATAGACATCTGTTATTTATTAAAATATGTGTTTTATTATTATTATTATTATTATTATTATTATTATTATTATTATTATTATTATTATTATTATTATTATTATTATTATTATTATTATTATTATTATTATTATTATTATTATTATTATTATTATTATTATTATTATTATTATTATTATTATTATTATTATTATTATTATTATTATTATTATTATTATTATTATTATTATTATTATTATTATTATTATTATTATTATTATTATTATTATTATTATTATTATTATTATTATTATTATTATTATTATTATTATTATTATTATTATTATTATTATTATTATTTTTATTAGCAATTAGCAATTAGTAATTAGTGTAGGTCCAGTACTGGACCTTGTCTGATAAAACTTTCAGATCACTAAATCGCTAAAATAATTAAGCAATTGACTAAGCTGACTATCACTGTATAATACGGAGAGTGAACTTTGGAGGAGAGCAATACGCATTAAAACGATTTACAATTAATCAAGACATCTTGATCATTTCCTTCATAATAATATATTTAATTTTACATCAATTGAGTCGATTGAAATTTATAGAGAAAGGCATATTAAAGGCATAAAATATACCAAAGCGCCTTGCAGGCTCGAAGTTGAAAAATGAAGGTAATTTTTCAAGGTACAAATAGTGGTGTGAATCAGTGCTTACTTGCAGACCAAGAGCAAAGGTCGCTGGTCAATTTTATGCATTTAACGTAGCTAGATCTTCATAGAGAATTTTTATTTTATGTGCTGAAAGGAAGCTAGAACATATTAATTATTACAAATTGCAACTCAGTCAAATTTCGAAATCTGAAATTATCCATAAAAAGCACTTCAAATCCGATCCGATCCGAATACCTAAAATATCAACCCGAATCTGACACGATACGATCGTATTGCGTTCTGTTCGAATTCACAAATCTTTATTGCAACTAATATATATATAACATCTGATCATATTATCACATGATAGTATATGTGCCTATATATTTTTGATCTTAACAATCTCAGCAAGTGGGCTTGTGATTTTCATGGCACAGTCTATCAAAATATTAAGAGTTCGTAGAAAATAGAATTTTGTAAGTAAAAAAAGATATGAAAAATGAGTCTCATAGTGCTTCTAGTTATCAAATCTCAAGAATGTAAGTATCATAATTCTTTTAAAATAAAATAAAATTATATAACAAATCGCTAAAATAATTCGATATTAATATTATGTTACATCTTGTTGTCAATATTTCTAAGCGCTATTTATAAAACCTTACAGATGTAGAATGAAAGAAAAGATGACTATAGATAAATTGGTTGTTTTGTTAAAAAAACGAAAACACCTCATTTTGCCAGATTCGTGATATGCATATTTATTCAGAATTTCTTGAAACGAACGCGATGATTTATAGAGTAGAAATGTTCAGAGCATCTTCAAAGATATATAAATACCATAGCCGATGGTAATATTTTAAATGCTCATGTCATGATGTATGATGGAAAGGATTTACTTATATAGAAAATGAATCTACTTTACCATGCATTTGATCGCGACATGAAATCTATCTCGTCTGAATTATTTGGAATAAAAGACAATTTATCTTTAATTTTTATCGAGTTTATATTCTTCTTCGATGAAGTATGGTTGCAATATAGCTGTATGTATATAAATGTTGTTGGATATTATGCCGCTCGTAATTATTATTTGGATCTTATTTGGAAAATGATAAGTGATATTTTAATAAATAATGTTTGCTTTGATCGATTATTATACACTCATATCCAAACTGTATTAACTATTGAAATGTTTTTTAGTTATGTTTTTGTGTCTTTTAAGTTGAAAGCTATTTTTAAACGCTAGAAATATTGTAATTATTATTGATCACAAATCACTACGCTTTATTTTCAATTCAATTTAAAATGTGTTAAATTATATATCCTTTAATTAAATTTCATTAAATGTTGATGAGGAATAATAAGAACAAGACACACTATTTTATTTTTCTAAAAGTGTAGCAAAATACTGTGTCTTTTTGACTCATGGTTACGTAAGTGACCTTGAGTCTATCCTGTCATGGTGGAAACGTTTTCATTTCATTTCATTTTTGACTAAATTGTTAATGAAAGGTTTTAATCGTTCTGTAACATCACTATTTGAGGTGAAACTTCGAAGATAATTGTTGTTGTGTTTTGACCATGAGAATTTTTAAACGGTTCATCATTTGTTTGGGGGCTTAGACAAGACAGTATTATATATTTATTGTTTTTTATTATTTTCTGAAGTTATGTATTAGATCAAACTGCTAAAAGCCAGTCGTCATCGTTTTATTTGGTTTATTAAAATGTTTTAATTCTGCTGCGACATAAGCTTAAGAAGAGACAATTTCGCACGTCATTTACAACTCACACCTGTATTATAAGTAGTGAAAATCACGTCTTCTATTGTATCTTGGTATGGTCTAGTGGTTAAGCGTCTGCATCAGGCGCGCTGGGTTTTTTTTATTTGATTTAATATTTGGATATCTTTTTCTTTATATTATTATATTATTTGGATATTGTTATAATATATTTTATTTTATTTGATTGAAGTGGATTTTTTTATTTGATCTGATTTTTATATCATTCGATTGGATTGATTTACTTTTTTGAATTTGATTTGATTTTATTTTTCTTTGCATGATGATTATTTTGATTGATTTGATATTCTATTGAATTTGATTTCAATTGGTTTATTTGATTATTATATTATTCACCATGAGTCCGAGCGTAGCGGAGCTATTTTTCTTATTGCTGAACAACGTAATGAAATCTGAATTATCAAAACGTTTAAAACTGTTTCGTTAATTATAGAAATAAAATCTGAAAATCAATACCTGCCCTCTGGTAAAGCAAACTGTTCACATATTTGCATTCAGTTAGTAATTATATAAACACTCTTATACAATGTTTTGATTAACTCAGAATTAATAACTTCAACTACTCCGTACACTCTTCGATAGTCTCATCAAATTTTGAATTTTTAACGAATTTTTCGAACGCCGGTGTTATTTTAAAATTTTCTTGAAAGCACTTACATTTTTGTGCCCCGCGCTAGATTGTTTATACCAACACACATCAACGTAGCTTTGAATTTAAAACAGACAGCTTTATCAATGTTCCCACACATTATATGTTAAAGCCTTTATTTGAAAAGAAGTGAAATGCTTGTTTGTAAATATGAAAACAAATTATGAACTTCATTTTGTTTCATTAATAAAATAGGGATCTAAAATATGTCTAAATTCAACGCGTTTTTGCCCTGCTCTAGATTGTTTATTTCCCTATTCGCTTCTTTGATTCTTCAAAACATATTTTTTTGGCTTTAGTTATTCTAGTAATTCAATGCAATTCAGGATTTTGTATTATTTTCTGTGGTTGGGTAATGTTGTAGCCATTCTAAATAACACGCAACAACTATAACAACAGTGTGATTAGATAATATATTTAAATTTATATCATAATATTTTCGCTGCCCTTCGGTAGCTTCTTCAGTGATAATTTTCCGAAGAAGCTACCGAAGGGCAGCACTGTAGAACGGTTACAAAATTACCTAACTACAGTTTATCGTACAAAACACGAGATCATATAAAGGTTTTAATAAATCAATTAAGTGATGGACTTATCTTGATGACTTGTTCAATTTTTTTGTTCAGGAGATTTCAATTTGAATTCGAATTGGCTGCCTGCTAGATTATTAACCTGTGAAATTTTTCAAATCTCTAAATTTTCAATACAATGATATCAAATAATATGCCTGCATAATAAATGTTTGCATAATTCCCGACGATGGATTATCTGTATTATTTCGCCGGTAAGACGTTCATAAGTCGCGGACAGATACAGAAATATAGCGATATACAAACAGACAATATGATTAGTATAAGAAGATAATAAATAAATAGTAAATGGTTCATTTGTTTGCATTGTCTGATTTTTGCAATTATTCATTAATATACAGCTTTGCATTTATGGCATCGAGCACTATTGAAACTGGAAAGAATATCTTTGCTGTTACTTAAAGTTTCACGCTGTAAAACGATCATTAGACATAATGCAATTGGAAACTTACATATAGTTATACTTATTCAATATTACAGTGGTTATTGTTATTTATTGTATAAGTTTATCCTGTTATTAAATCTATGTACGGTAGATAACGTTTTTGTTGCTTTTATGAAATTTATAATGTACAATTTTATTCTTATGGCAGCATTTGGATAACATTTCTGAACTTGTAGGATTTCAGGTCTCATTCGAAGAAATGATGTTGTATTTTTCTGCCTGGCAGACAAAACAACGCTTTGATTTATATCGTGTATTTTATGCTAGTATGATAACTTGTCTTTGGCATGCAATTTGTCTGCTAACTTGTTTTTGTTCAGTTAATATGAATAAAAACATAGTAGGTGCATGGTAACCCTTTAGTAAATATTTGATTTTTCACTTATTAGAACATAAATAAATTGATATAAAACTGATTAGTTTTTTTACTTGCAGGTCCTCCTGTGTCACTACATTCAAATACCAAAGCTGTCAAACATCAACCACCACCATTACTAGGTCAACATACTAGGATTATTCTAAAAAATGTTCTGAAGTACAGTGATGAGCACATTGATAACCTTAATTCACATAATATAGTATGCCAACTCAAAGATTATTGATGATTTTGTTCTCTTGATTATGTGATGACTTTTACAAGATATGCCTACCATCATTATATTTGTACAAATTCATTTCCACTTGCATTTTCTAATACTTATATACCATTTTTTCTTGATCTTGATTGTAAAGATAAAGCTTTGACTATCTATCTTCTATTCATTTTCTTCGTCCGCATATTCTGACAGACCGACAGTTCTAAACACTTGCAGAACGTAAAAGCATTGTATATGGAAGGTATCGCGATAATGAAATTCCGAGTGACTACCCGGCTTTCCCTCGTGGGCCGCAAGATCCTAATGCTGGTCATTACTGAATACACGTTACTGTGTAAACTGTATTTACTGAAGTTTGTGATAGTCAATGACGCTTGATCAGAAGCCAGCAGTGAACAATTCTGTGTTAAACAGATTAACAGTTTGCTCGATTGTTTGCTCAATAATTTCAAGCCACTGTTTCTCTGTTCCATTTTTTTGCCTGCATTACTTTCAAATCATATTCGTGATAACTATTGACACGTTTAAGGTCGCTCGTCGGACATACTCCTGTTTTACAGCTGTATTTGACTCGTTTCCTAAAATTTTATTGTCAGACAAAATCTACCCTAAGATGTTTTTGATAATTGATCTTTTTGTTTTTGATGATAATTGATGTTTTCAAAAGCAAAACACTAAAATATTAAAATACAAATTTAATCATTTTTCGCAAAATTTAACTTGTTTCCTAAAATTTGATGTTTTTCGTAAGCTCATGCTTTTCAGCTATATATTTGATTCGTTTTCTGAAATTTCATATTTTTGGCCAAATCTACTGTCAGGCGACCCAAAAAATGAATGCTAGCAAAAATGAGTTCATTGTTTTGAACAATATTTCAATGCTTGACTCATTTCTTTAAATTTCGTATTTTTGGCCATATCTAGGGTTAGATGACCTAAGAATGAATTTACTTTTAAATTTACGCTATTTCCATTTTATGTAAGGCGGGGCTTGTAAGTAATCATGCTATTGCCATTTTTGATGCAATTGACTTGAAACACATATCAATGGATTCGTTATTAACCAGAGGCGTACATGGTCGGCTTCATTTCTTAAATAAATACATCGAAGTTGATAAAAACCAATGAAAACTGTTTCCATTTTCAACAACAATGCTTTCTCAGACTGAAGCGCTAACTAAGCAGTTTCGCACTTGAATGACTTTCTATTGTCTCTGAGCAACAATGCAGATCGATCTTTTGTTTCGTGTATGGTCATGCGTCAGAATGGAAATTATATAATCAATGTTTGTTGAAAATTATTTAGAAACTGTTCGGATAGGAACGCTATCACATTTGTAAACAAACCCATGCTGGGGAAATTCTTATTTATTCAACATAATCTCACATGTCTACTGATAATGATAGCCGGCAATTCTACTGCAATGAAAAGACATTAATATAGAAAACAATATACATACAAACTTCCTCTTCATCATCGACAACACATTATTATTATTATTATTATTATTATTATTATTATTATTATTATTATTATTATTATTATTATTATTATTATTATTATTATTATTATTATTATTATTATTATTATTATTATTATTATTATTATTATTATTATTATTATTATTATTATTATTATTATTATTATTATTATTATTATTATTATTATTATTATTATTATTATTATTATTATTATTATTATTATTATTATTATTATTATTATTATTATTATTATTATTATTATTATTATTATTATTATTATTATTATTATTATTATATATGAGCGATCGCAGATATAGATTTAACGAGGATTCAAATGCGATGAAACTCGATTGAACAGTTTGATGGGATCAGTGTATTTAACTAAAAAATGTAAACAATAATAAATAGTTTTTTCTTTCGGGAAAGTGGATTGAATCAATTATTGAATAATCAAATCGATGGATTTACAAATGTTGCCATGATGTGAGTGTTGTTTTACAATGTTTAGTGATGAAGCTAAATAAAATGCAGACAAACCCGGGAGTTGTAATAAGGGCCCTATTTATATAATCAATTCAAATGGGAATATTGCTTCACTTTCGAGAGTCGGCGAGTCGTTTACACAGGACTATGTAATAATCTACTTTTAAATAAAACCAGTAATCATGCTATTAAAGATAGGACTGTTTCATGCGTATGAAGCTGAATTAGGGTCAAACTCGATTCACACAGCGATGACATATTTCACAAGGTGATGATGTGTTTTCACATGGCGATGATTTATCCTGAATCAGTGTAGTGTTCAAGCAAAATCACCCCCTTCGTACTATGGCAACGAAATGGCATTATTTGGCACGTTGTTTAGTGTTTTAAAAGTAGATAAAATTGACACCTTGCCTATATGACTTGGAATATGTAGAAAGTACTGTTTATGGCTGAAAATAATTGATGAAATAAGATGTAAATAAGTAATAAATAGTTTTCACATTCTATATACTTATTCAAAAGTCACTTGAATCAAATGTTGAATAAACACGTTATGAGTAGTGAACTATTATTGGTATTTCTCCGGGCTATGCCGATGTTGTATAGGTGAAACACAATTTAATTTAGAAAAGCCCCCGACAAATTGTTACCTTGCAACTTGAACTTTATGACATTCAGTATGATACTCGGGTTTGTGATGTTTCTTGGGTTTTTTTGGGGGGCTATGGCTACTACTTCCACGTGCTTTGGGATAAACTAGATAGTACCAAATTTTGTAAATTTTCTCAATTAAATTGCGACTTCGATCGGCTTTTCTACATAGATTTGTTCATGCATTTATTTTGAGCCAGTTAAACCAGATGATTCACAACTCAATATAAGCATGCATTTGCATGCAACTCGAAGTCTAGTGTTAGCAAAAATGAGCTCAAAATACCAAACCAATGGTTTTGTGTTTATCTTGTTTTTTTAAATTTGATATTTTTGGCAAATTCCAATCTTAGATGACTCAAAAATGAAAGTTAGCAAGAATGAGCTGAACATACCAAGTTCATTGTTTCGAGCAAATTTCAATTCATTTTCTTAAATTTCATATTTTAGACGACTCAAAAGTAAATGGTAGGAAAAATAAGTTTAAAATACTAAAAACATTGTTTTTATCAATATATGACTAATTTCTTTGAATTTCATATTGTTGGTCAATTTCAGTCCCAAGTGACTCAAAAATGAATGTTAGCAAGAATGATCTCAAAATATCGAATTTGATGAAACAAGCTCATTATTGCTCAGAACAATGAATTTAGTATTTTGAGTTCAAAAATGAATGTTAGCAAGAATCAGCTCAAAATGCTAAATTAATGTTCCGTAGTTTGTTTCACTAAGTTTGATATTTTTTGGCAAATTAGATGAACTCAGATGAACTAGAAATTAACAAAAATGAGCTCAAAATACTAAATTCATTGTTTTGAGCAATAGTTAACTTATTTTCTTAAATTTCATATTTTTGGAGAATTTTACTCTTATGGCGACCGAAGAATACCAGTCATATCAGACTAATGGTGTTTGCTATATTGGCTTGTTTCCTAGGAGATGATATTTTTGACCAACATCAGTCTTAGATGACTCAAATATAAATTTAAGGAAAACTCAGTTCATAATAACAAATTCATGGTTTTAAGCCATATTTAACTCATGTCCTTATTTCATATTTTTGGCCAATTCCAGTCTTGAGTGACTTAAAATGAATGTTAGCAAGAACTTGATGAGCTTAAAATATTAAATTTGATGAAATAAGCTTAACATTGCTTAGAACAATGAATCTAGTATTTAGAGGCTCAAAAATGAATGTGAGCAGAAGTCAGCTCAAAATACTAAGTTAATGTTCTTCAGCCATATTTAGTTTGCTTCCTTAAATTTAATATTTCTGGCGAACTTCAGTCTCAGATGACTCAAAAATGAATGTGAGCACCAAGAATGAGCTCAAAAAACTAAATTGATTGATTTGAACAATATTTTACTCACTTCATTAAATTTGGTGTTTTTGGTCAAATCCACCTTCCGATAACCCAAAGATGTGTGTTTGCAAAAATTTGCTCAAAATACTGAATTAATTGTAGTTGGGTAATTTGGTAGCCATTTCTAAATAACACGAAACAACTATAACAACGGTGTGATTAGATAATATTGTAAGCGCCAATTCCTAACAAATTAACTTAAATTATATATTCTACTGCGCATGCTCATAATATTTTGCATAGCGCATATATTAAACTTTAGTTGGCAAAATATCACCGAAAGAACAACAACAACTTTCCACCATCGGACACACGGTATGAATTCTTTACATTAATTATAACAATAATCTTACATATCTACATATTCAATCCTTTTATAGCATTTTATTAGTATTTTAACATCTCTTTCATTTATTTCATTTTTATAGTTTAAAACGGTAATTCGTAAATCGGTAAATCATTACAAGTCGTATTCAACGTTTCTCTATCAAAAATAACAACACATAATATCGTTATCGTAACAAAATGTGTCTATTTATTGTGTCTATCCTATCATTGTAATGTTACTTTCATTCGCTGCGCCAACCCAAATGAACATCATAGAACTGGCGGTTACAGTAAAGTTTTAAACGTATTATTTTACTATCATATCAAATATGGATTATGCAAGTTCATTACCAATCCAAGGCACTCCTAGAGATACGAGAAGAAGGACCACTCAATCTCTAAGAGCAGTAGCAGTTGACAATAATTTATTACATGATCGGCCTGTTAGCAGCCGCGCCTCAAGCGACGGGTTTCAATCAAGAAGACGTCAGGCAATGCAAGCGCTTGAGTTAGCAAAATTCAAACGGAAAAATAAAATTATATTAGCCCAACAAGAAGCGACATTAGCTATTCAAAAGAAAATGAATGCCGCTGATTTAGAGATGAAAAAAGCAGAACTAGAACTAAAATACTGTGAGGAAAGCTCTGTACTAGGTAATGATGATAATCAATCCTTAAATTTATATGATGATATTAAATCTGTAGTAGATTGTTTTATGTCTATTGTCTAATCCATAATGTATTTCCTTTGTTAACTGTAAAGCTTCCGTTTGTCATCATGTATACCTTGTAATGTAAATCACTGTATGTAATATATCAACCCTCTTCTTGTCTGCCCTTCGTGGTGACAACATCTACATTAGGAAAGCTGGTCCACCTTCATAGAGGCTCTGTTTATCAACGGTCATATTAACCCTTATTCATCCTCTCCCTGTTGGTGGCCAGCTATAACTATTACATCAAATATATATCTAATCAACACTTATGTATGTGTGGCGGTATTAATCAATACTTCGTTCATTCCACCCGCTACATATTGGTGACGCAGCCGAATATTACGCGTCGTAAACCCTGGCTAGTATATGGTCCTTTCTGTTAACGTTTTAGTTGAAATTCGCTCCTGGATGAGTGTTATCATGATGAAAAAAAAAGAAGAAAATAATTGAATGCACTCACGCCGTCACAAGCCAAGTTCTGTCAGGAACCACGAAAATTATTAGGGCTTAACCCGACAAGAAAATAAAGATTGCCAGGCTTGAGCACAAAGAATTGTAACAACAAAACAACATTACCAACATAGATATATAACACCATCAAAAACAGAAGATCAAAAAGATAGGCTATATACAATCATGACTTGCACAAAGGCACGCAACAAAGAATTATTAAATATTTACAAGATTTTGTCGCTACAACCATACAACACATACTTAACCAACTATACAACATGAAAGAAAACAAACAATCTAATTCATCTAACTCAATCAAAACATTATTATTAACTTATTTTAAATCATATTCTATTTTATTATACGTATTTTTATTCATTCATTCGTCCTGTATATATTATTTGTTATCTTTCACTCACAGACGGGACTCCGTCTCCGTGGGGGGAAGTTATGTAGTGGATTGTTTTATTTCTATTGTCTTATCCATAATGTATTTCCTTTGTTAACTGTAAAGCTTCCGTTTGTAATCACGTATACCTTGTAATGTAAATCACTGTATGTAATATATCAACCCTTTTCTCGTCTGCCCTTCGTGGCGACAACACCTATAATAGCAAAGCTGGTCCACCTTCATAGAGGCTCTGTTTATCAACGGTCATATTAACCCTCATTCATTCTCTCCCTGTTGGTGGCCAGCTACAAATACATCAAATACAGCTACATCAAATACACATCTGATCAACGTCTATGTACGCGTGTGGTATTTAATAGTCATCGACTCATTCCACCCGCTACAAATCAAACGAAGATAAGAAATCTAATGTGAAAAAATGGATACAATCTATTACAAAAATGGATACAGTCTATTAACGATGGCAATATCAAAACAGAGGATAATCACTGAGATAACAACTTAACATCCTTAGTAGCGAAGTTAAGCCTTCCTCAAGTCAAGCCACCGGACTTCTCTGGTAATCCAGTTGATTATCCGCGTTTCATAAAAGAATTTTAGCAAATGACAAAAGATAAAGGGCTAACCGATAATGAAAAATTGTGGAATTTAGAAACTGCTGTATAGGAGAAGCTAAAATCTAAATAAATAACTGTTTAGAGGGTGGTTTAGAACGAGCACTGAAAAAACTAAAACAAGGCTTCGGAAAAGCTTTTGAAGTTGCCGCTACAGCAATCAAAACCGTAATAGCAAGAGGGCCACTGATCTGGATAGAGCTTCTATTGTTTCAAAATTGAAGCCGGCGTTTGAGGCCAACCGCCATGACAGAGTGACCCATTCACTTACAAATTTTCGTACTGCTTCTACTTGTTAAATAACTAATCTGCATTCGCAACAGGCTGCTATAAACCCGGAAGTTTTCAAATTTTAAACTTGTAATGCTGTGGATCCAC
Source organism: Haliclystus octoradiatus (assembly GCA_916610825.1). Classification (NCBI taxonomy): domain Eukaryota; kingdom Metazoa; phylum Cnidaria; class Staurozoa; order Stauromedusae; family Haliclystidae; genus Haliclystus; species Haliclystus octoradiatus. The sequence continues at coordinate 15,867,111 of OU744450.1, forward strand.
TGCCGAAGTTACCTATTATTTAGATAACAAGGTGAGTGCTAATTGAGTTTTGTTATTGGCCATTTATCACTTAGAAATATTTTGACTTGTTTTTTGTTGTTGTCTTTACCTTTGTCTTGTTGATTTATGTGATACAGCCAAAACAAAAAACCCAAGACAACGTTTATTAGACGGAAGATCGTATCACGTTCGTTCTCCATCAACGTATCAGTATTTCAATTTAAATGTTTCTAAATTTGTTGACTCGAAACAGCCTATTTTCTCTACGTAAACATATCGAGAACACCATCGTGTTTTGAATTTATTCGAGAAACTATCAAGTTTGTGTTTTGTTTATTTAAATAAGCTGCGTTTGGTTTCATCAAATATCTGTAGAAAAGATGGTTATATTCCATTGATATTGACAATGGTAGCATGAATTTTCAAACTTCTGACCAGGCTACACAACCGTAGTTTCATTAATCCTCAAATTTGAACTGTTTTTAAAGCGTTTGCACTGTGACTGTGTCTGTAGCTACATGAACATTAGTATAATGTTGACAGTGCAGATCAAGATATCGTAGTAAAAGTATTATAAAAAGAAGACACGGGAACAAATTATGTTATTCCTTTTTTTCTGTATAAGTGTAAATATAATATCTTAGCAAGCAACATTAAGTATTTGATCTGAAAGTCTAAAGATTAAATATACATTTAATTTAACATAATCACTTGAAATCAAGTTATGTATTACCTTAACTGATCCAAGTCAAGGTAATAAGGTAATTTTCATGCCTGGAATTTTATTATCCTCGTATCATAGCAATTTGAATATTATATGGCATTAATACTATTAAATCTAATAATTTATTAAGAAAATCCCAATAAAACCATGTTACAAATCATTCCATAGCCCTACTGATTATTGAAAAGAACTAATTTGTTCAGTCTTTTCCGAACAAGATTTCCATTTGCTTTTAATGTTGCCTCTTTTACCAAATCGTACATTCGCACTTTACAATAGCAAAAAGCAATTAATTTTATTAGAGAAGATACATGGCTGTCACCAACTGCAGTGTCAAGCATGTGCTCTTCTAGAGATGTAAACGTTTTCGACATGTCGATGTCTTGTAAGACGGACACACCAATAGCCATACACATTCCTTTTGCACGTGGTAATTTTCCCTTTGATGTAGCCAGCATTCTCTCGGAACGTTTCTCTGTTTCTTGACATATCAAAATAACACTGGATGATGGCTTCCACAGTCCCCCTCTGTACTTAATTCTCATGAAATTAGTTGGCTCCTTATAGGCCTTCTCTGATGACAGCTGTACAGCATTTCTCGCACAAGTTTCTTTATAGCCATTCTGGCAACATACCCACCAATGTAAGAGATTGCAGCTTTCTTGAATTCAGAAATATTAGTTATGTTTGGGGAATCACTGTAGTCATGGTCAGATGGAGGGGGTGATCTGTCCCCTAAATCATACTTTTTTATCAATGACACAGTTGATATTGATATTTCTTTGTCATTTATGTTGCAGATGTCAACAACAATTTCCTACTCCACCTTGGATGCTGCTTCTCAGTAAGAGGCGTTTATATGCAGCTGTGAACTGCTGCGCTGTTGGGTTATTATTAAAACCTCCAGCAGAACGAACTGCACCAAAGAACAATTCCAGGTAATCTTGACTGAATTTATACATCAACAGATATTTCATTGGGGCATCATTCCTTAACATCATTAGCTTAACCAATTCTTGAAAAAGTGCTTGTGTGCTCCTAATAGCCACCAAGAAGCCTACAAAACCTGTTTTTCTGCGGGTCTGATGCATGGCAGTACCAATTGTATTTTTCAATCCAGACATATAAACAAACGCGGTTTCAAGAAAGGAATTCCATGTTTCTTTGTTGCCCATCCTGAGTGGGGATTTGTAACCCTAGGCAAAAAGGTTTCTGGAGTTCAAAATGTCAAACAAACGATCAAATATTTTTATAAATTTTACGGTCGCAGCTGATCCTTGAAACTCATTCAATTTCAACTCATCGGTACAATATTCGATAGCGTCTGCAACACTTGCACTCAAAGTCTGGGCTGCCAGGTTGATCTTGATTTTCTGCTGCCTCCACATTATGTGACTTTGCTTTAATTTATTTCCAAGTCTTAAACCTTGAAAATCTTGAATTTTGTACAAATGTTCAATGTATTGCCAAATAATTTTATTGCCATCCTTGTCAACCATAATAATAAAATTGCAGTGTCAGGGCGAATGCTCTAAGCTGTTCTGGATATTTACAGCCCCTCCCATTTTTTCCAGTAGCTATTCTGCTTATAATTTGTTTAGGAACACCACAAAGTGACTGTCTAGCTGTCTCTGGTATTTTTCAGTGATTAATTTTTTTGCTGTTGCTTAGATCAGATATTATAGTCTTCAGGGATTTTACCTTAATCTTTAGACGTCGTGTTGACTGTTGTTTTACTTTTAATTTAATATTAAGTTTATCAATTCTATCATTAATTTGATTAAGTTCACTCTTTAATGTTTTGGGTGATTTCTGTACCCATTATGTATGATCCGTAGCTATAGCACATTGTTCCTTAAGCGACGAGCAAGGTGGGGGTGTTATTGTTAATAAAATTATCATCAGCATTTGGAATTTTGTTTTCTCTTTTGTCTGGCGCTTTCCTTGTCTTTGTTTTCTAAAAGTTGAATTATTTTTGATAATCACATCCACGGAAAGGTATATATCTAATAGTACTGGGGTCAAGGGGCACTAGGACATGGGCAGAGCATAAATAGCACAGGCATTAGTGAATTGAAATTCCCTACACATTGACCACCTTCCACAAATTTGATACAATGAATATCAGCATCCCCTACAATTTCATGCAATTGCAATCTTATGGTACAGTATATATACGGTATAGTAATTTGTGCAAAAATTCCATTAGGGAAGCCATCCTTGATATAAGGCACTGGAAGATAAATTAGGCTATATTTAAATTAAATTAAATGTATTCTAACTTTACCTTTATCAAATGTTTTGAAAAATTTTTGAAACGTGTTGGCACAGCATTAGGTTTTAATTTGACATTTATCTGTGTTCTGTCAATTAAATTTTCTGTGAAATGGTCAGAGCAAATTCTAGAGTGGGTTGATGGGATCCAACCTTCACGATGTATGTTGACTAACCACGAATCTTTTCTGTCATTATCTGAAGGAAAACTAAATTTCAACAACTAAATCAGATGAAAAGCACATCCCAATGTTAATTAAATTCGATTTGGAGTTATCCTTACGCATGAAAAGATTGTGGGTGTTTTCTTTTCGCAGAACTTTCTTCATCTTCACTCCCTTCGCTTTCACTTCTAACAACTAAACAGACCCGCTTTCTTTTACGTCGGTTATTACAACCGAATGCACAACACTGCGTTCCTCTCTTAGACATTGATAAGGACACAATAGTGACAGTATAAATCTTGAAATGAAACAGTATAACATGATAGACGCAAACGCTAGTAAGCTTATCTGCGACCTTGTTGTTGTATGTTTTTTGACTTTCCCGCGAAAAAATTGGTCAGAGTCACAATGGCGGTCTGTAATCTATTGTGGCTTCAATTGCCGCGGACGGAGACAATAGGAAGATCTATCCAGTCTTTATTTTGAGATGAGTGAGGAGGGCAAATTGAAGTCATGATGCAAAAGCTATTCAACGATTTTCTGATAATATTCAAGATTGTGTTGTCATGCTAAATCAAATCGCTTATGAAGCAGACATGAACTCAAACATAACTTTGCAAAAGTTGTCAGAAAAATGCCTGATTCTATGAGAGATAGATGGTCAGCGACTGCCAAAAAAGTACGGAAAACCGGTAGAATTCCGTTGCTATCAGACATTTCAAATTTCATTTCCACTCAAGCTGAAGCCATGAATGATCCTATATTGGGAATAATTAATGACAATCGTCGAAAAGCTCATAAAGTATATTCAACACAAGAAACGGAATCTGAGACTATACACAGTATTGAACCAACAAAAAATTATAACAACAATAGAAAACAATGCGTTATTTGTAACGAGGAAACCGATTAAAAAGGTGTGCATAACTTATTGAAAAATCTCAACAACAGCATGAAACCTTTTTTTCCTGTTTTTGAAATTGAAACAGTCGAAGATACCGTTAATTCAGATTCAGACGAAAACAAGAACACTTATGAGACGGTCGGTGTAACAAACACAAATGACTGTGCTATTGTACAAATTTTCCCAATCGATTTAGAAGCACGGAATGGCAAAAGTATAGAAACGTATGCACTTTTGGACACGGGTTCGTCCATAACTCTGTGTGGTAATGCTATTGATAAGCAACTAGAAATAAGTGGCGAACGGCAGGTATTGCAATTTTCAACAGTGGCAGAACAAAAGGAGAACATCAGTGCTTTTACTCCGTCACTAATCGCAAAATCAGTAGAGGATGATGCAAAAGTAGATCTACCAAAAGTCTGGGTAATCAACAAATTGAACGTCCCAATTGACCTCTCGAAATTCCCGCATTTAAAAGGCGTGAAGTTCACTGAAGCACATAATGTGAATGAAGTGGGCTTAATAATAGGAACTGATGTGCCACAACCATAAGTGCACACAGAGGTAAAAGCATGGAAACAACAGCAACCAATTGCAGTGAAAACTATGTTTGGCTGGTGTTTAATAGGGTGCCCAGGAAAGTCAAACTATGCTGGTCTAGTCACCCACACAGTAAATTCTCTTCATAAAAACGAAAAACTGAATGATTTCGTTGAACAATTTTGGGCTGTAGAGAGTAATGGGATATTGCCCAAAAAACCTCAATCACTAGAAGATAAAATGTCACTAAGCATCTTAAAACAAACTGCTCAATTGGTAGACGAGAGATACGAGACTGATATGCTTTGGCGTAAAGAAACAAAATTACCAAACAATAAACAACTAGCTCTATCCCGGCAAAACGGATTAACAAGAAAGTTTATTAAAAACCCCACCTTCTACAAAAGTTACAAATCTGTAATAAATGAATAGATTGCCAATGGTTATGCAGTTAAACTGCCGTGGGAAAACAACATCAATGAGACTGGAAATAAACGCTTATGGTACTTTACCACATCACAGGGTAACTAATCCTAACAAAAAGAAAATCGAAGTACTGTTTGATGCCTCAGCAACATATCAAGGAGCATCATTGAATAATTCTATTATGCATGACCCAGACTTGACAAGCACTTTAGTGGGTGTGATCACCAGATTTCGAGATAAAAACTACTTTAGTAGCCGATATAAAAGCAATGTTTCATCGCCGATATAAAAGCAATGTTTCATAAAGTAAACAAGGAAGATACCTCAGCATTGAAATTCTTATGGTGGAAAATGGTCTTAACGTACCTCCTCAAGAATACGCTATGCAGGTACATATCTTTGGGGCAACCGACTCTCCTAGCTGAACTCAAGCATTACAACGTACAGCTGACGACCAAAATACGGAGTTCAATGAATCTACAATTTCAACAGTGAAACGCAATTTCTATGTTGACGACCTACTGAAATCTGTCCAATATCTGAGAAGGAGGCAATTGACCTAGCAAAAGATTTAACGAAGCTGTTAACAAAAGGTGGGTTTCAGTTAACAAAATGGCATAGCAATTCATCAACCGTGATTAATACCATTCCACAAGAAAGTAGAGCAAAATCTGTAGCAAGCATAGAACTTTGTCAGCCTTCAACTCAAAGAGCATTGAGTGTGCATTGGGATGTCTCTAATGACACATTTGGTTTTGCTGATTATGATAAAGTCTCAAAATCAAAGTCTACGAAGAGAGGAATCCTTTCTAGAATCAGCTCAATGTATGATCCTTTGGGTATTGCAGCACCTCTTATGTTAGCAACGAAGTTATTATTGCAATCACTGTGGAGTCTTAAACTTGGATGAGATGATGACATACCGGAACGCGAGTTACGACTATGGCAAAAATTTTTTAAAGATACCTCGTCATTTTAAAGTAGAGGAAACAACAAATATTCAAATCCATAACTTTGCTAAGACATCAGAATATGCTTATGTTACAGTATCTTATCTAAGGTCGACGAACAAATTTGGGGATGTGATGTGTTCTTTCTTACAAGGAAAATCAAGATTAGCGCCATCAAAGAGTGTGACCATTCCGCGCCTCGAGCTTCAAGCTGCTGTCACTGCTGTGAGAATTTCATCCATGTTGAAGCAAGAAATAGATCTCACAATCGACGATGTAGTATTTTGGACAGACTCAACGACGTTACTGAGATATATTGCAAATGAAAGCCGTAGATTTTATCCGCTCGTTCCCAACCGCGTTAGTGAAATTAGAGAAAATTCACTTCTAGGTCAATGGAGGTATGTCCCCGCCCATGAAAATCCTGCAGATGTTGTATCTCGCGGAGCAACTGCTGAAGAGATTATGAGAAACAAGAAATGGTTAAATGGTCCGCAGTTTCTACAGGAGTGCAATACTTCATGGCCACATAAGATTATTATCGACATCAAACTAGGAGCTAGTGACGCAGAAAGAAAAACCAAAGTGATTATTAACTCAATGGCAGCTGAAGAAAATCTTACTAATCAGTTTATCGAAAAAGATTCAAATTGGCATAAATTAGCAAGGAAAACTGCGTGGCTGAGAAGGTTTCTTCGATACTTGTAAAATCCTCAACTTTGTACCAAAGTTCCACTAACACAAGCAGAAATTGAATCATCCAAGAACGCCATCATTAATTATGTACAACGCCAGCATTATTCTTAAGAAATCATGCATTTAAAGAAAAATAAACAAGTGACAACTAAGAGTACTCAAATCAGCCTTAAACCCACATTGATCGATGACATTCTTCGAGTTGGTGGTAGACTATACCATGCCCCAATCAGGTTTTTTGCAAAGTATCCAGCTATACTGCAAAAGAATCACCACCATGTATCTGCATTAATCTTATAACATTATCACATCAAATGTCACCACTGCGGAAAGGAGCATCTATTGTCAGAAGTTAGATAGTTATCAAAGCAACTTGTACAAAACTGTTTCCTGTGCAGAAAACGCAACGTACCAAAAATGCAACAGTTATTAATGGGAAAGTTACCCAAACAGAAATTGCAATCGGTAAAACCTCCATTCTCTGTTACTGGTCTTGATTACTTTGGCCCAATCACTGTTGCAGAAGGGAGAAGATGCGAGGAGAGGTATGGGTGTATATTCACATGCTTAACTTCAAGAGATATGCAACTAGAACTTTCAAACTCATTAGATACAGACGGCTTCATCGATACATTACGCCGCTTTATCAATCGCCGAGGACGCACAGAAGAAGTATTCAGTGACAATGGTACCAATTTTGTATCAGCAAAAAAGATTTGAAAGAAGCATTGCAAGAATTAATTCAACAAAAAACCGAAAATTATCTGAAGCAAGACGCAATACAATGGAATTTTCAAACAGCAGCAGCAAGCCATATGAGTGGAATATGGGAGAGACTAATTAGGCAAGTAAGAAATTTCCCCATAGCAACTATTGGAACTCTTGGTCATCGTCGCCTCTCAACCATACGCTTATAAACACTATTGACAGAAGTAGAAGCCATATTAAACAGCAGACCTATCACGCCATCATCTGATGATCCACTGTATTGTGACACACTAACACCTAATCATCTTTTAATGCAACGTCAATCGGCAGTGTTTCCATCAGGATTATTCAAGGGAAGAGATATCTATACCAGAAGAAAGTGGAAGCAAGTGCAATACTTAACAGATTTATTCTGGAAGAGATAGAGCAGGGAATACTTACCAACCCTTCAGAAATTACAGAAATTGACAAAGCAGGAAGTAAATGGGAAGAAAGAAGACTTAGTGCTAATAGTTGAAAGCAATCAACCTCGTGGTACTTGGTCCACAGGAAGAATTATTGATGTATATCCTGGGAATGATGGTAAAGTTAGGGCAGTAAAAGTACGAACAAAATCATCTGTATCGGCTCGACCTATTACAAAAGTATGTTCTCTTGAACAAACATCCACATGAACATTGGTATTTGTTTATTTACAACAGCATATACTTTATACTGTATAATATTGGTTTATTACTGGAATTATTACTACGTTATTAGTATTGGTTTTATTATTACTATTATTACATCTACCACAATTACGATATTGGTTAATTCTATATTATTTGGTTTGATCAACTATTCACCATTGATGATGATGATTTCGAACAATCTGATGAAGAAGACGTGACAACATTATGATGAAGATGCCAAAGCCATATCTTTCTCATATGTTTATTAAACTTAGTGTCCAGTTTAAATTGTTGCTTACCTTGTTAAATAATGTACTCATAAAGTCGTACATTGGGAGGCCTAATGTAAGCGCCAATTCCTAACAAATTGACTTAATTTATATATTCTACCGCGCATGCTCATAATATATTGCATAGCGCATATATTAAACTTTAGTTGGCAAAATATCACCGAAAGAACAACAACAACTGTCCATCATCGGACACACGGTATGAATTCTTTACATTAATTATAACAATAATCTTACAAACTAATATCTATATATTCAAATCTTTTTATAGCATTTATTAGTATTTTAACATCACTTTCATTTATTTCATTTTTATAGTTTGAAACGGTAAAACGGTAATTCGTAAATTGGTAAATCATTACAAATCATTCCAAGTCATATTCAACGTTTCTCTATCAAAGAAAACAACACATAAGATCGTTATCGTAACAAATTGTGTCTATTTATTGTGTCTATCCTATCATTCTAATGCTACTGTCGTGCGCTGTGCCAACCCAAATGAAAATCATAGAACTGGTGGCTACAAATATATACTTAAATTTATTTATAATATTAATACTAAAAGAATAGGAAGAAGTCAGAGACCACACCTTCTTATACTGTTAATTTAAGTTTCATGCTTTTATAGCAATCATCAGACAGAAATAAATAATTGCCGCAGCTATTGTTTTGCATGACAATAGCTTTCGAATTGTCGCTAGAATTGTCGCTAGATTTTTAAATGCGGTGAGGTTGATCATGTTTAACTTCCTAATTGTTAAATCAATTTACTATGTTTTTGTTGATTTATAATTTGCCAAGAGGAAACTGTTTTCATTTCTACATTTAGATATAAGCTCTGGTCTAGTGTTCTTTAATATTTATTTTGCACTGATAATATGGAGCTTTTCTGCAATACATAGCTAACATATCTTTGTTTTGTCGCTGTAAGCGTTTGCCGTTCAAAGGGACGTCCATTCAATTCCGTAATGAATGTGGTTGTTTTTATGGTTACCAATATAGTTAGAAAGTTGCGTGCTTGTTGAATATTTGCTGCGTCTGAAAGTCATCATATGTTGGGTATAACGCTGTTTAAAAGTCCAGTTAGTTCAGTTAAACCGATGTAATTCTTTCCGCCTTTGTCTTCAGCTGTTGTGACTTTTGCCTTGTAGATTAAACTTTTTGTTAGATATTTAATGTTGAGCGGACATGAGGATTTTGATTTGCAGTTTCATAATTTAATTCTGTTATTATTAACCCATTCAGTCATTTTTACTTTATAGTTGTGATTAGTAATAATTGTTTTCATGTTGGATGTACAGCCATAGCTAACTCTGAGAGTGTTTTCGTTGAAAATTTTCCTGAGTATATAAGACTGTAAATATAAGACGGAAAATGTTTCTTTACAAATGTAAGAATAGTTCTACCGATATTTGTTTGAACACTTTATTTTATATTTTATACCATATTTTATTGTAAGGTGGGTTAAACCATATAACCCGCCTTTTTCGGCTTATGTGGCTGTTGCATGTTCGTGTATGTTTTGGTTGATATGAAAATTTTGAATCATGGTCGCTAGCTTTTAGTGCGTCTTCATAAATAGATTTTTCTTTCGAAAACTTCCTTGCTAGAAGATAAGTCGGAAATCCTTTGGCTGATTGCTGTGGGAATATGCTTCAGTATAGTAAGTGGATGATTGGATTTAGTATTAATTTATAAAGGCTCGTCATTTGCTTTTCTGTAAGGCTTGAAAGTGCCGTTATTCATGTTAAATGTTATATCAAGAAAGTGTTATATCGACGCGTTTTATGTTGGACTTTGTAATTTTCAGGCCAGCTTCCTCAAATATTTTTATCATTTTTTCGCGAAGTCTTTCTGCTTGTTGTCCAGATTTATTTCGCATGGCGACAACACCATCATCTCTGTAAAGTACAATTTAAATGTATTTATATTTATATAAAAATTTAAATATATATTATCTAATCAGACTGTTGTTATAGTTGCTGTGTGTTATCAAAGTTACTAGAATAAAGTGGTTAGGAAATGTATTGTTCCGTCTGTAGTATGTTTCTGTTCCGATTTAATCGGTGTCATGTGATGAGCAACTGGGATGGTTATGAATGCAGACAACAGAAACAACAGAGACTGTGTTAAACATACTAGCTAAAGATAATTATTTCTGGGGATTTTGTTCTATATCGTCTTCCAAATGCGATAATGAAAACAATAAAAGATAATATTCTGGCATAATTTCATTTGAAATATATAGCTGAAAAGAGTGGATCAATACACTGTATACAACCCAGACTTCAAAGATATAAATTAAAGTGCGTGACGATCTAGAATATAAGAACAACGGGATGTGTATCAAACCTATAATACTAAGTATTAAATCAAGACATATAACAACATCTTGTGAGTGTAAATTTTAATTCTTGGTTGTATACTGTAGTCAAATATAAAATTTCTAATTAAATTTCTGAATTAAAATTAGAAACCGTCACAAAGTACTGTGTTACTATTGCAAATACAATAATGAAGTTTTGTGTTAAGTAAACTACATAAATTATTTTGACGAATAAAACAACATATGCCAATAGAAATTCTATTCTAAAACGATGGAATGATTCCTTGCGATTTGATTGGTCGTTGAGCGTGCAGGTAAAAGTCGATGAAAGCAAGCGGCATCCTTTGTTCTCAAGTCGTTGAATGATTCCTAGCAATTTGATTTCTTGATTCAGTGTGCAAAAATAGATGAAGACATGCGGGAAAGTTGAACCAGGGTTTCTCGGGTTTCTGACCCAGAGGTTTCTGATTACCCCCAAACAAAATCAAAACAATTAAAATGGGAAAACGGAATTTTAATTTCGGATATAATTTACTTAATATTACTAATGATAATGTCGATAATAGTAACAATGGGTCCAGTCTCTCTAAGAAAACAGACGATCAAATTGACAAACTCCTGCTAAGTTCAACAGCAAAAACAACAAAATTCAAAACGGCTCATGCAATTAAAATATTCAAAGGTGAGTTGCAATTACACATTATTTTTACAACATACATGAAAGCAAGATCTAAATTAAAATATTTGTATGTTATTAATAGAATGGGCACTTGTAAGTGGAATTAACAAAGAACTCGAAGTAATGACACCTAAGAGTCTCGATACTGACTTGAGACGATTTTACGCAGAAGTACGGAATAAAGATGGCCAAGACCATCTAAGTCCGCATTGATTGGCATTCGCTATGGCCTCGAGCGTCACCTCAACCAACCACCTACAAACAAAGGAATAAGTTTTAATGATGTGACATTTAAAAGATCAATTCTATTTTGAATGCAACGATCAAGGAGGTTAAAAGAAATGGGAAAGAGAAAGTTACCCACAGGAAAGCAATTACAGAAAGCGACCTAATAAAATTAAAGAACAGTAAGGTTTTTTCAATTGATGGCCCCCACATACTGCTACAAAACGTTTGCTTTAACATTAATATATACTTTTGTAGAAGGGGAAGGGAAGGACAGAGGTTGCTGACAAAATCTTCATTTGAGTTCAAAATTGCTGAAAACAATGCAGAATATGCAAGCATTAGCCATAATGAGTTGGATAAAAATCAACAAGCGGGGATAGATGAAAAATACGATTACGTTAACATGGGGAGATTATTTAAAAGTAACAATAAAAATGATTCAGCCCTGAAAGTATACCTTTCAAAATTAAATCCAAATTGCCAAGCACTTTTTCAGTATGAAAAGAGAAAGTGGACGGCTGACTCTCACGACAATATATGGTACGAAAATCAGCTTTTGGGAGTAAATAAGCTTGGCGTAATGATGAAGTCTATAGGTGAAGATACAGGACTTCCACAGCCCTAGACAATCCATTGCGATAGAGCTACCTCAATAACTTTACTGTCGAATGCTGGCATGGCCAGCTGGCATATCATGTCAATCTCCGGCCATACAAATGAGCAATCATTGCAACATTATAATGCTAGGCCAACAGAAAATCAACTAAGGCAATGTAGTGATGTGATATCAAATGCACTGGGAAATTCTGGGGCTCTTCCTGTTAATCAAGCTGGATGCAAGTTTAGTTTGTCCTTGCCATCAGCACCAGTTGCAGGTCCGTCTACGTCTTCGGGTTATAATCATCATCCATTTCAACCAGCGTTCAACAATTGCTCGATCACCTCCATTACCATCAATTATAACAATTAGATAATTTATATCTCTTTAATATAATAAAATAGTTCAAATGTTACATTGTTCAAGTAAAGTTAAATTAAAATATAATATGATCATTCATGTACTGTATTTTCTCTGATCTTTCATCGCCAACAGTCTGAAAAATAATGACGGAATTTTCTGCATTGATCACACGAGGCGTCTAGTCCAACCACATCACCTGATCAAAACAACGATTATAATTGAGTCTAGCGGTGTTCGATTTTTTCGTGAATGGTCTTGACAGTTTTGTTGAAAAAAATAAAATTCATAACTTTGGACACTAGAAAGATTAAATAGGTATGATTTTCGTTTTAGATTATGATTTTCGTCGCGTTCATGCACAGGTTTTTCCATGCTTCATCGTAAAATTCTTGCACGTGTGATGTTGGAAGACACAAGTGAAATGTAATGAATGAACGAGCCTTCCGAGGCGAGTTGGTTCATTACACTTCCCAAGTGTCTTACAACATTCCGAGTTGAAAATTTAATTAAACAACATATGCTGGTTAAAATCGTTGAGAAATTTGAAAGGAAAATCGAGCTTTTGTAGAAGTAGTTAAATATATATACCCGGTTTCATGTTTTCTATAAAAATGCAAACAATTTTGTGCACAATAAAATTCAGCTCTTTTGTATTATCTACCTAAACTAATAATACTGTCTGTTTATATATCACTATATTTCTATATTTCTATCCACAGATTATAAAGACGAGATACAGCACTGAATGTTCGAAAATTGTGATTGGCCAAATAACGGCCATTATGTATGTTGCCTATTTTTGACGCATTTCATCGTTGTCCATTACGATTTTAGGGATTTATCGACAAAATGATACTTGGAATAATTCACTTTTGAAGTTGAATTCAGCCTTATCAGGGCTACGCAATGGAAGTGGATGGATGGTACGCTATATGTAAAATTCAAAATCATAATTTTGATATTAGCAAATTTATTTTAAATGCCATAAATTCAAAAACCTAAAACGTCTACTATTGAAATGAAGAAAGGACGACAATATTTATAGTTTATCACATAAATTTCATTGCAAACTGTAAAATAATATGCACTGGTGCTTGGTGATATGTAATAACATGATGCTTGGTGATATGGAATAACGCAATCACAGTCAAAGAATAGGCTATTTGGAGTGGATTTTATGGAAATTACTGCATACGGTTTTGCCATTATTTTCGATCGAATACGAGCACACGCACTCCAAAACAACGGTATTTCAAACTCGGAAAATTCGTGTAAAGAGCCACATACATTCGATAAATTAATGAAATGATATTACGAAATATTATTTGCAATGTAACTGTGAATTTTATTTACCAAAAATGCTTGTATTCATATTTTATATTCAATTTTTCTCTTCAGTAAAATCAATGATTTTGTTCTACTTTCGTAAGTCAATAAAATATTGTCTTCCAGTACACAATATAACATTATCAAACGATCATCTCAAAATAGAAGATTTACTTTCCTGTTATTTTCCTTCAGCATGAAAATTGCGCAAAAGAAACATGTAATTTGCCTTTAAAATAGGTGCGATTTTAGCGCGTAACTGCAGCCAGGACGGTCATCGAGGGGCAACATACATAATGGCGTCCGAGAACAATTGAATTCGAAAATACAATGAATTCGACTTTCAGTGCCGTATCTGGTCGTTATAATCTGTGATTTCTATCTTTCTATCTTTCTATATTTCTGTGTCTGTACGCGACTTATGTAATGGCGAAATAATACACATACGCCGTTGTCGGCAAATTATGCAAACATTTGTGTCAAGATAACCATGTATATTAAAAAATTTGTAGTATGGAAAGTATGGGTCTGTGACGTTGTTTTAGATTAATGTAGTACATCTGATATTTTATTTGATATCATTGTATTGAAAAATTTAGAGGTTGGAAAAATTTCATAGGTTGATAATCTAGCGGGCAGCTAAATCGGATTCAAATTGAAATCTCCAGAACAAACATATTTTGCATTAAATATAAAAGCTGCGTGGAAATGGTTTGAACAAATGAAACTGAAACTAAATCAATTTTATGATATTAAAACCAAAAAAAATACTGAATTACATTGAATTACCAGTATAACTAGGCCAAACAAAATATGTTTTGAAATCAAAGAAACGTAGGCCTATTTCATGCAGTGGTGATATCAGCAATCTATAGAGCGCAGCACAAATGCTATTAAAATTAAACAGGCTTTAGGTAAATAATTTTTATTGAACCAAATGCCGTTTATTACTTTTCCTAAAATCGAAATATAAACATTTCACTTTCAAAAAGGCTATTTTAATATGTAATTTGTGAGAAAACTAATAAAGCAATCTGTTTTGAAATAAGAAATCTATCGTGGGGCATATAAACAAATGAACTTGCAAGAAATTTCAAAATGACTTATGCGTTCGACTAATTCGAAAAAATATTCAAAGTTCGAAGAGATTATCAGTTTACTGTCTAAAATTACAGAGTTCTGAATTAATCAAGGCATTGCACAAAATTATTTTTATCATTTATAATTTATAATTTATTATTTGATATAAAAATATGAATCCTTTGGTTATGAGCGGGCATTCTCTTATTTTCAAATTTTGCTACCATAATTAACAAAGGATTGTAAACATCGATTAAATTTTAAATTTCATTTTGTTGATTTGCTATAAGAATAAGACACAGTATGTTACTACAGTTTCGAGAATAAAAATAGCGGTATCTTGTTCTTATTGTTGATCAACATTTAATAAAGTTAAATTCAGAAATATGTAATTCAACAAAATTAAATTGAATTGAGCGTATGATTTATGATAAATAATAATTATAATATTTTCAGCGTTCAAAAATCGCTTTCAACTTTAAAAACAGAAAAACATAATTCAAAGACATGTTTCAATAGTTAATACAGTTTGGATGAGTGTAACAAACCTTGTATTACAAAAATAAAAAGTGAAGGTGGCATACAATTATCGTTCATAGCAAGCATTATTTATTAAAATACAACTTACCATTTTCCAAATGAGATCCAAAAAAAACTATACGAGTGGCATCATCTCCGAACAACATTTATATACATAATTGCAGGTTCTCTGAGTTAATACAACAATCAATAATAAGTTAACAACCATATTTTATCGAAGGAGAATGTAAACCCGATAAGAATAAAATATCAGCTGTCTATTATTCGAAATAATTCTGACAAAGAAGGATCATTTAATATCGTGATCAAATGTATCGTAAAGTAGATTCATTTTCTATATAAGTAAATCCTTTCCATCATACATCATAACATGAGCATTAAAACTTTACCATCGGCTATGGTATTTATATATCTTTAAAGCTGCACTGGACATGTCCACTCTATAAATCATCATCTCCTTTTCAAGAAATTCTGAATAAATATGCATATCACGAATCTGGCCAAAATGAGCTGTTTTCGTTTTTCTATCAAAACAACTAATTTATTCATAATCGTCTATTCTTTTATTCGACATCTGATCTGTAAGGTTTATAAATAGCGCCTAGAAATATTGGCAACAAGATGTAACAAAATATCAATATCGAATTACTATAGCGATTTATTATAGAATTTTATTTCATTTTAAAAGAATGTTGATGCTCTTACTCCGGAAAATTTGATAACAAGAAGAACTATGAGACCAATTTTTCTCATCTGTTTTTTTTAATTATAAATTTCTTTTTTCAACGAACTCTTAATATTTAGATAGACTGACATGAAAATCACAGGCCTAATTACTGAAATTGCTAAGATCAAAAATATATAAGCTCATATCCTATCATATGATACTATTATCAGATGTTATATATATATTTCGAGAAAAGTTTGTGAATCCGAACTGAATGCGATCCGATCGTATCGGGTCAGATTCGGGTCTATATTTTAGGTCTTCGGATGAAATCGGATTTGAAGTGATTTGTTATGGATAATTTTAGATTTCGAAATTTGAAAACGAAAACTGAGTATTTATAATTTGTATTAATTAATGTGTTCTGGCTTCCATTCTGTTCATCTATGTAGATATAGCTACATTAAGTGCATAAAATTGACCGTTGGCCTCTATACATTTCAAGGAAATGATTAAGATGTCTTTTGTACTTGTAATGTAATTGTACATCGTTTCAATGCGTAGTGTGTCTCATATTCTCCTCCAAAGTTCAATCTCCGTATTAAACAGTGATAGTCAGCTTAGTCAATTGTTTACATATTTTTGCTAATTAGTGATTTGATAGTTTTATCACACATGGTCCAGTTACTTGACGTACACTAATTGCTAGTAATCTATTAATTCACATCAGCAAAATCATGTTGTATCCGTGTAACAGTTTAAAAATCATTATTACAGCTGTCTATATGTCCGTGCTCTCTCGTGAATTTCTTCATCGAATGATTAGACCGTGTGTTGTCCTCGTAAAATGAGATTTCGGGAAGCAAACCCAGAGTTCTAAAATTAGTAAGTACCTACTTGAAAGCATGCTGAATTCAAATGTAAAAAGTTCCCAAGCTTTACCACATTAATTTGAGTCAAACGCAATTTAATTCTTGCCAACGTTTATTGTTCTTCTTCGTCCAACGCAGCCATATAGGGCACAATCTGACTGGTAACAATGGTTTTCGGGAGTTCACAGAAACATGAGGAGAACGCCTATGCTCAAATTCGAATTAGAATGAAGTTGTTTTCATATTTTGAACTTTAATTTGAAGCTTAATATTCGAAATGATCCTACATTCATGAATTTTAATATACTTTAACATCTTTGAAACCTCGCTGACATTTCGAAAATAATGGAATTGACTTAACAATTAGAAAAACTCAACGAAGAAAAGGGAGCAGAAATTGAGAAAGGTAAGATTATTTAACATGACTACATCACTATATTTCATCAAATTTAGTCCTCATCTGAGCCTGATTCTTCTTTGTCTGAAATTCCATTATCTCTCTCAGGTTGCTCATCATTTTCAGTTGTAGAATGTTCACAAGAGGTACATCTGCATAGTGATGTACATTTCAATTCTGATTTTAAGCAACTGCATCTATTTGAAGAGCACCCTGTTTGCACCCATAATTTATGAAGCATAACAAGCTGTCAGATGCAGGATGTTGGCTAAGCCATTTTTTCTGCACAGATCTATTGCTAAGTACCCATCCATGTTCATCAATTTGTGGGAGACTTAGGTATGGTTTTGTGGAGTGGCGACAGATGTAAGATTGATAGTTACAACGTTTGATATGCAGATAAAGGGCATCTTTATTGGGAGGAAGCAATTCTTCAGCAAATTTTCGACTTTTAAAAATGTAATACCTGCAATGATTGAAAACAGCACAGTAAAGCATTGCTTGCTTGATATCATGTAAGCCCTTCAAAGTGACATTGTTGATATTCATTGCTTTGCCCAGACAGGAAAAGTGCTCTACGTATAATTGATTTACAAGTAAGAGTTTCAAACATGTTTTTTCCTTTGCCGCAAAAGGAGCTTGTGCTTTCACAGCCTATATGGTATACAAAATAGAAACAATGATTTTTCATTATTCCCAATCAACTTAAGTATTGAAAGCTTATGACGAACAGTGAAAGTTATTGTGCATGCTTACCTGTAAATGCATGGAAACCGATCATTGCATTGCACCAGTGAAGCCCCCATTTAGCAACTATTTTATCAACGTCTAATATTCTAGCGTCTTTTCTTGAGCCAATGAGAAGAAAAAGATGTGCAGGGATGATCTGTTTTGCACACATTAAAATTATTAGAACATCTGTATCGGGACACTGGACAATTACTTGTGTATATGAGCAACTAGCATAACTGGCATGAAGAGAAAGTCTCGTATCCACCTCCCCGTGATCAGAATGCAGTGTGTTGATTGAGGTGGAAATGACCACATCATGCTCTAGTGTGAGTTTGAAACATTTTGACCCTGTAGAAATATAAGCCTCTTTATTTTCATACATCTTGTAATCTAGCTTTGGCCAGTGATCAACAAATCAATTAATCAATGACTCCTTGTTTTTTCCAACTGACAGAAACAACTTCCATTTACCTTTTGAATTGGTGTCATGATTTTTTTGGATTGTGAGTCTTTTCCAGATCTTCTCCTCCTCTCATCTGCTTTAATACTTACCTATGGATAGCAATCCGAAACAAAATCAATCCGACTTGCAATTATAAATGTTACCTTTTGCTACAACCTTTTCAAAATTTGCTCTGCCAGCTCACCAAATGTCAATGCTATATTTGTCATAGTTTGCAATACAGCCATGCCATTTACTACTTTTGCATTGGATGAATTTACAAATATTTGCTGAGTGGCTTCTACAGTGCAGTCTACTTGAAATTAAATTTCAGTAGCAAGTTTGGACTTCTGACACTTAACAAGAGATCCAATAGCAATGGTAAATGGTAATGGATATGGCCTCAAAGAGTATGACGATACTTCTCCAAGGTCAACATTCCTTGATGATGCAAGTAAAAGTGAACGTGCAAACGGATCCTCGGCATTTTTTAAAGTAACAACTTTACCCTTCAAAGTTTTGAGATGAAATTCTTTGTACATTGAGGTGAATGTTTTCACATTGCTTCGACTGATTTTGGTGTATAAATCTGGTTCTTTAGCAAGGACGTGGCTCCTCGCAAAGGCTGACAGTTGTTCCTCTCCTTGCTTTTTTAGGTATTTTAACCTACTTTCAATATCTTTTGTGGCAATCTCTCCGTTTGCAATGGTTCTTAACTCTTCCGCTTCTGAAGAAAATGGATAAGTCACTAAGTCATGTTTTTAATTGTTTGCATTACTGCAATTACTGATGACTCATCTTTTTTCATTTTATTCTCGTACATATAGCAGAGTTGTACAATGACACATTTCATAACGAATTTCAAGTTTTTATCAGCTAAAATGATGATTGATACCTTTTTTCTTTACTATAGCCGGCCAATTCATTACATTTGCTATTTATTGAAGCCCTGTCAGCCTGAATGTTGATCCATTTCAGCACTGATTTTGGATTTATTGTTATGCCAACAAGACCACCTAAATGTATATGATATATGTTCCTATTACTTTTAGTTTTAATAATGTGTTTTACATATGTACAGAAGTATGTTTCAAACCTTTGGTTTTGCAATCTCGGTCCATTGTCTGCACAATTTCTTGGTCACAGGCAACAGCTGAAAATGTGTGCTTTGATTGATGGATGACAGTCCAGTTTTTAGAAAGTTCTTTGGCAAATTCTATATATAGGTGAAAAATTAATTTTAATTATATTGTTGCCGTCAGATATATCATAATGTTTCATGTCATTCACTTCACTAACCTGGGTCATCATGTTCTAGTGATTCCATTTCGAAAAAGTAGATAAAGCGTAACGCAAGTAATTTACCCTATCTGAAATGAACAAACAAGAAAGCATCTGTCGTACGGCACCAATATGCAACTTCCAGTTTGAAGTTCTCGTTTCCCGAATTTGCATTAACATCACCTCCACCAATCTAGGTATTGATACCAGTGATTAAATGTTTTCGTGCGATTGCTTCAATTGTCAACAAATGCTATATATTTTTGTAAATTGTTTTTATAAAAGATTTTTCACAATATTGCTTTATAATACCTGACCAAAATTTAACTTTGACTACTTCCTTAAGACCATAAATATCCTGTTGATTCGATTAAAGATTAAAGATTTGAATCGCAGACGCTCTGATGCCTCATACATAACTTTATGGGCTCTGACGCTTCTGTTGTAGTGCCTTCCTGACATCATTCCATTGATTGCGCCTGCTAAACAGTTTCACACTGTTAACAAGAATATCCTGAAATAGAATAAAAACATGTTTGTCTTGTTCTAGGAAGTTCAAGTTATTCTGTTAGTGATAATGTTGCAGTGAAGATTAAAGTATCACCGTCTCTAAACAGCTTGGATATTCCACTGAGGTAAGACATCACCATGTGAAAGTATCCCAGACGTGTAACAAAGCTATTCATAAACTCAGGTGTTTCCCATCTAAAAATCAAATCATTTGTTGGTTAAAATTCCCTTTGAAAACAGTTCATGAACATTAAATGGCCCATTTTATTTTCATGAACTGTTAATAAACTGTTCATAAAAAGTTTATAGAAACTGGTCCTTTTAACGTTCATGAACTGTTCATGTGGTGTTCATTAATAGTTCATGAAACTCAAGACATTTTTTTACAGAGAATATTCAGTTGAACTACCCATTATTTACTGGATATTTTAAGTGTACCTCTCCTTCTGATCTTATCGTCTGGGCATTGCAGTATATACTGCTTTATCAAATACAACAACCACCATTTCTAACATCAATTATTTTGACATCACTGCTCATCTGTTTAGAATTTCAGAGACAGTACCAAGATCTGTGATTGGTGCGTTAACAGCGGGCATGTATGTTATCGTGGAAAGGTCTCTTTTTGTCTTCTCAATTGTTGTATTAAAGCCTATCCATCGTAGTAAAATAATTGATCCTTCGAGTTGTCTCATCTTACAAAGAATGTATATAAAATTCAATTCTTCTGCTTTTAATCGCTGCACAGAGTTGCAGTTGGTACTATCATCAAATTCTTTAAGTGTTTGGCTAATTACTGGAGATGGTCCTTTTCCTAAGTGATATTCTGGAATCCCTTCGTCTCGAAGTACAACAGTTTTTATTTTATTACTAAGACGCAATGGAGTTCCATTTTTTCTACGTTATTTGATGTTGTTTGAATGAAAATACCATTAGCAACATGCGTAGATCCTGCTCCACTTGGGGTTTCTTCACAGAAATCTGCATTATCTGATACCAGATGGAATACATCCCCTCGTAGCAGGATTGATAATAGCTAATTTCAAAATTTCATGGTGTTTTATTGTAGATGAGAAAACACAATGTCCGAAGCCATTTAGTAAATCAATTACATGATTAGAACCAGTAATTTATTTTTCAGATAGATCTACAAGAGAAACCTGTTGTCCACGCCAGGAAGTTATGTAATAAGGTTGGAATACTTTTTAAGATTGCTGTTTGTGAGAAGTCGTTTTCTATTGGTGGCCAGATTCCAGACATCCCTTCACACGATATGATCAATTCTCTTATATACATGGCAACATTATAGACTGGAGACCTCATATTAATTTCAAATGCAGATGAAGACATTGGCTAGGAAGAAATTGTTGACCCCGTCGGATCAGTATTTTCAGTTTCACTGTCACTACAGTCATTACAGTCAGTACTGTGGCGTGATGAGTCAAGAACATCAATTATACATCCATTGTACTACACCTATCCAAAACGTAACCTGTTGTCAACTCTTCTGGGATTACAAGCCCAATTTTCCGTTTCTGGGAAGGTATATAAAATATCAGGCTTGGAATAGTCTTTTGGAGACGTTTCTTTAGCCTGGCAGATTGATACGAAGAGCCGTCATGTTTCCAATTTCTTGAATGTATCTTATGAACGTTCGAAGAAGCACATTAAGAAATGTTGGCTGCTTTGGCTGGATTTTTTCATTACGACTTCTACAACTTCATTACTGAGAGCCCTATATGCTGCACGATATAAACCATTTTTTTTTTAGTTATTTCCGTTTTTTTCTTCTATTCCTTTTTTGTACTTTCGGTAACATTTCATATGGTAATTCACCTCAATTGCTACCAAATCCTTTCCTCTGTTTTGACGTAATATTTTCTCATCACTTTCAGCTTCTTCGGAGCTCCACCCCCATCAAACGTTTTGGCACCTGTCAATTTCTGTCTTTTTGTATTCTTATTTACCTAAAATGTTATAATTACACAATATTATATATATTGACAAGCTGTAAGATTAATATCTATAGCATCTCAAATGATAAAAATATGTTGCCAACTTGAGATATGTGTCATAATTGCAGAAATACAAAGGAATATGTTTAAGTGTTTTCATAGCTATATCATTGGATTCTCCTGATTTCTCTAGCCATTGAACTCTTCTCTCACAAAAACGAGAAAAGTTTGGTTCTACAAATGATTGTCGATTATCTTCGATGCATGTACGTTTGTAATGGAGCAAGAAAAGCCGACTTGATGGAGGATGACCCGCCATATAATTCAACATAACATCTTTGTTTTTCTGTAAATACGATTCAATTCATGTAGTCGAGAAGACAATCAAACGTTTGTATTTTATTCAAACTCTATGACTTCATATTATATGTCTTCAATTAAATATAAACGTATAGCTGGTAATTTCTGACAAAATGTAGTCATAATTATAGTTGAATGTTGCGCAATTTCTCGAACAAATTATATCTACATATTTAAAGGTAATTATTTCCTATAAAACTAAGTCACAAGTATCTATTGCAACATGAAGCTACCACCTTTAAATACGCATCAACACGAGGCTAGGTGTGCAAATGAATGCTGAAAAGAAGGAATTCTCGTTTTTTTATTAGTTGCCATTCGGTCAAATATTGATCAATAGTCAATGTTGTAAATCTTGGGAACTTATAAAATTTGAATTCAGCGTATTCAAAAATGGCCTTTCATGGATTGTGATTGTAGGACAAAGATATGATTAATCAGACTTAGCATACAATGATATAAAGAAACGAAAATACACGGTCTACTTGGTAATTAGGCATTCGTGATTCCTCAATTTTCATTCTCTTCGGAAAAAAGCATTGTTTTTGGTCGTTTTGAGCTATATTTGTTAATTTCGGATTTCCTTGGGAATTAGGCATTGTTTTTTTCTCATTTTTCATTTCATTTGGGATTTGAGCATTGCTTTTTGGTCCATTTTAGCTGTTTTTGACAAATTCGAATTCCCATCGGAATTACGCATTGTTTTTGGTCATTTTGAGCTGTTTTTGTCAAATCCGAATTCCCTTGAGAATTAAGCATTGTTTTTTCTCATTTTTCATTTCCAAGACAATTAAACATTGTTTTTGGTCATTTTGAGCTGTTTTTGTCAAATCCGAATTCCCTTGAGAATTAAGCATTGTTTTTTCTCATTTTTCATTCCCAAGAAAATAAAGCATTGTTTTTGGTCATTTTAAGCTGTTTTTGTGAAATTCGAATTCCATTGGAAATTAGGCATTTTTTTTTCTCATTTTTAATTCCCAAAGGAATTAAGCATTGTCTTAATCATTTTAAGCTGTTTTGAACTGTCCTTGTAAAATTCGAATTCCCTTGGGAATTACGCATTGTTTTTTCTCATTTTTCATTCCCAAGGGAATAAAGAATTGTTTTTGGTCATTTGAAGCTGTTTTTGTGAAATTCGAATTCCCTTGGGAATTAGGCATTTTTTTTCTTCTTATTTTTCATTCCCGATGGAATTGAGCATTGTTTTTGGTCCATTTTAGCGGTTTTTGTAAAATTTTAATTCCCTTGGGAATTAGGCCTTGTTTTTGGTAGTTTTGAGCTGTTTTTGTAAAATTCGAATTCCCTTTGGAATTAGGCATTGTTTTTGATCGTTTTGAGCTGTTATTGTAAAATTCGATTTTCCTTGGGAATTGGGCATAGTTTTTGGTCATTTTTCAATTCCAAGGGAATTGAACATTATTTTTGGTCATTTTGGGCTGTTTTTGTAAAACTCGAATTCCCTTTGGAATTAGGCATTGTTTTTTCTCATTTTTCATTCCCAAGGGAATAAAGCATTGTTTTTGGTCATTTTAAGCTGTTTTTGTAAAATTCGAATTCCCTTGGGAATTAAGCATTGTTTTTTCTCATTTTTTATTCCCAATGGAACAAAGCATTGTTTTTGGTCATTTTAAGCTATTTTTGTAAAATTCGAATTCCCTTGGGAATTAAGCATTGTTTTTGTCATTTTGAGCTGTTTTTGTAAAATTCGAATTCCCTTGGGAATTAGGCATTGTTTTTGGTCATTTTGAGCTGTTTTTGTAAAATTCGAATTCCCTTAGGAATTGGGCATTGTTTTTGGTCATTTTGAGCATTTTTTGTAAAATTCGAATTCCCTTGGGAATTAAGCATTGTTTTTTCTCATTTTTCATTCTCAAGGGAACAAAGCATTGTTTTTGGTCATTTTAAGCTGTTTTTGTAAAATTCGAATTCCCTTGGGAATTAAGCATTGTTTTTTCTCATTTTTTATTCCCAAGGGAACAAAGCATTGTTTTTGGTCATTTTAAGCTATTTTTGTAAAATTCGAATTCTCTTGGGAATTAGGCATTGTTTTTGATCGGTTTAAGCTGTTTTTGTAAAATTCGAATTCCCTTGGGAATTGTTTTTGGTCATTTTGAGCTGTTATTATAAAATTCGAATTCTCTTGGGAATTGGGCATTGTTTTTGGTCGTTTTAAACTCTTTTTGTAACATTCGAATTCCCTTGGGAATTGGGCATTGTTTTTGGTCATTTTGAGCTGTTTTTGTAAAATTCGAATTCCCTTGGGAATTACGCATTGTTTTTGGTCATTTTGAGCTGTTTTTGTAAAATTCGAATTCCCTTGGGAATTGGGCATTGTTTTTTCTCATTTTTCATCCCCAAGGGAACAAAGCATTGTTTTTGGTCATTTTAAGCTATTTTTGTAAAATTCGAATTCTCTTGGGAATTAGGCATTGTTTTTGATCGGTTTAAGCTGTTTTTGTAAAATTCGAATTCCCTTGGGAATTGTTTTTGGTCATTTTGAGCTGTTTTTGTGAAATTCGAATTCCCTTGGGAATTAGGCATTGTTTTTGGTCATTTTGAGCTGTTTTGTAAAATTCGAATTCCCTTGGGAATTACGCATTGTTTTTTCTCATTTTTCATTCCCAAGGGAACAAAGCATTGTTTTTGGTCATTTTAAGCTGTTTTTGTAAAATTCGAATTCCCTTGGGAATTAAGCATTGTTTTTGTCATTTTGAGCTGTTTTTGTAAAATTCGAATTCCCTTGGGAATTAGGCATTGTTTTTGGTCATTTTGAGCTGTTTTTGTAAAATTCGAATTCCCTTAGGAATTGGGCATTGTTTTTGGTCATTTTGAGCATTTTTTGTAAAATTCGAATTCCCTTGGGAATTAAGCATTGTTTTTTCTCATTTTTCATTCCCAAGGGAACAAAGCATTGTTTTTGGTCATTTTAAGCTGTTTTTGTAAAATTCGAATTCCCTTGGGAATTAAGCATTGTTTTTTCTCATTTTTCATTCCCAAGGGAACAAAGCATTGTTTTTGGTCATTTTAAGCTATTTTTGTAAAATTCGAATTCTCTTGGGAATTAGGCATTGTTTTTGATCGGTTTAAGCTGTTTTTGTAAAATTCGAATTCCCTTGGGAATTGTTTTTGGTCATTTTGAGCTGTTATTATAAAATTCGAATTCTCTTGGGAATTGGGCATTGTTTTTGGTCGTTTTAAACTCTTTTTGTAACATTCGAATTCCCTTGGGAATTGGGCATTGTTTTTGGTCATTTTGAGCTGTTTTTGTAAAATTCGAATTCCCTTGGGAATTGGGCATTGTTTTTGGTCATTTTGAGCTGTTTTTGTAAAATTCGAATTCTCTTGGGAATTAGGCATTGTTTTTGATCGCTTTAAGCTGTTTTTGCAAAATTCGAATTCCCTTGGGAATTAAGCATTGTTTTTTCTCATTTTTCATTCCCAAGGGAACAAAGCATTGTTTTTGGTCATTTTGAGCTGTTTTTGTAAAATTCGAATTCCCTTGGGAATTAAGTATTGTTTTTGGTCATTTGAAGCTGTTTTTGTAAAATTCGAATTCCCTTGGGAATTGGGCATTGTTTTTGGTCATTTTGAGCTGTTTTTGTAAAAGTCGAATTCCCTTGGGAATTAGGCATTGTTTTTGGTCATTTTGAGCTGTTTTGTAAAATTCGAATTCCCTTGGGAATTACGCATTGTTTTTTCTCATTTTTCATTCCCAAGGGAACAAAGCATTGTTTTTGGTCATTTTAAGCTGTTTTTGTAAAAGTCGAATTCCCTTGGGAATTAAGCATTGTTTTTGTCATTTTGAGCTGTTTTTGTAAAATTCGAATTACCTTGGGAATTATGCATTGTTTTTGGTCATTTTGAGCTGTTTTTGTAAAATTCGAATTCCCTTAGGAATTGGGCATTGTTTTTGGTCATTTTGAGCATTTTTTGTAAAATTCGAATTCCCTTGGGAATTAAGCATTGTTTTTTCTCATTTTTCATTCCCAAGGGAACAAAGCATTGTTTTTGGTCATTTTAAGCTGTTTTTGTAAAATTCGAATTCCCTTGGGAATTAAGCATTGTTTTTGTCATTTTGAGCTGTTTTTGTAAAATTCGAATTCTCTTGGGAATAAGGCATTGTTTTTGATCGGTTTAAGCTGTTTTTGTAAAATTCGAATTCCCTTGGGAATTGTTTTTGGTCATTTTGAGCTGTTATTATAAAATTCGAATTCTCTTGGGAATTGGGCATTGTTTTTGGTCGTTTTAAGCTCTTTTTGTGAAAGTCGAATTCCCTTGGGAATTAGGCATTGTTTTTGGTCATTTTGAGCTGTTTTGTAAAATTCGAATTCCCTTGGGAATTGGGCATTGTTTTTGGTCATTTTGAGCTGTTTTTGTAAAATTCGAATTCTCTTGGGAATTAGGCATTGTTTTTGATCGCTTTAAGCTGTTTTTGCAAAATTCGAATTCCCTTGGGAATTAAGCATTGTTTTTTCTCATTTTTCATTCCCTAGGAAACAAAGCATTGTTTTTGGTCATTTTGAGCTGTTTTTGTAAAATTCGAATTCCCTTGGGAATTAAGCATTGTTTTTGGTCATTTTGAGCTGTTTTTGTAAAATTCGAATTCCCTTGGGAATTGGGCATTGTTTTTGGTCATTTTGAGCTGTTTTTGTAAAAGTCGAATTCCCTTGGGAATTAGGCATTGTTTTTGGTCATTTTGAGCTGTTTTGTAAAATTCGAATTCCCTTGGGAATTACGCATTGTTTTTTCTCATTTTTCATTCCCAAGGGAACAAAGCATTGTTTTTGGTCATTTTAAGCTGTTTTTGTAAAATTCGAATTCCCTTGGGAATTAAGCATTGTTTTAGGTCATTTTGAGCTGTTTTTGTAAAATTCGAATTACCTTGGGAATTAGGCATTGTTTTTGGTCATTTTGAGCTGTTTTTGTAAAATTCGAATTCCCTTGGGAATTGGGCATTGTTTTTGGTCATTTTGAGCATTTTTTGTAAAATTCGAATTCCCTTGGGAATTAAGCATTGTTTTTTCTCATTTTTCATTCCCAAGGGAACAAAGCATTGTTTTTGGTCATTTTAAGCTGTTTTTGTAAATTTCGAATTCCCTTGGGAATTAAGCATTGTTTTTTCTCATTTTTCATTCCCAAGGGAACAAAGCATTGTTTTTGGTCATTTTAAGCAATTTTTGTAAAATTCGAATTCTCTTGGGAATTAGGCATTGTTTTTGATCGGTTTAAGCTGTTTTTGTAAAATTCGAATTCCCTTGGGAATTGTTTTTGGTCATTTTGAGCTGTTATTATAAAATTCGAATTCTCTTGGGAATTGGGCATTGTTTTTGGTCGTTTTAAACTCTTTTTGTAACATTCGAATTCCCTTGGGAATAGGACATTGTTTTTGGTCATTTTGAGCTGTTTTTGTAAAATTCGAATTCCCTTGGGAATTAGGCATTGTTTTTGGTCATTTTGAGCTGTTTTTGTAAAAGTCGAATTCCCTTGGGAATTGGGCATTGTTTTTGGTCATTTTGAGCTGTTTTTGTCAAATCCGAATTCCCTTGAGAATTAAGCATTGTTTTTTCTCATTTTTCATTCCCAAGAAAATAAAGCATTTTTTTTTCTCATTTTTAATTCCCAAAGGAATTAAGCATTGTCTTAATCATTTTAAGCTGTTTTGAACTGTCCTTGTAAAATTCGAATTCCCTTGGGAATTACGCATTGTTTTTTCTCATTTTTCATTCCCAAGGGAATAAAGAATTGTTTTTGGTCATTTGAAGCTGTTTTTGTGAAATTCGAATTCCCTTGGGAATTAGGCATTTTTTTTCTTCTTATTTTTCATTCCCGATGGAATTGAGCATTGTTTTTGGTCCATTTTAGCGGTTTTTGTAAAATTTTATTTCCCTTGGGAATTAGGCCTTGTTTTTGGTAGTTTTGAGCTGTTTTTGTAAAATTCGAATTCCCTTTGGAATTAGGCATTGTTTTTGGTCATTTTGAGCTGTTTTTGTAAAATTCGAATTCCCTTGGGAATTACGCATTGTTTTTGGTCATTTTGAGCTTTTTTTGTAAAAGTCGAATTCCCTTGGGAATTAGGCATTGTTTTTGGTCATTTTGAGCTGTTTTGTAAAGTTCGAATTCCCTTGGGAATTAAGCATTGTTTTTTCTCACTTTTCATTCCCAAGAAAATAAAGCATTGTTTTTGGTCATTTTAAGCTGTTTTTGTGAAATTCGAATTCCATTGGAAATTAGGCATTTTTTTTTCTCATTTTTAATTCCCAAAGGAATTAAGCATTGTCTTAATCATTTTAAGCTGTTTTGAACTGTCCTTGTAAAATTCGAATTCCCTTGGGAATTACGCATTGTTTTTTCTCATTTTTCATTCCCAAGGGAATAAAGAATTGTTTTTGGTCATTTGAAGCTGTTTTTGTGAAATTCGAATTCCCTTGGGAATTAGGCATTTTTTTTCTTCTTATTTTTCATTCCCGATGGAATTGAGCATTGTTTTTGGTCCATTTTAGCGGTTTTTGTAAAATTTTAATTCACTTGGGAATTAGGCCTTGTTTTTGGTAGTTTTGAGCTGTTTTTGTAAAATTCGAATTCCCTTTGGAATTAGGCATTGTTTTTGATCGTTTTGAGCTGTTATTGTAAAATTCGATTTTCCTTGGGAATTGGGCATAGTTTTTGGTCATTTTTCAATTCCAAGGGAATTGAACATTATTTTTGGTCATTTTGGGCTGTTTTTGTAAAACTCGAATTCCCTTTGGAATTAGGCATTGTTTTTTCTCATTTTTCATTCCCAAGGGAACAAAGCATTGTTTTTGGTCATTTTAAGCTGTTTTTGTAAAATTCGAATTCCCTTGGGAATTAGGCATTGTTTTTATCATTTTGAGCTGTTTTTGTAAAATTCGAATTCCCTTGGGAATTAGGCACTGTTTTTGGTCATTTTGAGCTGTTTTTGTAAAATTCGAATTCCCTTGGGAATTTGGCATTGTTTTTGTCATTTTGAGCTGTTTTTGTAAAATTTCTAATTCTCTTGGGAATTAGGTATTGTTTTTGATCGGTTTAAGCTGTTTTTGTAAAATTCGAATTCCCTTGGGAATTGTTTTTGGTCATTTTGAGCTGTTTTTATAAAATTCAAATTCTCTTGGGAATTGGGCATTGTTTTTGGTCGTTTTAAGCTCTTTTTGTAACATTCGAATTCCCTTGGGAATTGGGCATTGTTTTTGGTCATTTTGAGCTGTTTTTGTAAAATTCGAATTCCCTTGGGAATTAGGCATTGTTTTTGGTCATTTTGAGCTGTTTTTGTAAAATTCGAATTCCCTTGGGAATTGGGCATTGTTTTTGGTCATTTTGAGCTTTTTTTGTAAAATTCGAATTCCCTTGGGAATTAAGCATTGTTTTTTCTCATTTTTCATTCCCAAGGGAACAAAGCATTGTTTTTGGTCATTTTAAGCTGTTTTTGTAAAATTCGAATTCCCTTGGGAATTGGGCATTGTTTTTGGTCATTTTGAGCTGTTTTTGTAAAATTCGAATTCCCTTGGGAATTACGCATTGTTTTTGTCATTTTGAGCTGTTTTTGTAAAATTCGAATTCTCTTGGGAATTAGGCATTGTTTTTTCTCATTTTTCATTCCCAAGGGAACAAAGCATTGTTTTTGGTCATTTTAAGCTGTTTTTGTAAAATTCGAATTCCCTTGGGAATTAAGCATTGTTTTTTTCATTTTGAGCTGTTTTTGTAAAATTCGAATTCCCTTGGGAATTAAGCATTGTTTTTTCTCATTTTTCATTCCCAAGGGAACAAAGCATTGTTTTTGGTCATTTTAAGCTGTTTTTGTAAAATTCGAATTCCCTTGGGAATTAAGCATTGTTTTTGTCATTTTGAGCTGTTTTTCTAAAATTCGAATTCTCTTGGGAATAAGGCATTGTTTTTGATCGGTTTAAGCTGTTTTTGTAAAATTCGAATTCCCTTGGGAATTGTTTTTGTCATTTTGAGCTGTTATTATAAAATTCGAATTCTCTTGGGAATTGGGCATTGTTTTTGGTCGTTTTAAGCTCTTTTTGTGAAAGTCGAATTCCCTTGGGAATTAGGCATTGTTTTTGGTCATTTTGAGCTGTTTTGTAAAATTCGAATTCCCTTGGGAATTGGGCATTGTTTTTGGTCATTTTGAGCTGTTTTTGTAAAATTCGAATTCTCTTGGGAATTAGGCATTGTTTTTGATCGCTTTAAGCTGTTTTTGCAAAATTCGAATTCCCTTGGGAATTAAGCATTGTTTTTTCTCATTTTTCATTCCCTAGGAAACAAAGCATTGTTTCTGGTCATTTTTAGCTGTTTTTGTAAAATTCGAATTCCCTTGGGAATTAAGCATTGTTTTTGGTCATTTGAAGCTGTTTTTGTAAAATTCGAATTCCCTTGGGAATTGGGCATTGTTTTTGGTCATTTTGAGCTGTTTTTGTAAAAGTCGAATTCCCTTGGGAATTAGGCATTGTTTTTGGTCATTTTGAGCTGTTTTGTAAAATTCGAATTCCCTTGGGAATTACGCATTGTTTTTTCTCATTTTTCATTCCCAAGGGAACAAAGCATTGTTTTTGGTCATTTTAAGCTGTTTTTGTAAAATTCGAATTCCCTTGGGAATTAAGCATTGTTTTTGTCATTTTGAGCTGTTTTTGTAAAATTCGAATTACCTTGGGAATTAGGCATTGTTTTTGGTCATTTTGAGCTGTTTTTGTAAAATTCGAATTCCCTTAGGAATTGGACATTGTTTTTGGTCATTTTGAGCATTTTTTGTAAAATTCGAATTCCCTTGGGAATTAAGCATTGTTTTTTCTCATTTTTCATTCCCAAGGGAACAAAGCATTGTTTTTGGTCATTTTAAGCTGTTTTTGTAAATTTCGAATTCCCTTGGGAATTAAGCATTGTTTTTTCTCATTTTTCATTCCCAAGGGAACAAAGCATTGTTTTTGGTCATTTTAAGCAATTTTTGTAAAATTCGAATTCTCTTGGGAATTAGGCATTGTTTTTGATCGGTTTAAGCTGTTTTTGTAAAATTCGAATTCCCTTGGGAATTGTTTTTGGTCATTTTGAGCTGTTATTATAAAATTCGAATTCTCTTGGGAATTGGGCATTGTTTTTGGTCGTTTTAAACTCTTTTTGTAACATTCGAATTCCCTTGGGAATAGGACATTGTTTTTGGTCATTTTGAGCTGTTTTTGTAAAATTCGAATTCCCTTGGGAATTAGGCATTGTTTTTGGTCATTTTGAGCTGTTTTTGTAAAATTCGAATTCCCTTGGGAATTGGGCATTGTTTTTGGTCATTTTGAGCTGTTTTTGTCAAATTCGAATTCCCTTGAGAATTAAGCATTGTTTTTTCTCATTTTTCATTCCCAAGAAAATAAAGCATTTTTTTTTCTCATTTTTAATTCCCAAAGGAATTAAGCATTGTCTTAATCATTTTAAGCTGTTTTGAACTGTCCTTGTAAAATTCGAATTCCCTTGGGAATTACGCATTGTTTTTTCTCATTTTTCATTCCCAAGGGAATAAAGAATTGTTTTTGGTCATTTGAAGCTGTTTTTGTGAAATTCGAATTCCCTTGGGAATTAGGCATTTTTTTTCTTCTTATTTTTCATTCCCGATGGAATTGAGCATTGTTTTTGGTCCATTTTAGCGGTTTTTGTAAAATTTTATTTCCCTTGGGAATTAGGCCTTGTTTTTGGTAGTTTTGAGCTGTTTTTGTAAAATTCGAATTCCCTTTGGAATTAGGCATTGTTTTTGGTCATTTTGAGCTGTTTTTGTAAAATTCGAATTCCCTTGGGAATTACGCATTGTTTTTGGTCATTTTGAGCTTTTTTTGTAAAAGTCGAATTCCCTTGGGAATTAGGCATTGTTTTTGGTCATTTTGAGCTGTTTTGTAAAGTTCGAATTCCCTTGGGAATTAAGCATTGTTTTTTCTCATTTTTCATTCCCAAGAAAATAAAGCATTGTTTTTGGTCATTTTAAGCTGTTTTTGTGAAATTCGAATTCCATTGGAAATTAGGCATTTTTTTTTCTCATTTTTAATTCCCAAAGGAATTAAGCATTGTCTTAATCATTTTAAGCTGTTTTGAACTGTCCTTGTAAAATTCGAATTCCCTTGGGAATTACGCATTGTTTTTTCTCATTTTTCATTCCCAAGGGAATAAAGAATTGTTTTTGGTCATTTGAAGCTGTTTTTGTGAAATTCGAATTCCCTTGGGAATTAGGCATTTTTTTTCTTCTTATTTTTCATTCCCGATGGAATTGAGCATTGTTTTTGGTCCATTTTAGCGGTTTTTGTAAAATTTTAATTCCCTTGGGAATTAGGCCTTGTTTTTGGTAGTTTTGAGCTGTTTTTGTAAAATTCGAATTCCCTTTGGAATTAGGCATTGTTTTTGATCGTTTTGAGCTGTTATTGTAAAATTCGATTTTCCTTGGGAATTGGGCATAGTTTTTGGTCATTTTTCAATTCCAAGGGAATTGAACATTATTTTTGGTCATTTTGGGCTGTTTTTGTAAAACTCGAATTCCCTTTGGAATTAGGCATTGTTTTTTCTCATTTTTCATTCCCAAGGGAATAAAGCATTGTTTTTGGTCATTTTAAGCTGTTTTTGTAAAATTCGAATTCCCTTGGGAATTAGGCATTGTTTTTATCATTTTGAGCTGTTTTTGTAAAATTCGAATTCCCTTGGGAATTAGGCATTGTTTTTGGTCATTTTGAGCTGTTTTTGTAAAATTCGAATTCCCTTGGGAATTAAGCATTGTTTTTGTCATTTTGAGCTGTTTTTGTAAAATTTCTAATTCTCTTGGGAATTAGGTATTGTTTTTGATCGGTTTAAGCTGTTTTTGTAAAATTCGAATTCCCTTGGGAATTGTTTTTGGTCATTTTGAGCTGTTTTTATAAAATTCAAATTCTCTTGGGAATTGGGCATTGTTTTTGGTCGTTTTAAGCTCTTTTTGTAACATTCGAATTCCCTTGGGAATTGGGCATTGTTTTTGGTCATTTTGAGCTGTTTTTGTAAAATTCGAATTCCCTTGGGAATTACGCATTGTTTTTGGTCATTTTGAGCTGTTTTTGTAAAATTCGAATTCCCTTGGGAATTGGGCATTGTTTTTGGTCATTTTGAGCTTTTTTTGTAAAATTCGAATTCCCTTGGGAATTAAGCATTGTTTTTTCTCATTTTTCATTCCCAAGGGAACAAAGCATTGTTTTTGGTCATTTTAAGCTGTTTTTGTAAAATTCGAATTCCCTTGGGAATTGGGGATTGTTTTTGGTCATTTTGAGCTGTTTTTGTAAAATTCGAATTCCCTTGGGAATTTGGCATTGTTTTTGTCATTTTGAGCTGTTTTTGTAAAATTCGAATTCTCTTGGGAATTAGGCATTGTTTTTTCTCATTTTTCATTCCCAAGGGAACAAAGCATTGTTTTTGGTCATTTTAAGCTGTTTTTGTAAAATTCGAATTCCCTTGGGAATTAAGCATTGTTTTTGTCATTTTGAGCTGTTTTTGTAAAATTCGAATTCTCTTGGGAATAAGGCATTGTTTTTGATCGGTTTAAGCTGTTTTTGTAAAATTCGAATTCCCTTGGGAATTGTTTTTGGTCATTTTGAGCTGTTATTATAAAATTCGAATTCTCTTGGGAATTGTGCATTGTTTTTGGTCGTTTTAAGCTCTTTTTGTGAAAGTCGAATTCCCTTGGGAATTAGGCATTGTTTTTGGTCATTTTGAGCTGTTTTGTAAAATTCGAATTCCCTTGGGAATTGGGCATTGTTTTTGGTCATTTTGAGCTGTTTTTGTAAAATTCGAATTCTCTTGGGAATTAGGCATTGTTTTTGATCGCTTTAAGCTGTTTTTGCAAAATTCGAATTCCCTTGGGAATTAAGCATTGTTTTTTCTCATTTTTCATTCCCTAGGAAACAAAGCATTGTTTTTGGTCATTTTGAGCTGTTTTTGTAAAATTCGAATTCCCTTGGGAATTAAGCATTGTTTTTGGTCATTTGAAGCTGTTTTTGTAAAATTCGAATTCCCTTGGGAATTGGGCATTGTTTTTGGTCATTTTGAGCTGTTTTTGTAAAAGTCGAATTCCCTTGGGAATTAGGCATTGTTTTTGGTCATTTTGAGCTGTTTTGTAAAATTCGAATTCCCTTGGGAATTACGCATTGTTTTTTCTCATTTTTCATTCCCAAGGGAACAAAGCATTGTTTTTGGTCATTTTAAGCTGTTTTTGTAAAATTCGAATTCCCTTGGGAATTAAGCATTGTTTTTGTCATTTTGAGCTGTTTTTGTAAAAT
This sequence comes from Haliclystus octoradiatus, assembly GCA_916610825.1. Taxonomy (NCBI): domain Eukaryota; kingdom Metazoa; phylum Cnidaria; class Staurozoa; order Stauromedusae; family Haliclystidae; genus Haliclystus; species Haliclystus octoradiatus. The sequence continues at coordinate 15,902,095 of OU744450.1, forward strand.
TCGAATTACCTTGGGAATTAGGCATTGTTTTTGGTCATTTTGAGCTGTTTTTGTAAAATTCGAATTCCCTTAGGAATTGGGCATTGTTTTTGGTCATTTTGAGCATTTTTTGTAAAATTCGAATTCCCTTGGGAATTAAGCATTGTTTTTTCTCATTTTTCATTCCCAAGGGAACAAAGCATTGTTTTTGGTCATTTTAAGCTGTTTTTGTAAATTTCGAATTCCCTTGGGAATTAAGCATTGTTTTTTCTCATTTTTCATTCCCAAGGGAACAAAGCATTGTTTTTGGTCATTTTAAGCAATTTTTGTAAAATTCGAATTCTCTTGGGAATTAGGCATTGTTTTTGATCGGTTTAAGCTGTTTTTGTAAAATTTGAATTCCCTTGGGAATTGTTTTTGGTCATTTTGAGCTGTTATTATAAAATTCGAATTCTCTTGGGAATTGGGCATTGTTTTTGGTCGTTTTAAACTCTTTTTGTAACATTCGAATTCCCTTGGGAATAGGACATTGTTTTTGGTCATTTTGAGCTGTTTTTGTAAAATTCGAATTCCCTTGGGAATTAGGCATTGTTTTTGGTCATTTTGAGCTGTTTTTGTAAAATTCGAATTCCCTTGGGAATTAGGCATTGTTTTTGGTCATTTTAATCTGTTTTTGTAAATTTTGAATTCCCTTGGGAATTAAGCATTGTTTTTTCTCATTTTTCATTCCCAAGGGAACAAAGCATTGTTTTTGGTCATTTTAAGCAATTTTTGTAAAATTCGAATTCTCTTGGGAATTAGGCATTGTTTTTGATCGGTTTAAGCTGTTTTTGTAAAATTCGAATTCCCTTGGGAATTGTTTTTGGTCATTTTGAGCTGTTATTATAAAATTCGAATTCTCTTGGGAATTGGGCATTGTTTTTGGTCGTTTTAAACTCTTTTTGTAACATTCGAATTCCCTTGGGAATAGGACATTGTTTTTGGTCATTTTGAGCTGTTTTTGTAAAATTCGAATTCCCTTGGGAATTAGGCATTGTTTTTGGTCATTTTGAGCTGTTTTTGTAAAATTCGAATTCCCTTGGGAATTGGGCATTGTTTTTGGTCATTTTGAGCTGTTTTTGTCAAATCCGAATTCCCTTGAGAATTAAGCATTGTTTTTTCTCATTTTTCATTCCCAAGAAAATAAAGCATTTTTTTTTCTCATTTTTAATTCCCAAAGGAATTAAGCATTGTCTTAATCATTTTAAGCTGTTTTGAACTGTCCTTGTAAAATTCGAATTCCCTTGGGAATTACGCATTGTTTTTTCTCATTTTTCATTCCCAAGGGAATAAAGAATTGTTTTTGGTCATTTGAAGCTGTTTTTGTGAAATTCGAATTCCCTTGGGAATTAGGCATTTTTTTTCTTCTTATTTTTCATTCCCGATGGAATTGAGCATTGTTTTTGGTCCATTTTAGCGGTTTTTGTAAAATTTTATTTCCCTTGGGAATTAGGCCTTGTTTTTGGTAGTTTTGAGCTGTTTTTGTAAAATTCGAATTCCCTTTGGAATTAGGCATTGTTTTTGGTCATTTTGAGCTGTTTTTGTAAAATTCGAATTCCCTTGGGAATTACGCATTGTTTTTGGTCATTTGGAGCTTTTTTTGTAAAAGTCGAATTCCCTTGGGAATTAGGCATTGTTTTTGGTCATTTTGAGCTGTTTTGTAAAGTTCGAATTCCCTTGGGAATTAAGCATTGTTTTTTCTCACTTTTCATTCCCAAGAAAATAAAGCATTGTTTTTGGTCATTTTAAGCTGTTTTTGTGAAATTCGAATTCCATTGGAAATTAGGCATTTTTTTTTCTCATTTTTAATTCCCAAAGGAATTAAGCATTGTCTTAATCATTTTAAGCTGTTTTGAACTGTCCTTGTAAAATTCGAATTCCCTTGGGAATTACGCATTGTTTTTTCTCATTTTTCATTCCCAAGGGAATAAAGAATTGTTTTTGGTCATTTGAAGCTGTTTTTGTGAAATTCGAATTCCCTTGGGAATTAGGCATTTTTTTCTTCTTATTTTTCATTCCCGATGGAATTGAGCATTGTTTTTGGTCCATTTTAGCGGTTTTTGTAAAATTTTAATTCACTTGGGAATTAGGCCTTGTTTTTGGTAGTTTTGAGCTGTTTTTGTAAAATTCGAATTCCCTTTGGAATTAGGCATTGTTTTTGATCGTTTTGAGCTGTTATTGTAAAATTCGATTTTCCTTGGGAATTGGGCATAGTTTTTGGTCATTTTTCAATTCCAAGGGAATTGAACATTATTTTTGGTCATTTTGGGCTGTTTTTGTAAAACTCGAATTCCCTTTGGAATTAGGCATTGTTTTTTCTCATTTTTCATTCCCAAGGGAATAAAGCATTGTTTTTGGTCATTTCAAGCTGTTTTTGTAAAATTCGAATTCCCTTGGGAATTAGGCATTGTTTTTATCATTTTGAGCTGTTTTTGTAAAATTCGAATTCCCTTGGGAATTAGGCATTGTTTTTGGTCATTTTGAGCTGTTTTTGTAAAATTCGAATTCCCTTGGGAATTAAGCATTGTTTTTGTCATTTTGAGCTGTTTTTGTAAAATTTCTAATTCTCTTGGGAATTAGGTATTGTTTTTGATCGGTTTAAGCTGTTTTTGTAAAATTCGAATTCCCTTGGGAATTGTTTTTGGTCATTTTGAGCTGTTTTTATAAAATTCAAATTCTCTTGGGAATTGGGCATTGTTTTTGGTCGTTTTAAGCTCTTTTTGTAACATTCGAATTCCCTTGGGAATTGGGCATTGTTTTTGGTCATTTTGAGCTGTTTTTGTAAAATTCGAATTCCCTTGGGAATTACGCATTGTTTTTGGTCATTTTGAGCTGTTTTTGTAAAATTCGAATTCCCTTGGGAATTGGGCATTGTTTTTGGTCATTTTGAGCTTTTTTTGTAAAATTCGAATTCCCTTGGGAATTAAGCATTGTTTTTTCTCATTTTTCATTCCCAAGGGAACAAAGCATTGTTTTTGGTCATTTTAAGCTGTTTTTGTAAAATTCGAATTCCCTTGGGAATTGGGGATTGTTTTTGGTCATTTTGAGCTGTTTTTGTAAAATTCGAATTCCCTTGGGAATTACGCATTGTTTTTGTCATTTTGAGCTGTTTTTGTAAAATTCGAATTCTCTTGGGAATTAGGCATTGTTTTTTCTCATTTTTCATTCCCAAGGGAACAAAGCATTGTTTTTGGTCATTTTAAGCTGTTTTTGTAAAATTCGAATTCCCTTGGGAATTAAGCATTGTTTTTTTCATTTTGAGCTGTTTTTGTAAAATTCGAATTCCCTTGGGAATTAAGCATTGTTTTTTCTCATTTTTCATTCCCAAGGGAACAAAGCATTGTTTTTGGTCATTTTAAGCTGTTTTTGTAAAATTCGAATTCCCTTGGGAATTAAGCATTGTTTTTGTCATTTCGAGCTGTTTTTGTAAAATTCGAATTCTCTTGGGAATAAGGCATTGTTTTTGATCGGTTTAAGCTGTTTTTGTAAAATTCGAATTCCCTTGGGAATTGTTTTTGGTCATTTTGAGCTGTTATTATAAAATTCGAATTCTCTTGGGAATTGGGCATTGTTTTTGGTCGTTTTAAGCTCTTTTTGTGAAAGTCGAATTCCCTTGGGAATTAGGCATTGTTTTTGGTCATTTTGAGCTGTTTTGTAAAATTCGAATTCCCTTGGGAATTGGGCATTGTTTTTGGTCATTTTGAGCTGTTTTTGTAAAATTCGAATTCTCTTGGGAATTAGGCATTGTTTTTGATCGCTTTAAGCTGTTTTTGCAAAATTCGAATTCCCTTGGGAATTAAGCATTGTTTTTTCTCATTTTTCATTCCCTAGGAAACAAAGCATTGTTTTTGGTCATTTTGAGCTGTTTTTGTAAAATTCGAATTCCCTTGGGAATTAAGCATTGTTTTTGGTCATTTGAAGCTGTTTTTGTAAAATTCGAATTCCCTTGGGAATTGGGCATTGTTTTTGGTCATTTTGAGCTGTTTTTGTAAAAGTCGAATTCCCTTGGGAATTAGGCATTGTTTTTGGTCATTTTGAGCTGTTTTGTAAAATTCGAATTCCCTTGGGAATTACGCATTGTTTTTTCTCATTTTTCATTCCCAAGGGAACAAAGCATTGTTTTTGGTCATTTTAAGCTGTTTTTGTAAAATTCGAATTCCCTTGGGAATTAAGCATTGTTTTTGTCATTTTGAGCTGTTTTTGTAAAATTCGAATTACCTTGGGAATTAGGCATTGTTTTTGGTCATTTTTCATTCCCAAGGGAACAAAGCATTGTTTTTGGTCATTTTAAGCAATTTTTGTAAAATTCGAATTCTCTTGGGAATTAGGCATTGTTTTTGATCGGTTTAAGCTGTTTTTGTAAAATTCGAATTCCCTTGGGAATTGTTTTTGGTCATTTTGAGCTGTTATTATAAAATTCGAATTCTCTTGGGAATTGGGCATTGTTTTAGGTCGTTTTAAACTCTTTTTGTAACATTCGAATTCCCTTGGGAATAGGACATTGTTTTTGGTCATTTTGAGCTGTTTTTGTAAAATTCGAATTCCCTTGGGAATTAGGCATTGTTTTTGGTCATTTTGAGCTGTTTTTGTAAAAGTCGAATTCCCTTGGGAATTGGGCATTGTTTTTGGTCATTTTGAGCTGTTTTTGTCAAATCCGAATTCCCTTGAGAATTAAGCATTGTTTTTTCTCATTTTTCATTCCCAAGAAAATAAAGCATTTTTTTTTCTCATTTTTAATTCCCAAAGGAATTAAGCATTGTCTTAATCATTTTAAGCTGTTTTGAACTGTCCTTGTAAAATTCGAATTCCCTTGGGAATTACGCATTGTTTTTTCTCATTTTTCATTCCCAAGGGAATAAAGAATTGTTTTTGGTCATTTGAAGCTGTTTTTGTGAAATTCGAATTCCCTTGGGAATTAGGCATTTTTTTTCTTCTTATTTTTCATTCCCGATGGAATTGAGCATTGTTTTTGGTCCATTTTAGCGGTTTTTGTAAAATTTTATTTCCCTTGGGAATTAGGCCTTGTTTTTGGTAGTTTTGAGCTGTTTTTGTAAAATTCGAATTCCCTTTGGAATTAGGCATTGTTTTTGGTCATTTTGAGCTGTTTTTGTAAAATTCGAATTCCCTTGGGAATTACGCATTGTTTTTGGTCATTTTGAGCTTTTTTTGTAAAAGTCGAATTCCCTTGGGAATTAGGCATTGTTTTTGGTCATTTTGAGCTGTTTTGTAAAGTTCGAATTCCCTTGGGAATTAAGCATTGTTTTTTCTCATTTTTCATTCCCAAGAAAATAAAGCATTGTTTTTGGTCATTTTAAGCTGTTTTTGTGAAATTCGAATTCCATTGGAAATTAGGCATTTTTTTTTCTCATTTTTAATTCCCAAAGGAATTAAGCATTGTCTTAATCATTTTAAGCTGTTTTGAACTGTCCTTGTAAAATTCGAATTCCCTTGGGAATTACGCATTGTTTTTTCTCATTTTTCATTCCCAAGGGAATAAAGAATTGTTTTTGGTCATTTGAAGCTGTTTTTGTGAAATTCGAATTCCCTTGGGAATTAGGCATTTTTTTTCTTCTTATTTTTCATTCCCGATGGAATTGAGCATTGTTTTTGGTCCATTTTAGCGGTTTTTGTAAAATTTTAATTCCCTTGGGAATTAGGCCTTGTTTTTGGTAGTTTTGAGCTGTTTTTGTAAAATTCGAATTCCCTTTGGAATTAGGCATTGTTTTTGATCGTTTTGAGCTGTTATTGTAAAATTCGATTTTCCTTGGGAATTGGGCATAGTTTTTGGTCATTTTTCAATTCCAAGGGAATTGAACATTATTTTTGGTCATTTTGGGCTGTTTTTGTAAAACTCGAATTCCCTTTGGAATTAGGCATTGTTTTTTCTCATTTTTCATTCCCAAGGGAATAAAGCATTGTTTTTGGTCATTTTAAGCTGTTTTTGTAAAATTCGAATTCCCTTGGGAATTAGGCATTGTTTTTATCATTTTGAGCTGTTTTTGTAAAATTCGAATTCCCTTGGGAATTAAGCATTGTTTTTGTCATTTTGAGCTGTTTTTGTAAAATTTCTAATTCTCTTGGGAATTAGGTATTGTTTTTGATCGGTTTAAGCTGTTTTTGTAAAATTCGAATTCCCTTGGGAATTGTTTTTGGTCATTTTGAGCTGTTTTTATAAAATTCAAATTCTCTTGGGAATTGGGCATTGTTTTTGGTCGTTTTAAGCTCTTTTTGTAACATTCGAATTCCCTTGGGAATTGGGCATTGTTTTTGGTCATTTTGAGCTGTTTTTGTAAAATTCGAATTCCCTTGGGAATTACGCATTGTTTTTGGTCATTTTGAGCTGTTTTTGTAAAATTCGAATTCCCTTGGGAATTGGGCATTGTTTTTGGTCATTTTGAGCTTTTTTTGTAAAATTCGAATTCCCTTGGGAATTAAGCATTGTTTTTTCTCATTTTTCATTCCCAAGGGAACAAAGCATTGTTTTTGGTCATTTTAAGCTGTTTTTGTAAAATTCGAATTCCCTTGGGAATTGGGGATTGTTTTTGGTCATTTTGAGCTGTTTTTGTAAAATTCGAATTCCCTTGGGAATTACGCATTGTTTTTGTCATTTTGAGCTGTTTTTGTAAAATTCGAATTCTCTTGGGAATTAGGCATTGTTTTTTCTCATTTTTCATTCCCAAGGGAACAAAGCATTGTTTTTGGTCATTTTAAGCTGTTTTTGTAAAATTCGAATTCCCTTGGGAATTAAGCATTGTTTTTGTCATTTTGAGCTGTTTTTGTAAAATTCGAATTCTCTTGGGAATAAGGCATTGTTTTTGATCGGTTTAAGCTGTTTTTGTAAAATTCGAATTCCCTTGGGAATTGTTTTTGGTCATTTTGAGCTGTTATTATAAAATTCGAATTCTCTTGGGAATTGTGCATTGTTTTTGGTCGTTTTAAGCTCTTTTTGTGAAAGTCGAATTCCCTTGGGAATTAGGCATTGTTTTTGGTCATTTTGAGCTGTTTTGTAAAATTCGAATTCCCTTGGGAATTGGGCATTGTTTTTGGTCATTTTGAGCTGTTTTTGTAAAATTCGAATTCTCTTGGGAATTAGGCATTGTTTTTGATCGCTTTAAGCTGTTTTTGCAAAATTCGAATTCCCTTGGGAATTAAGCATTGTTTTTTCTCATTTTTCATTCCCTAGGAAACAAAGCATTGTTTTTGGTCATTTTGAGCTGTTTTTGTAAAATTCGAATTCCCTTGGGAATTAAGCATTGTTTTTGGTCATTTGAAGCTGTTTTTGTAAAATTCGAATTCCCTTGGGAATTGGGCATTGTTTTTGGTCATTTTGAGCTGTTTTTGTAAAAGTCGAATTCCCTTGGGAATTAGGCATTGTTTTTGGTCATTTTGAGCTGTTTTGTAAAATTCGAATTCCCTTGGGAATTACGCATTGTTTTTTCTCATTTTTCATTCCCAAGGGAACAAAGCATTGTTTTTGGTCATTTTAAGCTGCTTTTGTAAAATTCGAATTCCCTTGGGAATTAAGCATTGTTTTTGTCATTTTGAGCTGTTTTTGTAAAATTCGAATTACCTTGGGAATTAGGCATTGTTTTTGGTCATTTTGAGCTGTTTTTGTAAAATTCGAATTCCCTTAGGAATTGGGCATTGTTTTTGGTCATTTTGAGCATTTTTTGTAAAATTCGAATTCCCTTGGGAATTAAGCATTGTTTTTTCTCATTTTTCATTCCCAAGGGAACAAAGCATTGTTTTTGGTCATTTTAAGCTGTTTTTGTAAATTTCGAATTCCCTTGGGAATTAAGCATTGTTTTTTCTCATTTTTCATTCCCAAGGGAACAAAGCATTGTTTTTTGGTCATTTTAAGCAATTTTTGTAAAATTCGAATTCTCTTGGGAATTAGGCATTGTTTTTGATCGGTTTAAGCTGTTTTTGTAAAATTCGAATTCCCTTGGGAATTGTTTTTGGTCATTTTGAGCTGTTATTATAAAATTCGAATTCTCTTGGGAATTGGGCATTGTTTTTGGTCGTTTTAAACTCTTTTTGTAACATTCGAATTCCCTTGGGAATAGGACATTGTTTTTGGTCATTTTGAGCTGTTTTTGTAAAATTCGAATTCCCTTGGGAATTAGGCATTGTTTTTGGTCATTTTGAGCTGTTTTTGTAAAATTCGAATTCCCTTGGGAATTAGGCATTGTTTTTGGTCATTTTAAGCTGTTTTTGTAAATTTTGAATTCCCTTGGGAATTAAGCATTGTTTTTTCTCATTTTTCATTCCCAAGGGAACAAAGCATTGTTTTTGGTCATTTTAAGCAATTTTTGTAAAATTCGAATTCTCTTGGGAATTAGGCATTGTTTTTGATCGGTTTAAGCTGTTTTTGTAAAATTCGAATTCCCTTGGGAATTGTTTTTGGTCATTTTGAGCTGTTATTATAAAATTCGAATTCTCTTGGGAATTGGGCATTGTTTTTGGTCGTTTTAAACTCTTTTTGTAACATTCGAATTCCCTTGGGAGTTGAACATTGTTTTTGGTCATTTTGAGCTGTTTTTGTAAAATTCGAATTCCCTTGGGAATTAGGCATTGTTTTTGGTCATTTTGAGCTGTTTTTGTAAAATTCGAATTCCCTTGGGAATTTGGCATTGTTTTTGTCATTTTGAGCTGTTTTTGTGAAATCCGAATTCCCTTGAGAATTAAGCATTGTTTTTTCTCATTTTTCATTCCCAAGAAAATAAAGCATTTTTTTTTCTCATTTTTAATTCCCAAAGGAATTAAGCATTGTCTTAATCATTTTAAGCTGTTTTGAACTGTCCTTGTAAAATTCGAATTCCCTTGGGAATTACGCATTGTTTTTTCTCATTTTTCATTCCCAAGGGAATAAAGAATTGTTTTTGGTCATTTGAAGCTGTTTTTGTGAAATTCGAATTCCCTTGGGAATTAGGCATTTTTTTTCTTCTTATTTTTCATTCCCGATGGAATTGAGCATTGTTTTTGGTCCATTTTAGCGGTTTTTGTAAAATTTTATTTCCCTTGGGAATTAGGCCTTGTTTTTGGTAGTTTTGAGCTGTTTTTGTAAAATTCGAATTCCCTTTGGAATTAGGCATTGTTTTTGGTCATTTTGAGCTGTTTTTGTAAAATTCGAATTCCCTTGGGAATTACGCATTGTTTTTGGTCATTTGGAGCTTTTTTTGTAAAAGTCGAATTCCCTTGGGAATTAGGCATTGTTTTTGGTCATTTTGAGCTGTTTTGTAAAGTTCGAATTCCCTTGGGAATTAAGCATTGTTTTTTCTCACTTTTCATTCCCAAGAAAATAAAGCATTGTTTTTGGTCATTTTAAGCTGTTTTTGTGAAATTCGAATTCCATTGGAAATTAGGCATTTTTTTTTCTCATTTTTAATTCCCAAAGGAATTAAGCATTGTCTTAATCATTTTAAGCTGTTTTGAACTGTCCTTGTAAAATTCGAATTCCCTTGGGAATTACGCATTGTTTTTTCTCATTTTTCATTCCCAAGGGAATAAAGAATTGTTTTTGGTCATTTGAAGCTGTTTTTGTGAAATTCGAATTCCCTTGGGAATTAGGCATTTTTTTCTTCTTATTTTTCATTCCCGATGGAATTGAGCATTGTTTTTGGTCCATTTTAGCGGTTTTTGTAAAATTTTAATTCACTTGGGAATTAGGCCTTGTTTTTGGTAGTTTTGAGCTGTTTTTGTAAAATTCGAATTCCCTTTGGAATTAGGCATTGTTTTTGATCGTTTTGAGCTGTTATTGTAAAATTCGATTTTCCTTGGGAATTGGGCATAGTTTTTGGTCATTTTTCAATTCCAAGGGAATTGAACATTATTTTTGGTCATTTTGGGCTGTTTTTGTAAAACTCGAATTCCCTTTGGAATTAGGCATTGTTTTTTCTCATTTTTCATTCCCAAGGGAATAAAGCATTGTTTTTGGTCATTTTAAGCTGTTTTTGTAAAATTCGAATTCCCTTGGGAATTAGGCATTGTTTTTATCATTTTGAGCTGTTTTTGTAAAATTCGAATTCCCTTGGGAATTAGGCATTGTTTTTGGTCATTTTGAGCTGTTTTTGTAAAATTCGAATTCCCTTGGGAATTAAGCATTGTTTTTGTCATTTTGAGCTGTTTTTGTAAAATTTCTAATTCTCTTGGGAATTAGGTATTGTTTTTGATCGGTTTAAGCTGTTTTTGTAAAATTCGAATTCCCTTGGGAATTGTTTTTGGTCATTTTGAGCTGTTTTTATAAAATTCAAATTCTATTGGGAATTGGGCATTGTTTTTGGTCGTTTTAAGCTCTTTTTGTAACATTCGAATTCCCTTGGGAATTGGGCATTGTTTTTGGTCATTTTGAGCTGTTTTTGTAAAATTCGAATTCCCTTGGGAATTACGCATTGTTTTTGGTCATTTTGAGCTGTTTTTGTAAAATTCGAATTCCCTTGGGAATTGGGCATTGTTTTTGGTCATTTTGAGCTTTTTTTGTAAAATTCGAATTCCCTTGGGAATTAAGCATTGTTTTTTCTCATTTTTCATTCCCAAGGGAACAAAGCATTGTTTTTGGTCATTTTAAGCTGTTTTTGTAAAATTCGAATTCCCTTGGGAATTGGGGATTGTTTTTGGTCATTTTGAGCTGTTTTTGTAAAATTCGAATTCCCTTGGGAATTACGCATTGTTTTTGTCATTTTGAGCTGTTTTTGTAAAATTCGAATTCTCTTGGGAATTAGGCATTGTTTTTTCTCATTTTTCATTCCCAAGGGAACAAAGCATTGTTTTTGGTCATTTTAAGCTGTTTTTGTAAAATTCGAATTCCCTTGGGAATTAAGCATTGTTTTTTTCATTTTGAGCTGTTTTTGTAAAATTCGAATTCCCTTGGGAATTAAGCATTGTTTTTTCTCATTTTTCATTCCCAAGGGAACAAAGCATTGTTTTTGGTCATTTTAAGCTGTTTTTGTAAAATTCGAATTCCCTTGGGAATTAAGCATTGTTTTTGTCATTTTGAGCTGTTTTTGTAAAATTCGAATTCTCTTGGGAATAAGGCATTGTTTTTGATCGGTTTAAGCTGTTTTTGTAAAATTCGAATTCCCTTGGGAATTGTTTTTGGTCATTTTGAGCTGTTATTATAAAATTCGAATTCTCTTGGGAATTGGGCATTGTTTTTGGTCGTTTTAAGCTCTTTTTGTGAAAGTCGAATTCCCTTGGGAATTAGGCATTGTTTTTGGTCATTTTTAGCTGTTTTGTAAAATTCGAATTCCCTTGGGAATTGGGCATTGTTTTTGGTCATTTTGAGCTGTTTTTGTAAAATTCGAATTCTCTTGGGAATTAGGCATTGTTTTTGATCGCTTTAAGCTGTTTTTGCAAAATTCGAATTCCCTTGGGAATTAAGCATTGTTTTTTCTCATTTTTCATTCCCTAGGAAATAAAGCATTGTTTTTGGTCATTTTGAGCTGTTTTTGTAAAATTCGAATTCCCTTGGGAATTAAGCATTGTTTTTGGTCATTTGAAGCTGTTTTTGTAAAATTCGAATTCCCTTGGGAATTGGGCATTGTTTTTGGTCATTTTGAGCTGTTTTTGTAAAAGTCGAATTCCCTTGGGAATTAGGCATTGTTTTTGGTCATTTTGAGCTGTTTTGTAAAATTCGAATTCCCTTGGGAATTACGCATTGTTTTTTCTCATTTTTCATTCCCAAGGGAACAAAGCATTGTTTTTGGTCATTTTAAGCTGTTTTTGTAAAATTCGAATTCCCTTGGGAATTAAGCATTGTTTTTGTCATTTTGAGCTGTTTTTGTAAAATTCGAATTACCTTGGGAATTAGGCATTGTTTTTGGTCATTTTTCATTCCCAAGGGAACAAAGCATTGTTTTTGGTCATTTTAAGCAATTTTTGTAAAATTCGAATTCTCTTGGGAATTAGGCATTGTTTTTGATCGGTTTAAGCTGTTTTTGTAAAATTCGAATTCCCTTGGGAATTGTTTTTGGTCATTTTGAGCTGTTATTATAAAATTCGAATTCTCTTGGGAATTGGGCATTGTTTTAGGTCGTTTTAAACTCTTTTTGTAACATTCGAATTCCCTTGGGAATAGGACATTGTTTTTGGTCATTTTGAGCTGTTTTTGTAAAATTCGAATTCCCTTGGGAATTAGGCATTGTTTTTGGTCATTTTGAGCTGTTTTTGTAAAATTCGAATTCCCTTGGGAATTGGGCATTGTTTTTGGTCATTTTGAGCTGTTTTTGTCAAATCCGAATTCCCTTGAGAATTAAGCATTGTTTTTTCTCATTTTTCATTCCCAAGAAAATAAAGCATTTTTTTTTCTCATTTTTAATTCCCAAAGGAATTAAGCATTGTCTTAATCATTTTAAGCTGTTTTGAACTGTCCTTGTAAAATTCGAATTCCCTTGGGAATTACGCATTGTTTTTTCTCATTTTTCATTCCCAAGGGAATAAAGAATTGTTTTTGGTCATTTGAAGCTGTTTTTGTGAAATTCGAATTCCCTTGGGAATTAGGCATTTTTTTTCTTCTTATTTTTCATTCCCGATGGAATTGAGCATTGTTTTTGGTCCATTTTAGCGGTTTTTGTAAAATTTTATTTCCCTTGGGAATTAGGCCTTGTTTTTGGTAGTTTTGAGCTGTTTTTGTAAAATTCGAATTCCCTTTGGAATTAGGCATTGTTTTTGGTCATTTTGAGCTGTTTTTGTAAAATTCGAATTCCCTTGGGAATTACGCATTGTTTTTGGTCATTTTGAGCTTTTTTTGTAAAAGTCGAATTCCCTTGGGAATTAGGCATTGTTTTTGGTCATTTTGAGCTGTTTTGTAAAGTTCGAATTCCCTTGGGAATTAAGCATTGTTTTTTCTCATTTTTCATTCCCAAGAAAATAAAGCATTGTTTTTGGTCATTTTAAGCTGTTTTTGTGAAATTCGAATTCCATTGGAAATTAGGCATTTTTTTTTCTCATTTTTAATTCCCAAAGGAATTAAGCATTGTCTTAATCATTTTAAGCTGTTTTGAACTGTCCTTGTAAAATTCGAATTCCCTTGGGAATTACGCATTGTTTTTTCTCATTTTTCATTCCCAAGGGAATAAAGAATTGTTTTTGGTCATTTGAAGCTGTTTTTGTGAAATTCGAATTCCCTTGGGAATTAGGCATTTTTTTTCTTCTTATTTTTCATTCCCGATGGAATTGAGCATTGTTTTTGGTCCATTTTAGCGGTTTTTGTAAAATTTTAATTCCCTTGGGAATTAGGCCTTGTTTTTGGTAGTTTTGAGCTGTTTTTGTAAAATTCGAATTCCCTTTGGAATTAGGCATTGTTTTTGATCGTTTTGAGCTGTTATTGTAAAATTCGATTTTCCTTGGGAATTGGGCATAGTTTTTGGTCATTTTTCAATTCCAAGGGAATTGAACATTATTTTTGGTCATTTTGGGCTGTTTTTGTAAAACTCGAATTCCCTTTGGAATTAGGCATTGTTTTTTCTCATTTTTCATTCCCAAGGGAATAAAGCATTGTTTTTGGTCATTTTAAGCTGTTTTTGTAAAATTCGAATTCCCTTGGGAATTAGGCATTGTTTTTATCATTTTGAGCTGTTTTTGTAAAATTCGAATTCCCTTGGGAATTAGGCATTGTTTTTGGTCATTTTGAGCTGTTTTTGTAAAATTCGAATTCCCTTGGGAATTAAGCATTGTTTTTGTCATTTTGAGCTGTTTTTGTAAAATTTCTAATTCTCTTGGGAATTAGGTATTGTTTTTGATCGGTTTAAGCTGTTTTTGTAAAATTCGAATTCCCTTGGGAATTGTTTTTGGTCATTTTGAGCTGTTTTTATAAAATTCAAATTCTCTTGGGAATTGGGCATTGTTTTTGGTCGTTTTAAGCTCTTTTTGTAACATTCGAATTCCCTTGGGAATTGGGCATTGTTTTTGGTCATTTTGAGCTGTTTTTGTAAAATTCGAATTCCCTTGGGAATTAAGCATTGTTTTTGGTCATTTTGAGCTGTTTTTGTAAAATTCGAATTCCCTTGGGAATTGGGCATTGTTTTTGGTCATTTTGAGCTTTTTTTGTAAAATTCGAATTCCCTTGGGAATTAAGCATTGTTTTTTCTCATTTTTCATTCCCAAGGGAACAAAGCATTGTTTTTGGTCATTTTAAGCTGTTTTTGTAAAATTCGAATTCCCTTGGGAATTGGGGATTGTTTTTGGTCATTTTGAGCTGTTTTTGTAAAATTCGAATTCCCTTGGGAATTACGCATTGTTTTTGTCATTTTGAGCTGTTTTTGTAAAATTCGAATTCTCTTGGGAATTAGGCATTGTTTTTTCTCATTTTTCATTCCCAAGGGAACAAAGCATTGTTTTTGGTCATTTTAAGCTGTTTTTGTAAAATTCGAATTCCCTTGGGAATTAAGCATTGTTTTTTTCATTTTGAGCTGTTTTTGTAAAATTCGAATTCTCTTGGGAATAAGGCATTGTTTTTGATCGGTTTAAGCTGTTTTTGTAAAATTCGAATTCCCTTGGGAATTGTTTTTGGTCATTTTGAGCTGTTATTATAAAATTCGAATTCTCTTGGGAATTGGGCATTGTTTTTGGTCGTTTTAAGCTCTTTTTGTGAAAGTCGAATTCCCTTGGGAATTAGGCATTGTTTTTGGTCATTTTGAGCTGTTTTGTAAAATTCGAATTCCCTTGGGAATTGGGCATTGTTTTTGGTCATTTTGAGCTGTTTTTGTAAAATTCGAATTCTCTTGGGAATTAGGCATTGTTTTTGATCGCTTTAAGCTGTTTTTGCAAAATTCGAATTCCCTTGGGAATTAAGCATTGTTTTTTCTCATTTTTCATTCCCAAGGGAACAAAGCATTGTTTTTGGTCATTTTGAGCTGTTTTTGTAAAATTCGAATTCCCTTGGGAATTAAGCATTGTTTTTGGTCATTTTGAGCTGTTTTTGTAAAATTCGAATTCCCTTGGGAATTGGGCATTGTTTTTGGTCATTTTGAGCTGTTTTTGTAAAAGTCGAATTCCCTTGGGAATTAGGCATTGTTTTTGGTCATTTTGAGCTGTTTTGTAAAATTCGAATTCCCTTGGGAATTACGCATTGTTTTTTCTCATTTTTCATTCCCAAGGGAACAAAGCATTGTTTTTGGTCATTTTAAGCTGTTTTTGTAAAATTCGAATTCCCTTGGGAATTAAGCATTGTTTTTGTCATTTTGAGCTGTTTTTGTAAAATTCGAATTCCCTTGGGAATTAGGCATTGTTTTTGGTCATTTTGAGCTGTTTTTGTAAAATTCGAATTCCCTTAGGAATTGGGCATTGTTTTTGGTCATTTTGAGCATTTTTTGTAAAATTCGAATTCCCTTGGGAATTAAGCATTGTTTTTTCTCATTTTTCATTCCCAAGGGAACAAAGCATTGTTTTTGGTCATTTTAAGCTGTTTTTGTAAAATTCGAATTCCCTTGGGAATTGGGCATTGTTTTTGGTCATTTTGAGCTGTTTTGTAAAATTCGAATTCCCTTGGGAATTGGGCATTGTTTTTGGTCATTTTGAGCTGTTTTTGTAAAATTCGAATTCTCTTGGGAATTAGGCATTGTTTTTGATCGCTTTAAGCTGTTTTTGCAAAATTCGAATTCCCTTGGGAATTAAGCATTGTTTTTTCTCATTTTTCATTCCCAAGGGAACAAAGCATTGTTTTTGGTCATTTTGAGCTGTTTTTGTAAAATTCGAATTCCCTTGGGAATTAAGTATTGTTTTTGGTCATTTGAAGCTGTTTTTGTAAAATTCGAATTCCCTTGGGAATTGGGCATTGTTTTTGGTCATTTTGAGCTGTTTTTGTAAAAGTCGAATTCCCTTGGGAATTAGGCATTGTTTTTGGTCATTTTGAGCTGTTTTGTAAAATTCGAATTCCCTTGGGAATTACGCATTGTTTTTTCTCATTTTTCATTCCCAAGGGAACAAAGCATTGTTTTTGGTCATTTTAAGCTGTTTTTGTAAAAGTCGAATTCCCTTGGGAATTAAGCATTGTTTTTGTCATTTTGAGCTGTTTTTGTAAAATTCGAATTACCTTGGGAATTAGGCATTGTTTTTGGTCATTTTGAGCTGTTTTTGTAAAATTCGAATTCCCTTAGGAATTGGGCATTGTTTTTGGTCATTTTGAGCATTTTTTGTAAAATTCGAATTCCCTTGGGAATTAAGCATTGTTTTTGTCATTTTGAGCTGTTTTTGTAAAATTCGAATTCTCTTGGGAATTAGGCATTGTTTTTTCTCATTTTTCATTCCCAAGGGAACAAAGCATTGTTTTTGGTCATTTTAAGCTGTTTTTGTAAAATTCGAATTCCCTTGGGAATTAAGCATTGTTTTTTTCATTTTGAGCTGTTTTTGTAAAATTCGAATTCTCTTGGGAATAAGGCATTGTTTTTGATCGGTTTAAGCTGTTTTTGTAAAATTCGAATTCCCTTGGGAATTGTTTTTGGTCATTTTGAGCTGTTATTATAAAATTCGAATTCTCTTGGGAATTGGGCATTGTTTTTGGTCGTTTTAAGCTCTTTTTGTGAAAGTCGAATTCCCTTGGGAATTAGGCATTGTTTTTGGTCATTTTGAGCTGTTTTGTAAAATTCGAATTCCCTTGGGAATTGGGCATTGTTTTTGGTCATTTTGAGCTGTTTTTGTAAAATTCGAATTCTCTTGGGAATTAGGCATTGTTTTTGATCGCTTTAAGCTGTTTTTGCAAAATTCGAATTCCCTTGGGAATTAAGCATTGTTTTTTCTCATTTTTCATTCCCAAGGGAACAAAGCATTGTTTTTGGTCATTTTGGGCTGTTTTTGTAAAATTCGAATTCCCTTGGGAATTAAGCATTGTTTTTGGTCATTTGAAGCTGTTTTTGTAAAATTCGAATTCCCTTGGGAATTGGGCATTGTTTTTGGTCATTTTGAGCTGTTTTTGTAAAAGTCGAATTCCCTTGGGAATTAGGCATTGTTTTTGGTCATTTTGAGCTGTTTTGTAAAATTCGAATTCCCTTGGGAATTAAGCATTGTTTTTTCTCATTTTTCATTCCCAAGGGAACAA
This sequence comes from Haliclystus octoradiatus, assembly GCA_916610825.1. Lineage (NCBI taxonomy): Eukaryota > Metazoa > Cnidaria > Staurozoa > Stauromedusae > Haliclystidae > Haliclystus > Haliclystus octoradiatus. The sequence continues at coordinate 15,919,145 of OU744450.1, forward strand.
AGCATTGTTTTTGGTCATTTTAAGATGTTTTTGTAAAATTCGAATTCCCTTGGGAATTAAGCATTGTTTTTGTCATTTTGAGCTGTTTTTGTAAAATTCGAATTACCTTGGGAATTAAGCATTGTTTTAGGTCATTTTGAGCTGTTTTTGTAAAATTCGAATTCCATTGGGAATTAAGCATTGTTTTTGGTCATTTTGAGCATTTTTTGTAAAATTCGAATTCCCTTGGGAATTAAGCATTGTTTTTTCTCATTTTTCATTCCCAAGGGAACAAAGCATTGTTTTTGGTCATTTTAAGCTGTTTTTGTAAAATTCGAATTCCCTTGGGAATTAAGCATTGTTTTTTCTCATTTTTCATTCCCAAGGGAACAAAGCATTGTTTTTGGTCATTTTAAGCAATTTTTGTAAAATTCGAATTCTCTTGGGAATTAGGCATTGTTTTTGATCGGTTTAAGCTGTTTTTGTAAAATTCGAATTCCCTTGGGAATTGTTTTTGGTCATTTTGAGCTGTTATTATAAAATTCGAATTCTCTTGGGAATTGGGCATTGTTTTTGGTCGTTTTAAACTCTTTTTGTAACATTCGAATTCCCTTGGGAGTTGGGCATTGTTTTTGGTCATTTTGAGCTGTTTTTGTAAAATTCGAATTCCCTTGGGAATTAGGCATTGTTTTTGGTCATTTTGAGCTGTTTTTGTAAAATTCGAATTCCCTTGGGAATTGGGCATTGTTTTTGGTCATTTTGAGCATTTTTTGTAAAATTCGAATTCCCTTGGGAATTAAGCATTGTTTTTTCTCATTTTTCATTCCCAAGGGAACAAAGCATTGTTTTTGCTCATTTGAAGCTGTTTTTGTAAAATTCGAATTCCCTTGGGAATTGGGCATTGTTTTTGGTCATTTTGAGCTGTTTTTGTAAAAGTCGAATTTCCTTGGGAATTAGGCATTGTTTTTGGTCATTTTGAGCTGTTTTGTAAAATTCGAATTCCCTTGGGAATTAAGCATTGTTTTTTCTCATTTTTCATTCCCAAGGGAACAAAGCATTGTTTTTGGTCATTTTAAGCTGTTTTTGTAAAATTCGAATTCCCTTGGGAATTAAGCATTGTTTTTGTCATTTTGAGCTGTTTTTGTAAAATTTGAATTCTCTTGGGAATTAGGCATTGTTTTTGATCGCTTTAAGCTGTTTTTGCAAAATTCGAATTCCCTTGGGAATTAAGCATTGTTTTTTCTCATTTTTCATTCCCAAGGGAACAAAGCATTGTTTTTGGTCATTTGAAGCTGTTTTTGTAAAATTCGAATTCCCTTGGGAATTGGGCATAGTTTTTGATCATTTTGAGCTGTTTTTGTAAAAGTCGAATTCCCTTGGGAATTAGGCATTGTTTTTGGTCATTTTGAGCTGTTTTGTAAAATTCGAATTCCCTTGGGAATTAAGCATTGTTTTTTCTCATTTTTCATTCCCAAGAAAATAAAGCATTGTTTTTGGTGATTTTAAGCTGTTTTTGTAAAATTCGAATTCCCTTGGGAATTAAGCATTGTTTTTGTCATTTTGAGCTGTTTTTGTAAAATTCGAAATTCTCTTGGGAATTAGGCATTGTTTTTGATCGCTTTAAGCTGTTTTTGCAAAATTCGAATTCCCTTGGGAATTAAGCATTGTTTTTTCTCATTTTTCATTCCCAAGGGAACAAAGCATTGTTTTTGGTCATTTTAAGCTGTTTTTGTGAAATTCGAATTCCATTGGAAATTAGGCATTTTTTTTCTCATTTTTAATTCCCAAAGGAATTAAGCATTGTCTTAATCATTTTAAGCTGTTTTGAACTGTCCTTGTAAAACTCGAATTCCTTTGGGAATTAGGCATTGTTTTTTCTCATTTTTCATTCCCAAGGGAATAAAGTATTGTTTTTGGTCATTTGAAGCTGTTTTTGTGAAATTCGAATTCCCTTGGGAATTAGGCATTTTTTTTCTTCTTATTTTTCATTCCCGATGGAATTGAGCATTGTTTTTGGTCCATTTTAGCGGTTTTTGTAAAATTTTAATTCCCTTGGGAATTAGGCCTTGTTTTTGGTCGTTTTGAACTGTTTTTGTAAAATTCGAATTCCCTTGGGAATTAGGCATAGTTTTTGATCGTTTTCAGCTGTTATTGTAAAATTCGAATTTCCTTAGGAATTAGGCATTATTTTTGGACAATTTAAGCTGTTTTTGTGAAATTCGAATTCCCTTGGGAATTAGGCATTGTTTTTGGTCATTTTAAGCTGTTTTTGTAAAATTCGAATTCCCTTGGGAATTAGGCATTGTTTTTGTCATTTTGAGCTGTTTTTGTAAAATTCGAATTCCCTTGGGAATTAAGCATTGTTTTAGGTCATTTTGAGCTGTTTTTGTAAAATTCGAATTCCCTTGGGAATTAAGCATTGTTTTTTCTCATTTTTCATTCCCAAGGGAACAAAGCATTGTTTTTGGTCATTTTAAGCTGTTTTTGTAAAATTCGAATTCCCTTGGGAATTGGGCATTGTTTTTGGTCATTTTGAGCTGTTTTTGTAAAAGTCGAATTCCCTTGGGAATTAGGCATTGTTTTTGGTCATTTTGAGCTGTTTTGTAAAGTTCGAATTCCCTTGGGAATTAAGCATTGTTTTTTCTCATTTTTCATTCCCAAGGGAACAAAGCATTGTTTTTGGTCATTTTAAGCTGTTTTTGTAAAATTCGAATTCCCTTGGGAATTAAGCATTGTTTTTGTCATTTTGAGCTGTTTTTGTAAAATTCGAATTCTCTTGGGAATTAGGCATTGTTTTTTCTCATTTTTCATTCCCAAGGGAACAAAGCATTGTTTTTGGTCATTTTAAGCTGTTTTTGTAAAATTCGAATTCCCTTGGGAATTAAGCATTGTTTTTTTCATTTTGAGCTGTTTTTGTAAAATTCGAATTCTCTTGGGAATAAGGCATTGTTTTTGATCGGTTTAAGCTGTTTTTGTAAAATTCGAATTCCCTTGGGAATTGTTTTTGGTCATTTTGAGCTGTTATTATTAAATTCGAATTCTCTTGGGAATTGGGCATTGTTTTTGGTCGTTTTAAGCTCTTTTTGTGAAAGTCGAATTCCCTTGGGAATTAGGCATTGTTTTTGGTCATTTTGAGCTGTTTTGTAAAATTCGAATTCCCTTGGGAATTGGGCATTGTTTTTGGTCATTTTGAGCTGTTTTTGTAAAATTCGAATTCTCTTGGGAATTAGGCATTGTTTTTGATCGCTTTAAGCTGTTTTTGCAAAATTCGAATTCCCTTGGGAATTAAGCATTGTTTTTTCTCATTTTTCATTCCCAAGGGAACAAAGCATTGTTTTTGGTCATTTTGAGCTGTTTTTGTAAAATTCGAATTCCCTTGGGAATTAAGCATTGTTTTTGGTCATTTGAAGCTGTTTTTGTAAAATTCGAATTCCCTTGGGAATTGGGCATTGTTTTTGGTCATTTTGAGCTGTTTTTGTAAAAGTCGAATTCCCTTGGGAATTAGGCATTGTTTTTGGTCATTTTGAGCTGTTTTGTAAAATTCGAATTCCCTTGGGAATTAAGCATTGTTTTTTCTCATTTTTCATTCCCAAGGGAACAAAGCATTGTTTTTGGTCATTTTAAGATGTTTTTGTAAAATTCGAATTCCCTTGGGAATTAAGCATTGTTTTTGTCATTTTGAGCTGTTTTTGTAAAATTCGAATTACCTTGGGAATTAGGCATTGTTTTTGGTCATTTTGAGCTGTTTTTGTAAAATTCGAATTCCCTTAGGAATTAGGCATTGTTTTTGGTCATTTTGAGCATTTTTTGTAAAATTCGAATTCCCTTGGGAATTAAGCATTGTTTTTTCTCATTTTTCATTCCCAAGGGAACAAAGCATTGTTTTTGGTCATTTTAAGCTGTTTTTGTAAAATTCGAATTCCCTTGGGAATTAAGCATTGTTTTTTCTCATTTTTCATTCCCAAGGGAACAAAGCATTGTTTTTGGTCATTTTAAGCAATTTTTGTAAAATTCGAATTCTCTTGGGAATTAGGCATTGTTTTTGATCGGTTTAAGCTGTTTTTGTAAAATTCGAATTCCCTTGGGAATTGTTTTTGGTCATTTTGAGCTGTTATTATAAAATTCGAATTCTCTTGGGAATTGGGCATTGTTTTTGGTCGTTTTAAACTCTTTTTGTAACATTCGAATTCCCTTGGGAGTTGGGCATTGTTTTTGGTCATTTTGAGCTGTTTTTGTAAAATTCGAATTCCCTTGGGAATTAGGCATTGTTTTTGGTCATTTTGAGCTGTTTTTGTAAAAGTCGAATTCCCTTGGGAATTGGGCATTGTTTTTGGTCATTTTGAGCATTTTTTGTAAAATTCGAATTCCCTTGGGAATTAAGCATTGTTTTTTCTCATTTTTCATTCCCAAGGGAACAAAGCATTGTTTTTGGTCATTTGAAGCTGTTTTTGTAAAATTCGAATTCCCTTGGGAATTAAGCATTGTTTTTGTCATTTTGAGCTGTTTTTGTAAAATTTGAATTCTCTTGGGAATTAGGCATTGTTTTTGATCGCTTTAAGCTGTTTTTGCAAAATTCGAATTCCCTTGGGAATTAAGCATTGTTTTTTCTCATTTTTCATTCCCAAGGGAACAAAGCATTGTTTTTGGTCATTTGAAGCTGTTTTTGTAAAATTCGAATTCCCTTGGGAATTGGGCATAGTTTTTGATCATTTTGAGCTGTTTTTGTAAAAGTCGAATTCCCTTGGGAATTAGGCATTGTTTTTGGTCATTTTGAGCTGTTTTGTAAAATTCGAATTCCCTTGGGAATTAAGCATTGTTTTTTCTCATTTTTCATTCCCAAGAAAATAAAGCATTGTTTTTGGTGATTTTAAGCTGTTTTTGTAAAATTCGAATTCCCTTGGGAATTAAGCATTGTTTTTGTCATTTTGAGCTGTTTTTGTAAAATTCGAAATTCTCTTGGGAATTAGGCATTGTTTTTGATCGCTTTAAGCTGTTTTTGCAAAATTCGAATTCCCTTGGGAATTAAGCATTGTTTTTTCTCATTTTTCATTCCCAAGGGAACAAAGCATTGTTTTTGGTCATTTTAAGCTGTTTTTGTGAAATTCGAATTCCATTGGAAATTAGGCATTTTTTTTCTCATTTTTAATTCCCAAAGGAATTAAGCATTGTCTTAATCATTTTAAGCTGTTTTGAACTGTCCTTGTAAAACTCGAATTCCTTTGGGAATTAGGCATTGTTTTTTCTCATTTTTCATTCCCAAGGGAATAAAGTATTGTTTTTGGTCATTTGAAGCTGTTTTTGTGAAATTCGAATTCCCTTGGGAATTAGGCATTTTTTTTCTTCTTATTTTTCATTCCCGATGGAATTGAGCATTGTTTTTGGTCCATTTTAGCGGTTTTTGTAAAATTTTAATTCCCTTGGGAATTAGGCCTTGTTTTTGGTCGTTTTGAACTGTTTTTGTAAAATTCGAATTCCCTTGGGAATTAGGCATAGTTTTTGATCGTTTTCAGCTGTTATTGTAAAATTCGAATTTCCTTAGGAATTAGGCATTATTTTTGGACAATTTAAGCTGTTTTTGTGAAATTCGAATTCCCTTGGGAATTAGGCATTGTTTTTGGTCATTTTAAGCTGTTTTTGTAAATTTCGAATTCCCTTAGGAATTAGGCATTGTTTTTATCATTTTGAGCTGTTTTTGTAAAATTCGAATTCCCTTGGGAATTAGGCATTGTTTTTGGTCATTTTGAGCTGTTTTTGTAAAAGTCGAATTCCCTTGGGAATTGGGCATTGTTTTTGGTCATTTTCCATTCCCAAGGGAACAAAGCATTGTTTTTGGTCATTTGAAGCTGTTTTTGTAAAATTCGAATTCCCTTGGGAATTGGGCATTGTTTTTGGTCATTTTGAGCTGTTTTTGTAAAAGTCGAATTCCCTTGGGAATTAGGCATTGTTTTTGGTCATTTTGAGCTGTTTTGTAAAGTTCGAATTCCCTTGGGAATTAAGCATTGTTTTTTCTCATTTTTCATTCCCAAGGGAACAAAGCATTGTTTTTGGTCATTTTAAGCTGTTTTTGTAAAATTCGAATTCCCTTGGGAATTAAGCATTGTTTTTGTCATTTTGAGCTGTTTTTGTAAAATTCGAATTCTCTTGGGAATTAGGCATTGTTTTTTCTCATTTTTCATTCCCAAGGGAACAAAGCATTGTTTTTGGTCATTTTAAGCTGTTTTTGTAAAATTCGAATTCCCTTGGGAATTAAGCATTGTTTTTTTCATTTTGAGCTGTTTTTGTAAAATTCGAATTCTCTTGGGAATAAGGCATTGTTTTTGATCGGTTTAAGCTGTTTTTGTAAAATTCGAATTCCCTTGGGAATTGTTTTTGGTCATTTTGAGCTGTTATTATTAAATTCGAATTCTCTTGGGAATTGGGCATTGTTTTTGGTCGTTTTAAGCTCTTTTTGTGAAAGTCGAATTCCCTTGGGAATTAGGCATTGTTTTTGGTCATTTTGAGCTGTTTTGTAAAATTCGAATTCCCTTGGGAATTGGGCATTGTTTTTGGTCATTTTGAGCTGTTTTTGTAAAATTCGAATTCTCTTGGGAATTAGGCATTGTTTTTGATCGCTTTAAGCTGTTTTTGCAAAATTCGAATTCCCTTGGGAATTAAGCATTGTTTTTTCTCATTTTTCATTCCCAAGGGAACAAAGCATTGTTTTTGGTCATTTTGAGCTGTTTTTGTAAAATTCGAATTCCCTTGGGAATTAAGCATTGTTTTAGGTCATTTTGAGCTGTTTTTGTAAAATTCGAATTCCCTTGGGAATTGGGCATTGTTTTTGGTCATTTTGAGCTGTTTTTGTAAAAGTCGAATTCCCTTGGGAATTAGGCATTGTTTTTGGTCATTTTGAGCTGTTTTGTAAAATTCGAATTCCCTTGGGAATTAAGCATTGTTTTTTCTCATTTTTCATTCCCAAGGGAACAAAGCATTGTTTTTGGTCATTTTAAGATGTTTTTGTAAAATTCGAATTCCCTTGGGAATTAAGCATTGTTTTTGTCATTTTGAGCTGTTTTTGTAAAATTCGAATTACCTTGGGAATTAGGCATTGTTTTTGGTCATTTTGAGCTGTTTTTGTAAAATTCGAATTCCCTTGGGAATTAAGCATTGTTTTTTCTCATTTTTCATTCCCAAGGGAACAAAGCATTGTTTTTGGTCATTTTAAGCAATTTTTGTAAAATTCGAATTCTCTTGGGAATTAGGCATTGTTTTTGATCGGTTTAAGCTGTTTTTGTAAAATTCGAATTCCCTTGGGAATTGTTTTTGGTCATTTTGAGCTGTTATTATAAAATTCGAATTCTCTTGGGAATTGGGCATTGTTTTTGGTCGTTTTAAACTCTTTTTGTAACATTCGAATTCCCTTGGGAGTTGGGCATTGTTTTTGGTCATTTTGAGCTGTTTTTGTAAAATTCGAATTCCCTTGGGAATTAGGCATTGTTTTTGGTCATTTTGAGCTGTTTTTGTAAAAGTCGAATTCCCTTGGGAATTGGGCATTGTTTTTGGTCATTTTGAGCATTTTTTGTAAAATTCGAATTCCCTTGGGAATTAAGCATTGTTTTTTCTCATTTTTCATTCCCAAGGGAACAAAGCATTGTTTTTGGTCATTTGAAGCTGTTTTTGTAAAATTCGAATTCCCTTGGGAATTGGGCATTGTTTTTGGTCATTTTGAGCTGTTTTTGTAAAAGTCGAATTTCCTTGGGAATTAGGCATTGTTTTTGGTCATTTTGAGCTGTTTTGTAAAATTCGAATTCCCTTGGGAATTAAGCATTGTTTTTTCTCATTTTTCATTCCCAAGGGAACAAAGCATTGTTTTTGGTCATTTTAAGCTGTTTTTGTAAAATTCGAATTCCCTTGGGAATTAAGCATTGTTTTTGTCATTTTGAGCTGTTTTTGTAAAATTTGAATTCTCTTGGGAATTAGGCATTGTTTTTGATCGCTTTAAGCTGTTTTTGCAAAATTCGAATTCCCTTGGGAATTAACTATTGTTTTTTCTCATTTTCCATTCCCAAGGGAACAAAGCATTGTTTTTGGTCATTTGAAGCTGTTTTTGTAAAATTCGAATTCCCTTGGGAATTAAGCATTGTTTTTGGTCGTTTTAAACTCTTTTTGTAAAATTCGAATTCCCTTGGGAATTGGGCATAGTTTTTGATCATTTTGAGCTGTTTTTGTAAAAGTCGAATTCCCTTGGGAATTAGGCATTGTTTTTGGTCATTTTGAGCTGTTTTGTAAAATTCGAATTCCCTTGGGAATTAAGCATTGTTTTTTCTCATTTTTCATTCCCAAGAAAATAAAGCATTGTTTTTGGTGATTTTAAGCTGTTTTTGTAAAATTCGAATTCCCTTGGGAATTAAGCATTGTTTTTGTCATTTTGAGCTGTTTTTGTAAAATTCGAAATTCTCTTGGGAATTAGGCATTGTTTTTGATCGCTTTAAGCTGTTTTTGCAAAATTCGAATTCCCTTGGGAATTAAGCATTGTTTTTTCTCATTTTTCATTCCCAAGGGAACAAAGCATTGTTTTTGGTCATTTTAAGCTGTTTTTGTGAAATTCGAATTCCATTGGAAATTAGGCATTTTTTTTTCTCATTTTTAATTCCCAAAGGAATTAAGCATTGTCTTAATCATTTTAAGCTGTTTTGAACTGTCCTTGTAAAACTCGAATTCCCTTGGGAATTAGGCATTGTTTTTTCTCATTTTTCATTCCCAAGGGAATAAAGTATTGTTTTTGGTCATTTGAAGCTGTTTTTGTGAAATTCGAATTCCCTTGGGAATTAGGCATTTTTTTTCTTCTTATTTTTCATTCCCGATGGAATTGAGCATTGTTTTTGGTCCATTTTAGCGGTTTTTGTAAAATTTTAATTCCCTTGGGAATTAGGCCTTGTTTTTGGTCGTTTTGAACTGTTTTTGTAAAATTCGAATTTCCTTGGGAATTAGGCATAGTTTTTGATCGTTTTCAGCTGTTATTGTAAAATTCGAATTTCCTTAGGAATTAGGCATTATTTTTGGACAATTTAAGCTGTTTTTGTGAAATTCGAATTCCCTTGGGAATTAGGCATTGTTTTTGGTCATTTTAAGCTGTTTTTGTAAATTTCGAATTCCCTTAGGAATTAGGCATTGTTTTTATCATTTTGAGCTGTTTTTGTAAAATTCGAATTCCCTTGGGAATTAGGCATTGTTTTTGGTCATTTTGAGCTGTTTTTGTAAAATTCGAATTCCCTTGGGAATTAAGCATTGTTTTTTCTCATTTTTCATTCCCAAGGGAACAAAGCATTGTTTTTGGTCATTTTAAGCTGTTTTTGTAAAATTTGAATTCCCTTGGGAATTGGGCATTGTTTTTGGTCATTTTGAGCTGTTTTTGTAAAAGTCGAATTCCCTTGGGAATTAGGCATTGTTTTTGGTCATTTTGAGCTGTTTTGTAAAGTTCGAATTCCCTTGGGAATTAAGCATTGTTTTTTCTCATTTTTCATTCGCAAGGGAACAAAGCATTGTTTTTGGTCATTTTAAGCTGTTTTTGTAAAATTCGAATTCCCTTGGGAATTAAGCATTGTTTTTGTCATTTTGAGCTGTTTTTGTAAAATTCGAATTCTCTTGGGAATTAGGCATTGTTTTTTCTCATTTTTCATTCCCAAGGGAACAAAGCATTGTTTTTGGTCATTTTAAGCTGTTTTTGTAAAATTCGAATTCCCTTGGGAATTAAGCATTGTTTTTTTCATTTTGAGCTGTTTTTGTAAAATTCGAATTCCCTTGGGAATTGGGCATAGTTTTTGATCATTTTGAGCTGTTTTTGTAAAAGTCGAATTCCCTTGGGAATTAGGCATTGTTTTTGGTCATTTTGAGCTGTTTTGTAAAATTCGAATTCCCTTGGGAATTAAGCATTGTTTTTTCTCATTTTTCATTCCCAAGAAAATAAAGCATTGTTTTTGGTGATTTTAAGCTGTTTTTGTAAAATTCGAATTCCCTTGGGAATTAAGCATTGTTTTTGTCATTTTGAGCTGTTTTTGTAAAATTCGAAATTCTCTTGGGAATTAGGCATTGTTTTTGATCGCTTTAAGCTGTTTTTGCAAAATTCGAATTCCCTTGGGAATTAAGCATTGTTTTTTCTCATTTTTCATTCCCAAGGGAACAAAGCATTGTTTTTGGTCATTTTAAGCTGTTTTTGTGAAATTCGAATTCCATTGGAAATTAGGCATTTTTTTTTCTCATTTTTAATTCCCAAAGGAATTAAGCATTGTCTTAATCATTTTAAGCTGTTTTGAACTGTCCTTGTAAAACTCGAATTCCCTTGGGAATTAGGCATTGTTTTTTCTCATTTTTCATTCCCAAGGGAATAAAGTATTGTTTTTGGTCATTTGAAGCTGTTTTTGTGAAATTCGAATTCCCTTGGGAATTAGGCATTTTTTTTCTTCTTATTTTTCATTCCCGATGGAATTGAGCATTGTTTTTGGTCCATTTTAGCGGTTTTTGTAAAATTTTAATTCCCTTGGGAATTAGGCCTTGTTTTTGGTCGTTTTGAACTGTTTTTGTAAAATTCGAATTTCCTTGGGAATTAGGCATAGTTTTTGATCGTTTTCAGCTGTTATTGTAAAATTCGAATTTCCTTAGGAATTAGGCATTATTTTTGGACAATTTAAGCTGTTTTTGTGAAATTCGAATTCCCTTGGGAATTAGGCATTGTTTTTGGTCATTTTAAGCTGTTTTTGTAAATTTCGAATTCCCTTAGGAATTAGGCATTGTTTTTATCATTTTGAGCTGTTTTTGTAAAATTCGAATTCCCTTGGGAATTAGGCATTGTTTTTGGTCAATTTGAGCTGTTTTTGTAAAAGTCGAATTCCCTTGGGAATTAAGCATTGTTTTTTCTCATTTTTCATTCCCAAGGGAACAAAGCATTGTTTTTGGTCATTTTAAGCTGTTTTTGTAAAATTCGAATTCCCTTGGGAATTGGGCATTGTTTTTGGTCATTTTGAGCTGTTTTTGTAAAAGTCGAATTCCCTTGGGAATTAGGCATTGTTTTTGGTCATTTTGAGCTGTTTTGTAAAGTTCGAATTCCCTTGGGAATTAAGCATTGTTTTTTCTCATTTTTCATTCGCAAGGGAACAAAGCATTGTTTTTGGTCATTTTAAGCTGTTTTTGTAAAATTCGAATTCCCTTGGGAATTAAGCATTGTTTTTGTCATTTTGAGCTGTTTTTGTAAAATTCGAATTCTCTTGGGAATTAGGCATTGTTTTTTCTCATTTTTCATTCCCAAGGGAACAAAGCATTGTTTTTGGTCATTTTAAGCTGTTTTTGTAAAATTCGAATTCCCTTGGGAATTAAGCATTGTTTTTTTCATTTTGAGCTGTTTTTGTAAAATTCGAATTCTCTTGGGAATAAGGCATTGTTTTTGATCGGTTTAAGCTGTTTTTGTAAAATTCGAATTCCCTTGGGAATTGTTTTTGGTCATTTTGAGCTGTTATTATTAAATTCGAATTCTCTTGGGAATTGGGCATTGTTTTTGGTCGTTTTAAGCTCTTTTTGTGAAAGTCGAATTCCCTTGGGAATTAGGCATTGTTTTTGGTCATTTTGAGCTGTTTTGTAAAATTCGAATTCCCTTGGGAATTGGGCATTGTTTTTGGTCATTTTGAGCTGTTTTTGTAAAATTCGAATTCTCTTGGGAATTAGGCATAGTTTTTGATCGCTTTAAGCTGTTTTTGCAAAATTCGAATTCCCTTGGGAATTAAGCATTGTTTTTTCTCATTTTTCATTCCCAAGGGAACAAAGCATTGTTTTTGGTCATTTTGAGCTGTTTTTGTAAAATTCGAATTCCCTTGGGAATTAAGTATTGTTTTTGGTCATTTGAAGCTGTTTTTGTAAAATTCGAATTCCCTTGGGAATTGGGCATTGTTTTTGGTCATTTTGAGCTGTTTTTGTAAAAGTCGAATTCCCTTGGGAATTAGGCATTGTTTTTGGTCATTTTGAGCTGTTTTGTAAAATTCGAATTCCCTTGGGAATTACGCATTGTTTTTTCTCATTTTTCATTCCCAAGGGAACAAAGCATTGTTTTTGGTCATTTTAAGCTGTTTTTGTAAAAGTCGAATTCCCTTGGGAATTAAGCATTGTTTTTGTCATTTTGAGCTGTTTTTGTAAAATTCGAATTACCTTGGGAATTAGGCATTGTTTTTGGTCATTTTGAGCTGTTTTTGTAAAATTCGAATTCCCTTAGGAATTGGGCATTGTTTTTGGTCATTTTGAGCATTTTTTGTAAAATTCGAATTCCCTTGGGAATTAAGCATTGTTTTTTCTCATTTTTCATTCCCAAGGGAACAAAGCATTGTTTTTGGTCATTTTAAGCTGTTTTTGTAAAATTCGAATTCCCTTGGGAATTAAGCATTGTTTTTGTCATTTTGAGCTGTTTTTGTAAAATTCGAATTCTCTTGGGAATTAGGCATTGTTTTTTCTCATTTTTCATTCCCAAGGGAACAAAGCATTGTTTTTGGTCATTTTAAGCTGTTTTTGTAAAATTCGAATTCCCTTGGGAATTAAGCATTGTTTTTTTCATTTTGAGCTGTTTTTGTAAAATTCGAATTCTCTTGGGAATAAGGCATTGTTTTTGATCGGTTTAAGCTGTTTTTGTAAAATTCGAATTCCCTTGGGAATTGTTTTTGGTCATTTTGAGCTGTTATTATAAAATTCGAATTCTCTTGGGAATTGGGCATTGTTTTTGGTCGTTTTAAGCTCTTTTTGTGAAAGTCGAATTCCCTTGGGAATTAGGCATTGTTTTTGGTCATTTTGAGCTGTTTTGTAAAATTCGAATTCCCTTGGGAATTGGGCATTGTTTTTGGTCATTTTGAGCTGTTTTTGTAAAATTCGAATTCTCTTGGGAATTAGGCATTGTTTTTGATCGCTTTAAGCTGTTTTTGCAAAATTCGAATTCCCTTGGGAATTAAGCATTGTTTTTTCTCATTTTTCATTCCCAAGGGAACAAAGCATTGTTTTTGGTCATTTTGAGCTGTTTTTGTAAAATTCGAATTCCCTTGGGAATTAAGCATTTTTTTTGGTCATTTGAAGCTGTTTTTGTAAAATTCGAATTCCCTTGGGAATTGGGCATTGTTTTTGGTCATTTTGAGCTGTTTTTGTAAAAGTCGAATTCCCTTGGGAATTAGGCATTGTTTTTGGTCATTTTGAGCTGTTTTGTAAAATTCGAATTCCCTTGGGAATTAAGCATTGTTTTTTCTCATTTTTCATTCCCAAGGGAACAAAGCATTGTTTTTGGTCATTTTAAGCTGCTTTTGTAAAATTCGAATTCCCTTGGGAATTAAGCATTGTTTTTGTCATTTTGAGCTGTTTTTGTAAAATTCGAATTACCTTGGGAATTAGGCATTGTTTTTGGTCATTTTGAGCTGTTTTTGTAAAATTCGAATTCCCTTAGGAATTAGGCATTGTTTTTGGTCATTTTGAGCATTTTTTGTAAAATTCGAATTCCCTTGGGAATTAAGCATTGTTTTTTCTCATTTTTCATTCCCAAGGGAACAAAGCATTGTTTTTGGTCATTTTGAGCTGTTTTTGTAAAATTCGAATTACCTTGGGAATTAGGCATTGTTTTTGGTCATTTTTCATTCCCAAGGGAACAAAGCATTGTTTTTGGTCATTTTAAGCTGTTTTTGTAAAATTCGAATTCCCTTGGGAATTAAGCATTGTTTTTTTCATTTTGAGCTGTTTTTGTAAAATTCGAATTCTCTTGGGAATAAGGCATTGTTTTTGATCGGTTTAAGCTGTTTTTGTAAAATTCGAATTCCCTTGGGAATTGTTTTTGGTCATTTTGAGCTGTTATTATAAAATTCGAATTCTCTTGGGAATTGGGCATTGTTTTTGGTCGTTTTAAGCTCTTTTTGTGAAAGTCGAATTCCCTTGGGAATTAGGCATTGTTTTTGGTCATTTTGAGCTGTTTTGTAAAATTCGAATTCCCTTGGGAATTGGGCATTGTTTTTGGTCATTTTGAGCTGTTTTTGTAAAATTCGAATTCTCTTGGGAATTAGGCATTGTTTTTGATCGCTTTAAGCTGTTTTTGCAAAATTCGAATTCCCTTGGGAATTAAGCATTGTTTTTTCTCATTTTTCATTCCCAAGGGAACAAAGCATTGTTTTTGGTCATTTTGAGCTGTTTTTGAAAAATTCGAATTCCCTTGGGAATTAAGCATTGTTTTAGGTCATTTTAAGCTGTTTTTGTAAAATTCGAATTCCCTTGGGAATTGGGCATTGTTTTTGGTCATTTTGAGCTGTTTTTGTAAAAGTCGAATTCCCTTGGGAATTAGGCATTGTTTTTGGTCATTTTGAGCTGTTTTGTAAAATTCGAATTCCCTTGGGAATTAAGCATTGTTTTTTCTCATTTTTCATTCCCAAGGGAACAAAGCATTGTTTTTGGTCATTTTAAGCTGCTTTTGTAAAATTCGAATTCCCTTGGGAATTAAGCATTGTTTTTGTCATTTTGAGCTGTTTTTGTAAAATTCGAATTACCTTGGGAATTAGGCATTGTTTTTGGTCATTTTGAGCTGTTTTTGTAAAATTCGAATTCCCTTAGGAATTAGGCATTGTTTTTGGTCATTTTGAGCATTTTTTGTAAAATTCGAATTCCCTTGGGAATTAAGCATTGTTTTTTCTCATTTTTCATTCCCAAGGGAACAAAGCATTGTTTTTGGTCATTTTGAGCTGTTTTTGAAAAATTCGAATTCCCTTGGGAATTAAGCATTGTTTTAGGTCATTTTGAGCTGTTTTTGTAAAATTCGAATTCCCTTAGGAATTGGGCATTGTTTTTGGTTATTTTGAGCATTTTTTGTAAAATTCGAATTCCCTTGGGAATTAAGCATTGTTTTTTCTCATTTTTCATTCCCAAGGGAACAAAGCATTGTTTTTGGTCATTTTCAGCTGTTATTGTAAAATTCGAATTTCCTTAGGAATTAGGCACTATTTTTGGACAATTTAAGCTGTTTTTGTGAAATTCGAATTCCCTTGGGAATTAGGCATTGTTTTTGGTCATTTTAAGCTGTTTTTGTAAATTTCGAATTCCCTTAGGAATTAGGCATTGTTTTTATCATTTTGAGCTGTTTTTGTAAAATTCGAATTCCCTTGGGAATTAGGCATTGTTTTTGGTCATTTTGAGCTGTTTTTGTAATATTCGAATTCCCTTGGGAATTAAGCATTGTTTTTTCTCATTTTTCATTCCCAAGGGAACAAAGCATTGTTTTTGGTCATTTTAAGCTGTTTTTGTAAAATTCGAATTCCCTTGGGAATTGGGCATTGTTTTTGGTCATTTTGAGCTGTTTTTGTAAAAGTCGAATTCCCTTGGGAATTAGGCATTGTTTTTGGTCATTTTGAGCTGTTTTGTAAAGTTCGAATTCCCTTGGGAATTAAGCATTGTTTTTTCTCATTTTTCATTCCCAAGGGAACAAAGCATTGTTTTTGGTCATTTTAAGCTGTTTTTGTAAAATTCGAATTCCCTTGGGAATTAAGCATTGTTTTTGTCATTTTGAGCTGTTTTTGTAAAATTCGAATTCTCTTGGGAATTAGGCATTGTTTTTTCTCATTTTTCATTCCCAAGGGAACAAAGCATTGTTTTTGGTCATTTTAAGCTGTTTTTGTAAAATTCGAATTCCCTTGGGAATTAAGCATTGTTTTTTTCATTTTGAGCTGTTTTTGTAAAATTCGAATTCTCTTGGGAATAAGGCATTGTTTTTGATCGGTTTAAGCTGTTTTTGTAAAATTCGAATTCCCTTGGGAATTGTTTTTGGTCATTTTGAGCTGTTATTATTAAATTCGAATTCTCTTGGGAATTGGGCATTGTTTTTGGTCGTTTTAAGCTCTTTTTGTGAAAGTCGAATTCCCTTGGGAATTAGGCATTGTTTTTGGTCATTTTGAGCTGTTTTGTAAAATTCGAATTCCCTTGGGAATTGGGCATTGTTTTTGGTCATTTTGAGCTGTTTTTGTAAAATTCGAATTCTCTTGGGAATTAGGCATTGTTTTTGATCGCTTTAAGCTGTTTTTGCAAAATTCGAATTCCCTTGGGAATTAAGCATTGTTTTTTCTCATTTTTCATTCCCAAGGGAACAAAGCATTGTTTTTGGTCATTTTGAGCTGTTTTTGTAAAATTCGAATTCCCTTGGGAATTAAGTATTGTTTTTGGTCATTTGAAGCTGTTTTTGTAAAATTCGAATTCCCTTGGGAATTGGGCATTGTTTTTGGTCATTTTGAGCTGTTTTTGTAAAAGTCGAATTCCCTTGGGAATTAGGCATTGTTTTTGGTCATTTTGAGCTGTTTTGTAAAATTCGAATTCCCTTGGGAATTACGCATTGTTTTTTCTCATTTTTCATTCCCAAGGGAACAAAGCATTGTTTTTGGTCATTTTAAGCTGTTTTTGTAAAAGTCGAATTCTCTTGGGAATTAGGCATTGTTTTTTCTCATTTTTCATTCCCAAGGGAACAAAGCATTGTTTTTGGTCATTTTAAGCTGTTTTTGTAAAATTCGAATTCCCTTGGGAATTAAGCATTGTTTTTTTCATTTTGAGCTGTTTTTGTAAAATTCGAATTCTCTTGGGAATAAGGCATTGTTTTTGATCGGTTTAAGCTGTTTTTGTAAAATTCGAATTCCCTTGGGAATTGTTTTTGGTCATTTTGAGCTGTTATTATAAAATTCGAATTCTCTTGGGAATTGGGCATTGTTTTTGGTCGTTTTAAGCTCTTTTTGTGAAAGTCGAATTCCCTTGGGAATTAGGCATTGTTTTTGGTCATTTTGAGCTGTTTTGTAAAATTCGAATTCCCTTGGGAATTGGGCATTGTTTTTGGTCATTTTGAGCTGTTTTTGTAAAATTCGAATTCTCTTGGGAATTAGGCATTGTTTTTGATCGCTTTAAGCTGTTTTTGCAAAATTCGAATTCCCTTGGGAATTAAGCATTGTTTTTTCTCATTTTTCATTCCCAAGGGAACAAAGCATTGTTTTTGGTCATTTTGAGCTGTTTTTGTAAAATTCGAATTCCCTTGGGAATTAAGCATTTTTTTTGGTCATTTGAAGCTGTTTTTGTAAAATTCGAATTCCCTTGGGAATTGGGCATTGTTTTTGGTCATTTTGAGCTGTTTTTGTAAAAGTCGAATTCCCTTGGGAATTAGGCATTGTTTTTGGTCATTTTGAGCTGTTTTGTAAAATTCGAATTCCCTTGGGAATTAAGCATTGTTTTTTCTCATTTTTCATTCCCAAGGGAACAAAGCATTGTTTTTGGTCATTTTAAGCTGCTTTTGTAAAATTCGAATTCCCTTGGGAATTAAGCATTGTTTTTGTCATTTTGAGCTGTTTTTGTAAAATTCGAATTACCTTGGGAATTAGGCATTGTTTTTGGTCATTTTGAGCTGTTTTTGTAAAATTCGAATTCCCTTAGGAATTGGGCATTGTTTTTGGTCATTTTGAGCATTTTTTGTAAAATTCGAATTCCCTTGGGAATTAAGCATTGTTTTTTCTCATTTTTCATTCCCAAGGGAACAAAGCATTGTTTTTGGTCATTTTGAGCTGTTTTTGAAAAATTCGAATTCCCTTGGGAATTAAGCATTGTTTTAGGTCATTTTGAGCTGTTTTTGTAAAATTCGAATTCCCTTAGGAATTGGGCATTGTTTTTGGTTATTTTGAGCATTTTTTGTAAAATTCGAATTCCCTTGGGAATTAAGCATTGTTTTTTCTCATTTTTCATTCCCAAGGGAACAAAGCATTGTTTTTGGTCATTTTCAGCTGTTATTGTAAAATTCGAATTTCCTTAGGAATTAGGCACTATTTTTGGACAATTTAAGCTGTTTTTGTGAAATTCGAATTCCCTTGGGAATTAGGCATTGTTTTTGGTCATTTTAAGCTGTTTTTGTAAATTTCGAATTCCCTTAGGAATTAGGCATTGTTTTTATCATTTTGAGCTGTTTTTGTAAAATTCGAATTCCCTTGGGAATTAGGCATTGTTTTTGGTCATTTTGAGCTGTTTTTGTAAAATTCGAATTCCCTTGGGAATTAAGCATTGTTTTTTCTCATTTTTCATTCCAAAGGGAACAAAGCATTGTTTTTGGTCATTTTAAGCTGTTTTTGTAAAATTCGAATTCCCTTGGGAATTGGGCATTGTTTTTGGTCATTTTGAGCTGTTTTTGTAAAAGTCGAATTCCCTTGGGAATTAGGCATTGTTTTTGGTCATTTTGAGCTGTTTTGTAAAGTTCGAATTCCCTTGGGAATTAAGCATTGTTTTTTCTCATTTTTCATTCCCAAGGGAACAAAGCATTGTTTTTGGTCATTTTAAGCTGTTTTTGTAAAATTCGAATTCCCTTGGGAATTAAGCATTGTTTTTGTCATTTTGAGCTGTTTTTGTAAAATTCGAATTCTCTTGGGAATTAGGCATTGTTTTTTCTCATTTTTCATTCCCAAGGGAACAAAGCATTGTTTTTGGTCATTTTAAGCTGTTTTTGTAAAATTCGAATTCCCTTGGGAATTAAGCATTGTTTTTTTCATTTTGAGCTGTTTTTGTAAAATTCGAATTCTCTTGGGAATAAGGCATTGTTTTTGATCGGTTTAAGCTGTTTTTGTAAAATTCGAATTCCCTTGGGAATTGTTTTTGGTCATTTTGAGCTGTTATTATTAAATTCGAATTCTCTTGGGAATTGGGCATTGTTTTTGGTCGTTTTAAGCTCTTTTTGTGAAAGTCGAATTCCCTTGGGAATTAGGCATTGTTTTTGGTCATTTTGAGCTGTTTTGTAAAATTCGAATTCCCTTGGGAATTGGGCATTGTTTTTGGTCATTTTGAGCTGTTTTTGTAAAATTCGAATTCTCTTGGGAATTAGGCATTGTTTTTGATCGCTTTAAGCTGTTTTTGCAAAATTCGAATTCCCTTGGGAATTAAGCATTGTTTTTTCTCATTTTTCATTCCCAAGGGAACAAAGCATTGTTTTTGGTCATTTTGAGCTGTTTTTGTAAAATTCGAATTCCCTTGGGAATTAAGTATTGTTTTTGGTCATTTGAAGCTGTTTTTGTAAAATTCGAATTCCCTTGGGAATTGGGCATTGTTTTTGGTCATTTTGAGCTGTTTTTGTAAAAGTCGAATTCCCTTGGGAATTAGGCATTGTTTTTGGTCATTTTGAGCTGTTTTGTAAAATTCGAATTCCCTTGGGAATTACGCATTGTTTTTTCTCATTTTTCATTCCCAAGGGAACAAAGCATTGTTTTTGGTCATTTTAAGCTGTTTTTGTAAAAGTCGAATTCCCTTGGGAATTAAGCATTGTTTTTGTCATTTTGAGCTGTTTTTGTAAAATTCGAATTACCTTGGGAATTAGGCATTGTTTTTGGTCATTTTGAGCTGTTTTTGTAAAAGTCGAATTCCCTTGGGAATTGGGCATTGTTTTTGGTCATTTTGAGCATTTTTTGTAAAATTCGAATTCCCTTGGGAATTAAGCATTGTTTTTTCTCATTTTTCATTCCCAAGGGAACAAAGCATTGTTTTTGGTCATTTTGAGCTGTTTTTGTAAAATTCGAATTCCCTTGGGAATTAAGCATTGTTTTTGTCATTTTGAGCTGTTTTTGTAAAATTCGAATTCCCTTGGGAATTAGGCATTGTTTTTTCTCATTTTTCATTCCCAAGGGAACAAAGCATTGTTTTTGGTCATTTTAAGCTGTTTTTGTAAAATTCGAATTCCCTTGGGAATTAAGCATTGTTTTTTTCATTTTGAGCTGTTTTTGTAAAATTCGAATTCTCTTGGGAATAAGGCATTGTTTTTGATCGGTTTAAGCTGTTTTTGTAAAATTCGAATTCCCTTGGGAATTGTTTTTGGTCATTTTGAGCTGTTATTATAAAATTCGAATTCTCTTGGGAATTGGGCATTGTTTTTGGTCGTTTTAAGCTCTTTTTGTGAAAGTCGAATTCCCTTGGGAATTAGGCATTGTTTTTGGTCATTTTGAGCTGTTTTGTAAAATTCGAATTCCCTTGGGAATTGGGCATTGTTTTTGGTCATTTTGAGCTGTTTTTGTAAAATTCGAATTCTCTTGGGAATTAGGCATTGTTTTTGATCGCTTTAAGCTGTTTTTGCAAAATTCGAATTCCCTTGGGAATTAAGCATTGTTTTTTCTCATTTTTCATTCCCAAGGGAACAAAGCATTGTTTTTGGTCATTTTGAGCTGTTTTTGTAAAATTCGAATTCCCTTGGGAATTAAGCATTGTTTTAGGTCATTTTGAGCTGTTTTTGTAAAATTCGAATTCCCTTGGGAACTGTGCATTGTTTTTGGTCATTTTGAGCTGTTTTTGTAAAATTCGAATTCCCTTGGGAATTAGGCATTGTTTTTGGTCATTTTGAGCTGTTTTGTAAAATTCGAATTCCCTTGGGAATTAAGCATTGTTTTTTCTCATTTTTCATTCCCAAGGGAACAAAGCATTGTTTTTGGTCATTTTAAGCTGTTTTTGTAAAATTCGAATTCCCTTGGGAATTAAGCATTGTTTTTGTCATTTTGAGCTGTTTTTTGTAAAATTCGAATTACCTTGGGAATTAGGCATTGTTTTTGGTCATTTTGAGCTGTTTTTGTAAAATTCGAATTCCCTTAGGAATTGGGCATTGTTTTTGGTCATTTTGAGCATTTTTTGTAAAATTCGAATTCCCTTGGGAATTAAGCATTGTTTTTTCTCATTTTTCATTCCCAAGGGAACAAAGCATTGTTTTTGGTCATTTTGAGCTGTTTTTGAAAAATTCGAATTCCCTTGGGAATTAGGCATTGTTTTTGGTCATTTCGAGCTGTTTTTGTAAAATTCGAATTCCCTTAGGAATTGGGCATTGTTTTTGGTCATTTTGAGCATTTTTTGTAAAATTCGAATTCCCTTGGGAATTAAGCATTGTTTTTTCTCATTTTTCATTCCCAAGGGAACAAAGCATTGTTTTTGGTCATTTTAAGCTGTTTTTGTAAAATTCGAATTCCCTTGGGAATTAAGCATTGTTTTTGTCATTTTGAGCTGTTTTTGTAAAATTCGAATTCTCTTGGGAATTAGGCATTGTTTTTTCTCATTTTTCATTCCCAAGGGAACAAAGCATTGTTTTTGGTCATTTTGAGCTGTTTTTGTAAAATTCGAATTCCCTTGGGAATTAAGTATTGTTTTTGGTCATTTGAAGCTGTTTTTGTAAAATTCGAATTCCCTTGGGAATTGGGCATTGTTTTTGGTCATTTTGAGCTGTTTTTGTAAAAGTCGAATTCCCTTGGGAATTAGGCATTGTTTTTGGTCATTTTGAGCTGTTTTGTAAAATTCGAATTCCCTTGGGAATTACGCATTGTTTTTTCTCATTTTTCATTCCCAAGGGAACAAAGCATTGTTTTTGGTCATTTTAAGCTGTTTTTGTAAAAGTCGAATTCCCTTGGGAATTAAGCATTGTTTTTGTCATTTTGAGCTGTTTTTGTAAAATTCGAATTACCTTGGGAATTAGGCATTGTTTTTGGTCATTTTGAGCTGTTTTTGTAAAATTCGAATTCCCTTAGGAATTGGGCATTGTTTTTGGTCATTTTGAGCATTTTTTGTAAAATTCGAATTCCCTTGGGAATTAAGCATTGTTTTTTCTCATTTTTCATTCCCAAGGGAACAAAGCATTGTTTTTGGTCATTTTGAGCTGTTTTTGTAAAATTCGAATTCCCTTGGGAATTAAGCATTGTTTTTGTCATTTTGAGCTGTTTTTGTAAAATTCGAATTCTCTTGGGAATTAGGCATTGTTTTTTCTCATTTTTCATTCCCAAGGGAACAAAGCATTGTTTTTGGTCATTTTAAGCTGTTTTTGTAAAATTCGAATTCCCTTGGGAATTAAGCATTGTTTTTTTCATTTTGAGCTGTTTTTGTAAAATTCGAATTCTCTTGGGAATAAGGCATTGTTTTTGATCGGTTTAAGCTGTTTTTGTAAAATTCGAATTCCCTTGGGAATTGTTTTTGGTCATTTTGAGCTGTTATTATAAAATTCGAATTCTCTTGGGAATTGGGCATTGTTTTTGGTCGTTTTAAGCTCTTTTTGTGAAAGTCGAATTCCCTTGGGAATTAGGCATTGTTTTTGGTCATTTTGAGCTGTTTTGTAAAATTCGAATTCCCTTGGGAATTGGGCATTGTTTTTGGTCATTTTGAGCTGTTTTTGTAAAATTCGAATTCTCTTGGGAATTAGGCATTGTTTTTGATCGCTTTAAGCTGTTTTTGCAAAATTCGAATTCCCTTGGGAATTAAGCATTGTTTTTTCTCATTTTTCATTCCCAAGGGAACAAAGCATTGTTTTTGGTCATTTTGAGCTGTTTTTGTAAAATTCGAATTCCCTTGGG
This sequence comes from Haliclystus octoradiatus, assembly GCA_916610825.1. Lineage (NCBI taxonomy): Eukaryota > Metazoa > Cnidaria > Staurozoa > Stauromedusae > Haliclystidae > Haliclystus > Haliclystus octoradiatus. The sequence goes on from OU744450.1 coordinate 15,941,470, forward strand.
AATTAAGCATTTTTTTTGGTCATTTGAAGCTGTTTTTGTAAAATTCGAATTCCCTTGGGAATTGGGCATTGTTTTTGGTCATTTTGAGCTGTTTTTGTAAAAGTCGAATTCCCTTGGGAATTAGGCATTGTTTTTGGTCATTTTGAGCTGTTTTGTAAAATTCGAATTCCCTTGGGAATTAAGCATTGTTTTTTCTCATTTTTCATTCCCAAGGGAACAAAGCATTGTTTTTGGTCATTTTAAGCTGTTTTTGTAAAATTCGAATTCCCTTGGGAATTAAGCATTGTTTTTGTCATTTTGAGCTGTTTTTGTAAAATTCGAATTACCTTGGGAATTAGGCATTGTTTTTGGTCATTTTGAGCTGTTTTTGTAAAATTCGAATTCCCTTGGGAATTGGGCATTGTTTTTGGTCATTTTGAGCATTTTTTGTAAAATTCGAATTCCCTTGGGAATTAAGCATTGTTTTTTCTCATTTTTCATTCCCAAGGGAACAAAGCATTGTTTTTGGTCATTTTGAGCTGTTTTTGAAAAATTCGAATTCCCTTGGGAATTAAGCATTGTTTTAGGTCATTTTGAGCTGTTTTTGTAAAATTCGAATTCCCTTAGGAATTGGGCATTGTTTTTGGTCATTTTGAGCATTTTTTGTAAAATTCGAATTCCCTTGGGAATTAAGCATTGTTTTTTCTCATTTTTCATTCCCAAGGGAACAAAGCATTGTTTTTGGTCATTTTCAGCTGTTATTGTAAAATTCGAATTTCCTTAGGAATTAGGCACTATTTTTGGACAATTTAAGCTGTTTTTGTGAAATTCGAATTCCCTTGGGAATTAGGCATTGTTTTTGGTCATTTTAAGCTGTTTTTGTAAATTTCGAATTCCCTTAGGAATTAGGCATTGTTTTTATCATTTTGAGCTGTTTTTGTAAAATTCGAATTCCCTTGGGAATTAGGCATTGTTTTTGGTCATTTTGAGCTGTTTTTGTAAAATTCGAATTCCCTTGGGAATTAAGCATTGTTTTTTCTCATTTTCCATTCCCAAGGGAACAAAGCATTGTTTTTGGTCATTTTAAGCTGTTTTTGTAAAATTCGAATTCCCTTGGGAATTGGGCATTGTTTTTGGTCATTTTGAGCTGTTTTTGTAAAAGTCGAATTCCCTTGGGAATTAGGCATTGTTTTTGGTCATTTTGAGCTGTTTTGTAAAGTTCGAATTCCCTTGGGAATTAAGCATTGTTTTTTCTCATTTTTCATTCCCAAGGGAACAAAGCATTGTTTTTGGTCATTTTAAGCTGTTTTTGTAAAATTCGAATTCCCTTGGGAATTAAGCATTGTTTTTGTCATTTTGAGCTGTTTTTGTAAAATTCGAATTCTCTTGGGAATTAGGCATTGTTTTTTCTCATTTTTCATTCCCAAGGGAACAAAGCATTGTTTTTGGTCATTTTAAGCTGTTTTTGTAAAATTCGAATTCCCTTGGGAATTAAGCATTGTTTTTTTCATTTTGAGCTGTTTTTGTAAAATTCGAATTCTCTTGGGAATAAGGCATTGTTTTTGATCGGTTTAAGCTGTTTTTGTAAAATTCGAATTCCCTTGGGAATTGTTTTTGGTCATTTTGAGCTGTTATTATTAAATTCGAATTCTCTTGGGAATTGGGCATTGTTTTTGGTCGTTTTAAGCTCTTTTTGTGAAAGTCGAATTCCCTTGGGAATTAGGCATTGTTTTTGGTCATTTTGAGCTGTTTTGTAAAATTCGAATTCCCTTGGGAATTGGGCATTGTTTTTGGTCATTTTGAGCTGTTTTTGTAAAATTCGAATTCTCTTGGGAATTAGGCATTGTTTTTGATCGCTTTAAGCTGTTTTTGCAAAATTCGAATTCCCTTGGGAATTAAGCATTGTTTTTTCTCATTTTTCATTCCCAAGGGAACAAAGCATTGTTTTTGGTCATTTTGAGCTGTTTTTGTAAAATTCGAATTCCCTTGGGAATTAAGTATTGTTTTTGGTCATTTGAAGCTGTTTTTGTAAAATTCGAATTCTCTTGGGAATAAGGCATTGTTTTTGATCGGTTTAAGCTGTTTTTGTAAAATTCGAATTCCCTTGGGAATTGTTTTTGGTCATTTTGAGCTGTTATTATAAAATTCGAATTCTCTTGGGAATTGGGCATTGTTTTTGGTCGTTTTAAGCTCTTTTTGTGAAAGTCGAATTCCCTTGGGAATTAGGCATTGTTTTTGGTCATTTTGAGCTGTTTTGTAAAATTCGAATTCCCTTGGGAATTGGGCATTGTTTTTGGTCATTTTGAGCTGTTTTTGTAAAATTCGAATTCTCTTGGGAATTAGGCATTGTTTTTGATCGCTTTAAGCTGTTTTTGCAAAATTCGAATTCCCTTGGGAATTAAGCATTGTTTTTTCTCATTTTTCATTCCCAAGGGAACAAAGCATTGTTTTTGGTCATTTTGAGCTGTTTTTGTAAAATTCGAATTCCCTTGGGAATTAAGCATTTTTTTTGGTCATTTGAAGCTGTTTTTGTAAAATTCGAATTCCCTTGGGAATTGGGCATTGTTTTTGGTCATTTTGAGCTGTTTTTGTAAAAGTCGAATTCCCTTGGGAATTAGGCATTGTTTTTGGTCATTTTGAGCTGTTTTGTAAAATTCGAATTCCCTTGGGAATTAAGCATTGTTTTTTCTCATTTTTCATTCCCAAGGGAACAAAGCATTGTTTTTGGTCATTTTAAGCTGTTTTTGTAAAATTCGAATTCCCTTGGGAATTAAGCATTGTTTTTGTCATTTTGAGCTGTTTTTGTAAAATTCGAATTACCTTGGGAATTAGGCATTGTTTTTGGTCATTTTGAGCTGTTTTTGTAAAATTCGAATTCCCTTAGGAATTAGGCATTGTTTTTGGTCATTTTGAGCATTTTTTGTAAAATTCGAATTCCCTTGGGAATTAAGCATTGTTTTTTCTCATTTTTCATTCCCAAGGGAACAAAGCATTGTTTTTGGTCATTTTGAGCTGTTTTTGAAAAATTCGAATTCCCTTGGGAATTAAGCATTGTTTTAGGTCATTTTGAGCTGTTTTTGTAAAATTCGAATTCCCTTAGGAATTGGGCATTGTTTTTGGTCATTTTGAGCATTTTTTGTAAAATTCGAATTCCCTTGGGAATTAAGCATTGTTTTTTCTCATTTTTCATTCCCAAGGGAACAAAGCATTGTTTTTGGTCATTTTCAGCTGTTATTGTAAAATTCGAATTTCCTTAGGAATTAGGCACTATTTTTGGACAATTTAAGCTGTTTTTGTGAAATTCGAATTCCCTTGGGAATTAGGCATTGTTTTTGGTCATTTTAAGCTGTTTTTGTAAATTTCGAATTCCCTTAGGAATTAGGCATTGTTTTTATCATTTTGAGCTGTTTTTGTAAAATTCGAATTCCCTTGGGAATTAGGCATTGTTTTTGGTCATTTTGAGCTGTTTTTGTAAAATTCGAATTCCCTTGGGAATTAAGCATTGTTTTTTCTCATTTTCCATTCCCAAGGGAACAAAGCATTGTTTTTGGTCATTTTAAGCTGTTTTTGTAAAATTCGAATTCCCTTGGGAATTGGGCATTGTTTTTGGTCATTTTGAGCTGTTTTTGTAAAAGTCGAATTCCCTTGGGAATTAGGCATTGTTTTTGGTCATTTTGAGCTGTTTTGTAAAGTTCGAATTCCCTTGGGAATTAAGCATTGTTTTTTCTCATTTTTCATTCCCAAGGGAACAAAGCATTGTTTTTGGTCATTTTAAGCTGTTTTTGTAAAATTCGAATTCCCTTGGGAATTAAGCATTGTTTTTGTCATTTTGAGCTGTTTTTGTAAAATTCGAATTCTCTTGGGAATTAGGCATTGTTTTTTCTCATTTTTCATTCCCAAGGGAACAAAGCATTGTTTTTGGTCATTTTAAGCTGTTTTTGTAAAATTCGAATTCCCTTGGGAATTAAGCATTGTTTTTTTCATTTTGAGCTGTTTTTGTAAAATTCGAATTCTCTTGGGAATAAGGCATTGTTTTTGATCGGTTTAAGCTGTTTTTGTAAAATTCGAATTCCCTTGGGAATTGTTTTTGGTCATTTTGAGCTGTTATTATTAAATTCGAATTCTCTTGGGAATTGGGCATTGTTTTTGGTCGTTTTAAGCTCTTTTTGTGAAAGTCGAATTCCCTTGGGAATTAGGCATTGTTTTTGGTCATTTTGAGCTGTTTTGTAAAATTCGAATTCCCTTGGGAATTGGGCATTGTTTTTGGTCATTTTGAGCTGTTTTTGTAAAATTCGAATTCTCTTGGGAATTAGGCATTGTTTTTGATCGCTTTAAGCTGTTTTTGCAAAATTCGAATTCCCTTGGGAATTAAGCATTGTTTTTTCTCATTTTTCATTCCCAAGGGAACAAAGCATTGTTTTTGGTCATTTTGAGCTGTTTTTGTAAAATTCGAATTCCCTTGGGAATTAAGTATTGTTTTTGGTCATTTGAAGCTGTTTTTGTAAAATTCGAATTCCCTTGGGAATTGGGCATTGTTTTTGGTCATTTTGAGCTGTTTTTGTAAAAGTCGAATTCCCTTGGGAATTAGGCATTGTTTTTGGTCATTTTGAGCTGTTTTGTAAAATTCGAATTCCCTTGGGAATTAAGCATTGTTTTTTCTCATTTTTCATTCCCAAGGGAACAAAGCATTGTTTTTGGTCATTTTAAGCTGTTTTTGTAAAATTCGAATTCCCTTGGGAATTAAGCATTGTTTTTGTCATTTTGAGCTGTTTTTGTAAAATTCGAATTACCTTGGGAATTAGGCATTGTTTTTGGTCATTTTGAGCTGTTTTTGTAAAATTCGAATTCCCTTAGGAATTAGGCATTGTTTTTGGTCATTTTGAGCATTTTTTGTAAAATTCGAATTCCCTTGGGAATTAAGCATTGTTTTTTCTCATTTTTCATTCCCAAGGGAACAAAGCATTGTTTTTGGTCATTTTGAGCTGTTTTTGTAAAATTCGAATTCCCTTGGGAATTAGGCATTGTTTTTGGTCATTTCGAGCTGTTTTTGTAAAATTCGAATTCCCTTAGGAATTGGGCATTGTTTTTGGTCATTTTGAGCATTTTTTGTAAAATTCGAATTCCCTTGGGAATTAAGCATTGTTTTTTCTCATTTTTCATTCCCAAGGGAACAAAGCATTGTTTTTGGTCATTTTGAGCTGTTTTTGAAAAATTCGAATTCCCTTGGGAATTAAGCATTGTTTTTGTCATTTTGAGCTGTTTTTGTAAAATTCGAATTCTCTTGGGAATTAGGCATTGTTTTTTCTCATTTTTCATTCCCAAGGGAACAAAGCATTGTTTTTGGTCATTTTAAGCTGTTTTTGTAAAATTCGAATTCCCTTGGGAATTAAGCATTGTTTTTTTCATTTTGAGCTGTTTTTGTAAAATTCGAATTCTCTTGGGAATAAGGCATTGTTTTTGATCGGTTTAAGCTGTTTTTGTAAAATTCGAATTCCCTTGGGAATTGTTTTTGGTCATTTTGAGCTGTTATTATAAAATTCGAATTCTCTTGGGAATTGGGCATTGTTTTTGGTCGTTTTAAGCTCTTTTTGTGAAAGTCGAATTCCCTTGGGAATTAGGCATTGTTTTTGGTCATTTTGAGCTGTTTTGTAAAATTCGAATTCCCTTGGGAATTGGGCATTGTTTTTGGTCATTTTGAGCTGTTTTTGTAAAATTCGAATTCTCTTGGGAATTAGGCATTGTTTTTGATCGCTTTAAGCTGTTTTTGCAAAATTCGAATTCCCTTGGGAATTAAGCATTGTTTTTTCTCATTTTTCATTCCCAAGGGAACAAAGCATTGTTTTTGGTCATTTTGAGCTGTTTTTGTAAAATTCGAATTCCCTTGGGAATTAAGCATTGTTTTTGGTCATTTGAAGCTGTTTTTGTAAAATTCGAATTCCCATGGGAATTGGGCATTGTTTTTGGTCATTTTGAGCTGTTTTTGTAAAAGTCGAATTCCCTTGGGAATTAGGCATTGTTTTTGGTCATTTTGAGCTGTTTTGTAAAATTCGAATTCCCTTGGGAATTAAGCATTGTTTTTTCTCATTTTTCATTCCCAAGGGAACAAAGCATTGTTTTTGGTCATTTTAAGCTGTTTTTGTAAAATTCGAATTCCCTTGGGAATTAAGCATTGTTTTTGTCATTTTGAGCTGTTTTTGTAAAATTCGAATTACCTTGGGAATTAGGCATTGTTTTTGGTCATTTTGAGCTGTTATTATAAAATTCGAATTCTCTTGGGAATTGGGCATTGTTTTTGGTCGTTTTAAACTCTTTTTGTAACATTCGAATTCCCTTGGGAATAGGGCATTGTTTTTGGTCATTTTGAGCTGTTTTTGTAAAATTCGAATTCCTTTGGGAATTAGGCATTGTTTTTGGTCATTTTGAGCTGTTTTTGTAAAATTCGAATTCCCTTGGGAATTGGGCATTGTTTTTGGTCATTTTGAGCATTTTTTGTAAAATTCGAATTCCCTTGGGAATTAAGCATTGTTTTTTCTCATTTTTCATTCCCAAGGGAACAAAGCATTGTTTTTGGTCATTTGAAGCTGTTTTTGTAAAATTCGAATTCCCTTGGGAATTGGGCATTGTTTTTGGTCATTTTGAGCTGTTTTTGTAAAAGTCGAATTTCCTTGGGAATTAGGCATTGTTTTTGGTCATTTTGAGCTGTTTTGTAAAATTCGAATTCCCTTGGGAATTAAGCATTGTTTTTTCTCATTTTTCATTCCCAAGGGAACAAAGCATTGTTTTTGGTCATTTTAAGCTGTTTTTGTAAAATTCGAATTCCCTTGGGAATTAAGCATTGTTTTTGTCATTTTGAGCTGTTTTTGTAAAATTTGAATTCTCTTGGGAATTAGGCATTGTTTTTGATCGCTTTAAGCTGTTTTTGCAAAATTCGAATTCCCTTGGGAATTAAGCATTGTTTTTTCTCATTTTTCATTCCCAAGGGAACAAAGCATTGTTTTTGGTCATTTTAAGCTGTTTTTGTAAAATTCGAATTCCCTTGGGAATTAAGCATTGTTTTTGGTCATTTGAAGCTGTTTTTGTAAAATTCGAATTCCCTTGGGAATTGGGCATAGTTTTTGATCATTTTGAGCTGTTTTTGTAAAAGTCGAATTCCCTTGGGAATTAGGCATTGTTTTTGGTCATTTTGAGCTGTTTTGTAAAATTCGAATTCCCTTGGGAATTAAGCATTGTTTTTTCTCATTTTTCATTCCCAAGAAAATAAAGCATTGTTTTTGGTGATTTTAAGCTGTTTTTGTAAAATTCGAATTCCCTTGGGAATTAAGCATTGTTTTTGTCATTTTGAGCTGTTTTTGTAAAATTCGAAATTCTCTTGGGAATTAGGCATTGTTTTTGATCGCTTTAAGCTGTTTTTGCAAAATTCGAATTCCCTTGGGAATTAAGCATTGTTTTTTCTCATTTTTCATTCCCAAGGGAACAAAGCATTGTTTTTGGTCATTTTAAGCTGTTTTTGTGAAATTCGAATTCCATTGGAAATTAGGCATTTTTTTTTCTCATTTTTAATTCCCAAAGGAATTAAGCATTGTCTTAATCATTTTAAGCTGTTTTGAACTGTCCTTGTAAAACTCGAATTCCCTTGGGAATTAGGCATTGTTTTTTCTCATTTTTCATTCCCAAGGGAATAAAGTATTGTTTTTGGTCATTTGAAGCTGTTTTTGTGAAATTCGAATTCCCTTGGGAATTATGCATTTTTTTTCTTCTTATTTTTCATTCCCGATGGAATTGAGCATTGTTTTTGGTCCATTTTAGCGGTTTTTGTAAAATTTTAATTCCCTTGGGAATTAGGCCTTGTTTTTGGTCGTTTTGAACTGTTTTTGTAAAATTCGAATTCCCTTGGGAATTAGGCATAGTTTTTGATCGTTTTCAGCTGTTATTGTAAAATTCGAATTTCCTTAGGAATTAGGCATTATTTTTGGACAATTTAAGCTGTTTTTGTGAAATTCGAATTCCCTTGGGAATTAGGCATTGTTTTTGGTCATTTTAAGCTGTTTTTGTAAATTTCGAATTCCCTTAGGAATTAGGCATTGTTTTTATCATTTTGAGCTGTTTTTGTAAAATTCGAATTCCCTTGGGAATTAGGCATTGTTTTTGGTCATTTTGAGCTGTTTTTGTAAAATTCGAATTCCCTTGGGAATTAAGCATTGTTTTTGTCATTTTGAGCTGTTTTTGTAAAATTCGAATTCTCTTGGGAATTAGGTATTGTTTTTGATCGGTTTAAGCTGTTTTTGTAAAATTCGAATTCCCTTGGGAATTGTTTTTGGTCATTTTGAGCTGTTTTTATAAAATTCAAATTCTCTTGGGAATTGGGCATTGTTTTTGGTCGTTTTAAGCTCTTTTTGTAACATTCGAATTCCCTTGGGAATTGGGCATTGTTTTTGGTCATTTTGAGCTGTTTTTGTAAAATTCGAATTCCCTTGGCAATTAAGCATTGTTTTTTCTCATTTTTCATTTCCAAGGGAACAAAGCATTGTTTTTGGTCATTTTAAGCTGTTTTTGTAAAATTCGAATTCTCTTGGGAATTAGGCATTGTTTTTGATCGGTTTAAGCTGTTTTTGTAAAATTCGAATTCCCTTGGGAATTGTTTTTGGTCATTTTGAGCTGTTATTATAAAATTCGAATTCTCTTGGGAATTGGGCATTGTTTTTGGTCGTTTTAAACTCTTTTTGTAACATTCGAATTCCCTTGGGAGTTGGGCATTGTTTTTGGTCATTTTGAGCTGTTTTTGTAAAATTCGAATTCCCTTGGGAATTAGGCATTGTTTTTGGTCATTTTGAGCTGTTTTTGTAAAAGTCGAATTCCCTTGGGAATTGGGCATTGTTTTTGGTCATTTTGAGCATTTTTTGTAAAATTCGAATTCCCTTGGGAATTAAGCATTGTTTTTTCTCATTTTTCATTCCCAAGGGAACAAAGCATTGTTTTTGGTCATTTGAAGCTGTTTTTGTAAAATTCGAATTCCCTTGGGAATTGGGCATTGTTTTTGGTCACTTTGAGCTGTTTTTGTAAAAGTAGAATTTCCTTGGGAATTAGGCATTGTTTTTGGTCATTTTGAGCTGTTTTGTAAAATTCGAATTCCCTTGGGAATTAAGCATTGTTTTTTCTCATTTTTCATTCCCAAGGGAACAAAGCATTGTTTTTGGTCATTTTAAGCTGTTTTTGTAAAATTCGAATTCCCTTGGGAATTAAGCATTGTTTTTGTCATTTTGAGCTGTTTTTGTAAAATTCGAATTCTCTTGAGAATTAGGCATTGTTTTTGATCGCTTTAAGCTGTTTTTGCAAAATTCGAATTCCCTTGGGAATTAAGCATTGTTTTTTTCTCATTTTTCATTCCCAAGGGAACAAAGCATTGTTTTTGGTCATTTTAAGCTGTTTTTGAAAACTTCGAATTCCCTTGGGAATTGGGCATAGTTTTTGGTCATTTTGAGCTGTTTTTGTAAAAGTCGAATTCTCTTGGGAATTAGGCATTGTTTTTGATCGCTTTAAGCTGTTTTTGCAAAATTCGAATTCCCTTGGGAATTAAGCATTGTTTTTTCTCATTTTTCATTCCCAAGGGAACAAAGCATTGTTTTTGGTCATTTTAAGCTGTTTTTGTGAAATTCGAATTCCATTGGAAATTAGGCATTTTTTTTTCTCATTTTTAATTCCCAAAGGAATTAAGCATTGTCTTAATCATTTTAAGCTGTTTTGAACTGTCCTTGTAAAACTCGAATTCCCTTGGGAATTAGGCATTGTTTTTTCTCATTTTTCATTCCCAAGGGAATAAAGTATTGTTTTTGGTCATTTTAAGCTGTTTTTGTGAAATTCGAATTCCCTTGGGAATTAGGCATTTTTTTTCTTCTTATTTTTCATTCCCGATGGAATTGAGCATTGTTTTTGGTCCATTTTAGCGGTTTTTGTAAAATTTTAATTCCCTTGGGAATTAGTGCTTGTTTTTGGTCGTTTTGAACTGTTTTTGTAAAATTCGAATTCCCTTGGGAATTAGGCATTGTTTTTGATCGGTTTGAGCTGTTTTTGTAAAATTCGAATTCCCTTGGGAATTAGGCATTATTTTTGGACAATTTAAGCTGTTTTTGTGAAATTCGAATTCCCTTGGGAATTAGGCATTGTAATTGGTCATTTTGGGCTGTTTTTGTAAAATTCGAATTCCCTTTGGAATTAGGCATTGTTTTTTCTCATTTTTCATTCCCAAGGGAATAAAGCATTGTTTTTGGTCATTTTGAGCTGTTTTTGTAAAATTCGAATTCTCTTGGGAATTAGGCATTGTTTTTGATCGGTTTAAGCTGTTTTTGTAAAATTCGAATTCCCTTGGGAATTGTTTTTGGTCATTATGAGCTGTTATTATAAAATTCGAATTCTCTTGGGAATTGGGCATTGTTTTTGGTCGTTTTAAACTCTTTTTGTAACATTCGAATTCCCTTGGGAATTGGGCATTGTTTTTGGTCATTTTGAGCTGTTTTTGTAAAAGTCGAATTTCCTTGGGAATTAGGCATTGTTTTTGGTCATTTTGAGCTGTTTTGTAAAATTCGAATTCCCTTGGGAATTAAGCATTGTTTTTTCTCATTTTTCATTCCCAAGGGAACAAAGCATTGTTTTTGGTCATTTTAAGCTGTTTTTGTAAAATTCGAATTCCCTTGGGAAGTAAGCATTGTTTTTGTCATTTTGAGCTGTTTTTGTAAAATTCGAATTCTCTTGGGAATTAGGCATTGTTTTTGATCGCTTTAAGCTGTTTTTGCAAAATTCGAATTCCCTTGGGAATTAAGCATTGTTTTTTCTCATTTTTCATTCCCAAGGGAACAAAGCATTGTTTTTGGTCATTTTAAGCTGTTTTTGTAAAATTCGAATTCCCTTGGGAATTGGGCATAGTTTTTGGTCATTTTGAGCTGTTTTTGTAAAAGTCGAATTCCCTTGGGAATTAGGCATTGTTTTTGGTCATTTTGAGCTGTTTTGTAAAATTCGAATTCCCTTGGGAATTAAGCATTGTTTTTTCTCATTTTTCATTCCCAAAAAAATAAAGCATTGTTTTTGGTCATTTTAAGCTGTTTTTGTAAAATTCGAATTCCTTTGGGAATTAATCATTGTTTTTATCATTTTGAGCTGTTTTTGTAAAATTCGAATTCTCTTGGGAATTAGGCATTGTTTTTGATCGCTTTAAGCTGTTTTTGCAAAATTCGAATTCCCTTGGGAATTAGGCATTGTTTTTTCTCATTTTTCATTCCCAAGGGAATAAAGCATTGTTTTTGGTCATTTTGAGCTGTTTTTGTAAAATTCGAATTCTCTTGGGAATTAGGCATTGTTTTTGATCGTTTTAAACTCTTTTTGTAACATTCGAATTCCCTTGGGAATTGGGCATTGTTTTTGGTCATTTTGAGCTGTTTTTGTAAAAGTCGAATTTCCTTGGGAATTAGGCATTGTTTTTGGTCATTTTGAGCATTTTTTGTAAAATTCGAATTCCCTTGGGAATTAAGCATTGTTTTTTCTCATTTTTCATTCCCAAGGGAACAAAGCATTGTTTTTGGTCATTTGAAGCTGTTTTTGTAAAATTCGAATTCCCTTGGGAATTGGGCATTGTTTTTGGTCATTTTGAGCTGTTTTTGTAAAAGTCGAATTTCCTTGGGAATTAGGCATTGTTTTTGGTCATTTTGAGCTGTTTTGTAAAATTCGAATTCCCTTGGGAATTAAGCATTGTTTTTTCTCATTTTTCATTCCCAAGGGAACAAAGCATTGTTTTTGGTCATTTTAAGCTGTTTTTGTAAAATTCGAATTCCCTTGGGAATTAAGCATTGTTTTTGTCATTTTGATCTGTTTTTGTAAAATTTGAATTCTCTTGGGAATTAGGCATTGTTTTTGATCGCTTTAAGCTGTTTTTGCAAAATTCGAATTCCCTTGGGAATTAAGCATTGTTTTTTCTCATTTTTCATTCCCAAGGGAACAAAGCATTGTTTTTGGTCATTTTAAGCTGTTTTTGTAAAATTCGAATTCCCTTGGGAATTAAGCATTGTTTTCGGTCATTTGAAGCTGTTTTTGTAAAATTCGAATTCCCTTGGGAATTGGGCATAGTTTTTGATCATTTTGAGCTGTTTTTGTAAAAGTCGAATTCCCTTGGGAATTAGGCATTGTTTTTGGTCATTTTGAGCTGTTTTGTAAAATTCGAATTCCCTTGGGAATTAAGCATTGTTTTTTCTCATTTTTCATTCCCAAGAAAATAAAGCATTGTTTTTGGTGATTTTAAGCTGTTTTTGTAAAATTCGAATTCCCTTGGGAATTAAGCATTGTTTTTGTCATTTTGAGCTGTTTTTGTAAAATTCGAAATTCTCTTGGGAATTAGGCATTGTTTTTGATCGCTTTAAGCTGTTTTTGCAAAATTCGAATTCCCTTGGGAATTAAGCATTGTTTTTTCTCATTTTTCATTCCCAAGGGAACAAAGCATTGTTTTTGGTCATTTTAAGCTGTTTTTGTGAAATTCGAATTCCCTTGGGAATTAGGCATTTTTTTTCTTCTTATTTTTCATTCCCGATGGAATTGAGCATTGTCTTAATCATTTTAAGCTGTTTTGAACTGTCCTTGTAAAACTCGAATTCCCTTGGGAATTAGGCATTGTTTTTTCTCATTTTTCATTCCCAAGGGAATAAAGTATTGTTTTTGGTCATTTGAAGCTGTTTTTGTGAAATTCGAATTCCCTTGGGAATTAGGCATTTTTTTTCTTCTTATTTTTCATTCCCGATGGAATTGAGCATTGTTTTTGGTCCATTTTAGCGGTTTTTGTAAAATTTTAATTCCCTTGGGAATTAGGCCTTGTTTTTGGTCGTTTTGAACTGTTTTTGTAAAATTCGAATTCCCTTGGGAATTAGGCATAGTTTTTGATCGTTTTCAGCTGTTATTGTAAAATTCGAATTTCCTTAGGAATTAGGCATTATTTTTGGACAATTTAAGCTGTTTTTGTGAAATTCGAATTCCCTTGGGAATTAGGCATTGTTTTTGGTCATTTTAAGCTGTTTTTGTAAATTTCGAATTCCCTTAGGAATTAGGCATTGTTTTTATCATTTTGAGCTGTTTTTGTAAAATTCGAATTCCCTTGGGAATTAGGCATTGTTTTTGGTCATTTTGAGCTGTTTTTGTAAAATTCGAATTCCCTTGGGAATTAAGCATTGTTTTTGTCATTTTGAGCTGTGTTTGTAAAATTCGAATTCTCTTGGGAATTAGGTATTGTTTTTGATCGGTTTAAGCTGTTTTTGTAAAATTCGAATTCCCTTGGGAATTGTTTTTGGTCATTTTGAGCTGTTTTTATAAAATTCAAATTCTCTTGGGAATTGGGCATTGTTTTTGGTCGTTTTAAGCTCTTTTTGTAACATTCGAATTCCCTTGGGAATTGGGCATTGTTTTTGGTCATTTTGAGCTGTTTTTGTAAAATTCGAATTCCCTTGGGAATTAGGCATTGTTTTTGGTCATTTTGAGCTGTTTTTGTAAAATTCGAATTCCCTTGGCAATTAAGCATTGTTTTTTCTCATTTTTCATTTCCAAGGGAACAAAGCATTGTTTTTGGTCATTTTAAGCTGTTTTTGTAAAATTCGAATTCTCTTGGGAATTAGGCATTGTTTTTGATCGGTTTAAGCTGTTTTTGTAAAATTCGAATTCCCTTGGGAATTGTTTTTGGTCATTTTGAGCTGTTATTATAAAATTCGAATTCTCTTGGGAATTGGGCATTGTTTTTGGTCGTTTTAAACTCTTTTTGTAACATTCGAATTCCCTTGGGAGTTGGGCATTGTTTTTGGTCATTTTGAGCTGTTTTTGTAAAATTCGAATTCCCTTGGGAATTAGGCATTGTTTTTGGTCATTTTGAGCTGTTTTTGTAAAAGTCGAATTCCCTTGGGAATTGGGCATTGTTTTTGGTCATTTTGAGCATTTTTTGTAAAATTCGAATTCCCTTGGGAATTAAGCATTGTTTTTTCTCATTTTTCATTCCCAAGGGAACAAAGCATTGTTTTTGGTCATTTGAAGCTGTTTTTGTAAAATTCGAATTCCCTTGGGAATTGGGCATTGTTTTTGGTCACTTTGAGCTGTTTTTGTAAAAGTCGAATTTCCTTGGGAATTAGGCATTGTTTTTGGTCATTTTGAGCTGTTTTGTAAAATTTGAATTCCCTTGGGAATTAAGCATTGTTTTTTCTCATTTTTCATTCCCAAGGGAACAAAGCATTGTTTTTGGTCATTTTAAGCTGTTTTTGTAAAATTCGAATTCCCTTGGGAATTAAGCATTGTTTTTGTCATTTTGAGCTGTTTTTGTAAAATTCGAATTCTCTTGAAAATTAGGCATTGTTTTTGATCGCTTTAAGCTGTTTTTGCAAAATTCGAATTCCCTTGGGAATTAAGCATTGTTTTTTTCTCATTTTTCATTCCCAAGGGAACAAAGCATTGTTTTTGGTCATTTTAAGCTGTTTTTGTCAAAATCGAATTCCCTTGGGAATTGGGCATAGTTTTTGGTCATTTTGAGCTGTTTTTGTAAAAGTCGAATTCTCTTGGGAATTAGGCATTGTTTTTGATCGCTTTAAGCTGTTTTTGCAAAATTCGAATTCCCTTGGGAATTAAGCATTGTTTTTTCTCATTTTTCATTCCCAAGGGAACAAAGCATTGTTTTTGGTCATTTTAAGCTGTTTTTGTGAAATTCGAATTCCATTGGAAATTAGGCATTTTTTTTTCTCATTTTTAATTCCCAAAGGAATTAAGCATTGTCTTAATCATTTTAAGCTGTTTTGAACTGTCCTTGTAAAACTCGAATTCCCTTGGGAATTAGGCATTGTTTTTTCTCATTTTTCATTCCCAAGGGAATAAAGTATTGTTTTTGGTCATTTTAAGCTGTTTTTGTGAAATTCGAATTCCCTTGGGAATTAGGCATTTTTTTTCTTCTTATTTTTCATTCCCGATGGAATTGAGCATTGTTTTTGGTCCATTTTAGCGGTTTTTGTAAAATTTTAATTCCCTTGGGAATTAGTGCTTGTTTTTGGTCGTTTTGAACTGTTTTTGTAAAATTCGAATTCCCTTGGGAATTAGGCATTGTTTTTGATCGTTTTGAGCTGTTATTGTAAAATTCGAATTTCCTTAGGAATTAGGCATTATTTTTGGACAATTTAAGCTGTTTTTGTGAAATTCGAATTCCCTTGGGAATTAGGCATTGTAATTGGTCATTTTGGGCTGTTTTTGTAAAATTCGAATTCCCTTTGGAATTAGGCATTGTTTTTTCTCATTTTTCATTCCCAAGGGAATAAAGCATTGTTTTTGGTCATTTTGAGCTGTTTTTGTAAAATTCGAATTCTCTTGGGAATTAGGCATTGTTTTTGATCGGTTTAAGCTGTTTTTGTAAAATTCGAATTCCCTTGGGAATTGTTTTTGGTCATTATGAGCTGTTATTATAAAATTCGAATTCTCTTGGGAATTGGGCATTGTTTTTGGTCGTTTTAAACTCTTTTTGTAACATTCGAATTCCCTTGGGAATTGGGCATTGTTTTTGGTCATTTTGAGCTGTTTTTGTAAAAGTCGAATTTCCTTGGGAATTAGGCATTGTTTTTGGTCATTTTGAGCTGTTTTGTAAAATTCGAATTCCCTTGGGAATTAAGCATTGTTTTTTCTCATTTTTCATTCCCAAGGGAACAAAGCATTGTTTTTGGTCATTTTAAGCTGTTTTTGTAAAATTCGAATTCCCTTGGGAAGTAAGCATTGTTTTTGTCATTTTGAGCTGTTTTTGTAAAATTCGATTTCCCTTGGGAATTAGGCATTGTTTTTGGTCATTTTGAGCTGTTTTTGTAAAAGTCGAATTCCCTTGGGAATTGGGCATTGTTTTTGGTCATTTTGAGCATTTTTTGTAAAATTCGAATTCCCTTGGGAATTAAGCATTGTTTTTTCTCATTTTTCATTCCCAAGGGAACAAAGCATTGTTTTTGGTCATTTGAAGCTGTTTTTGTAAAATTCGAATTCCCTTGGGAATTGGGCATTGTTTTTGGTCACTTTGAGCTGTTTTTGTAAAAGTCGAATTTCCTTGGGAATTAGGCATTGTTTTTGGTCATTTTGAGCTGTTTTGTAAAATTCGAATTCCCTTGGGAATTAAGCATTGTTTTTTCTCATTTTTCATTCCCAAGGGAACAAAGCATTGTTTTTGGTCATTTTAAGCTGTTTTTGTAAAATTCGAATTCCCTTGGGAATTAAGCATTGTTTTTGTCATTTTGAGCTGTTTTTGTAAAATTCGAATTCTCTTGAGAATTAGGCATTGTTTTTGATCGCTTTAAGCTGTTTTTGCAAAATTCGAATTCCCTTGGGAATTAAGCATTGTTTTTTTCTCATTTTTCATTCCCAAGGGAACAAAGCATTGTTTTTGGTCATTTTAAGCTGTTTTTGTCAAAATCGAATTCCCTTGGGAATTGGGCATAGTTTTTGGTCATTTTGAGCTGTTTTTGTAAAAGTCGAATTCTCTTGGGAATTAGGCATTGTTTTTGATCGCTTTAAGCTGTTTTTGCAAAATTCGAATTCCCTTGGGAATTAAGCATTGTTTTTTCTCATTTTTCATTCCCAAGGGAACAAAGCATTGTTTTTGGTCATTTTAAGCTGTTTTTGTGAAATTCGAATTCCATTGGAAATTAGGCATTTTTTTTTCTCATTTTTAATTCCCAAAGGAATTAAGCATTGTCTTAATCATTTTAAGCTGTTTTGAACTGTCCTTGTAAAACTCGAATTCCCTTGGGAATTAGGCATTGTTTTTTCTCATTTTTCATTCCCAAGGGAATAAAGTATTGTTTTTGGTCATTTTAAGCTGTTTTTGTGAAATTCCAATTCCCTTGGGAATTAGGCATTTTTTTTCTTCTTATTTTTCATTCCCGATGGAATTGAGCATTGTTTTTGGTCCATTTTAGCGGTTTTTGTAAAATTTTAATTCCCTTGGGAATTAGTGCTTGTTTTTGGTCGTTTTGAACTGTTTTTGTAAAATTCGAATTCCCTTGGGAATTAGGCATTGTTTTTGATCGTTTTGAGCTGTTATTGTAAAATTCGAATTTCCTTAGGAATTAGGCATTATTTTTGGACAATTTAAGCTGTTTTTGTGAAATTCGAATTCCCTTGGGAATTAGGCATTGTAATTGGTCATTTTGGGCTGTTTTTGTAAAATTCGAATTCCCTTTGGAATTAGGCATTGTTTTTTCTCATTTTTCATTCCCAAGGGAATAAAGCATTGTTTTTGGTCATTTTGAGCTGTTTTTGTAAAATTCGAATTCTCTTGGGAATTAGGCATTGTTTTTGATCGGTTTAAGCTGTTTTTGTAAAATTCGAATTCCCTTGGGAATTGTTTTTGGTCATTATGAGCTGTTATTATAAAATTCGAATTCTCTTGGGAATTGGGCATTGTTTTTGGTCGTTTTAAACTCTTTTTGTAACATTCGAATTCCCTTGGGAATTGGGCATTGTTTTTGGTCATTTTGAGCTGTTTTTGTAAAAGTCGAATTTCCTTGGGAATTAGGCATTGTTTTTGGTCATTTTGAGCTGTTTTGTAAAATTCGAATTCCCTTGGGAATTAAGCATTGTTTTTTCTCATTTTTCATTCCCAAGGGAACAAAGCATTGTTTTTGGTCATTTTAAGCTGTTTTTGTAAAATTCGAATTCCCTTGGGAAGTAAGCATTGTTTTTGTCATTTTGAGCTGTTTTTGTAAAATTCGAATTCTCTTGGGAATTAGGCATTGTTTTTGATCGCTTTAAGCTGTTTTTGCAAAATTCGAATTCCCTTGGGAATTAAGCATTGTTTTTTCTCATTTTTCATTCCCAAGGGAACAAAGCATTGTTTTTGGTCATTTTAAGCTGTTTTTGTAAAATTCGAATTCCCTTGGGAATTGGGCATAGTTTTTGGTCATTTTGAGCTGTTTTTGTAAAAGTCGAATTCCCTTGGGAATTAGGCATTGTTTTTGGTCATTTTGAGCTGTTTTGTAAAATTCGAATTCCCTTGGGAATTAAGCATTGTTTTTTCTCATTTTTCATTCCCAAAAAAATAAAGCATTGTTTTTGGTCATTTTAAGCTGTTTTTGTAAAATTCGAATTCCCTTGGGAATTAAGCATTGTTTTTGTCATTTTGAGCTGTTTTTGTAAAATTCGAATTCTCTTGGGAATTAGGCATTGTTTTTGATCGCTTTAAGCTGTTTTTGCAAAATTCGAATTCCCTTGGGAATTAGGCATTGTTTTTTCTCATTTTTCATTCCCAAGGGAATAAAGCATTGTTTTTGGTCATTTTGAGCTGTTTTTGTAAAATTCGAATTCTCTTGGTAATTAGGCATTGTTTTTGATCGTTTTAAACTCTTTTTGTAACATTCGAATTCCCTTGGGAATTGGGCATTGTTTTTGGTCATTTTGAGCTGTTTTTGTAAAAGTCGAATTTCCTTGGGAATTAGGCATTGTTTTTGGTCATTTTGAGCTGTTTTGTAAAATTCGAATTCCCTTGGGAATTAAGCATTGTTTTTTCTCATTTTTCATTCCCAAGGGAACAAAGCATTGTTTTTGGTCATTTTAAGCTGTTTTTGTAAAATTCGAATTCCCTTGGGAAGTAAGCATTGTTTTTGTCATTTTGAGCTGTTTTTGTAAAATTCGAATTCTCTTGGGAATTAGGCATTGTTTTTGATCGCTTTAAGCTGTTTTTGCAAAATTCGAATTCCCTTGGGAATTAAGCATTGTTTTTTCTCATTTTTCATTCCCAAGAAAACAAAGCATTGTTTTTGGTCATTTTAAGCTGTTTTTGTAAAATTCGAATTCCCTTGGGAATTGGGCATAGTTTTTGGTCATTTTGAGCTGTTTTTGTAAAAGTCGAATTCCCTTGGGAATTAGGCATTGTTTTTGGTCATTTTGAGCTGTTTTGTAAAATTCGAATTCCCTTGAGAATTAAGCATTGTTTTTTCTCATTTTTCATTCCCAAAAAAATAAAGCATTGTTTTTGGTCATTTTAAGCTGTTTTTGTAAAATTCGAATTCCCTTGGGAATTGGGCATAGTTTTTGGTCATTTTGAGCTGTTTTTGTAAAAGTCGAATTCCCTTGGGAATTAGGCATTGTTTTTGGTCATTTTGAGCTGTTTTGTAAAATTCGAATTCCCTTGAGAATTAAGCATTGTTTTTTCTCATTTTTCATTCCCAAAAAAATAAAGCATTGTTTTTGGTCATTTTAAGCTGTTTTTGTAAAATTCGAATTCCCTTGGGAATTGGGCATAGTTTTTGGTCATTTTGAGCTGTTTTTGTAAAAGTCGAATTCCCTTGGGAATTAGGCATTGTTTTTGGTCATTTTGAGCTGTTTTGTAAAATTCGAATTCCCTTGAGAATTAAGCATTGTTTTTTCTCATTTTTCATTCCCAAAAAAATAAAGCATTGTTTTTGGTCATTTTAAGCTGTTTTTGTAAAATTCGAATTCCCTTGGGAATTAAGCATTGTTTTTTCTCATTTTTCATTCCCAAGGGAACAAAGCATTGTTTTTGGTCATTTTAAGCTGTTTTTGTAAAATTCGAATTCCCTTGGGAAGTAAGCATTGTTTTTGTCAATTTGAGCTGTTTTTGTAAAATTCGAATTCTCTTGGGAATTAGGCATTGTTTTTGATCGCTTTAAGCTGTTTTTGCAAAATTCGAATTCCCTTGGGAATTAAGCATTGTTTTTTCTCATTTTTCATTCCCAAGGGAACAAAGCATTGTTTTTGGTCATTTGAAGCTGTTTTTGTAAAATTCGAATTCCCTTGGGAATTGGGCATTGTTTTTGGTCACTTTGAGCTGTTTTTGTAAAAGTCGAATTTCCTTTGGAATTAGGCATTGTTTTTGGTCATTTTGAGCTGTTTTGTAAAATTCGAATTCCCTTGGGAATTAAGCATTGTTTTTTCTCATTTTTCATTCCCAAGGGAACAAAGCATTGTTTTTGGTCATTTTAAGCTGTTTTTGTAAAATTCGAATTCCCTTGGGAATTAAGCATTGTTTTTGTCATTTTGAGCTGTTTTTGTAAAATTCGAATTCTCTTGAAAATTAGGCATTGTTTTTGATCGCTTTAAGCTGTTTTTGCAAAATTCGAATTCCCTTGCAAATTAAGCATTGTTTTTTTCTCATTTTTCATTCCCAAGGGAACAAAGCATTGTTTTTGGTCATTTTAAGCTGTTTTTGTCAAAATCGAATTCCCTTGGGAATTGGGCATAGTTTTTGGTCATTTTGAGCTGTTTTTGTAAAAGTCGAATTCTCTTGGGAATTAGGCATTGTTTTTGATCGCTTTAAGCTGTTTTTGCAAAATTCGAATTCCCTTGGGAATTAAGCATTGTTTTTTCTCATTTTTCATTCCCAAGGGAACAAAGCATTGTTTTTGGTCATTTTAAGCTGTTTTTGTGAAATTCGAATTCCATTGGAAATTAGGCATTTTTTTTTCTCATTTTTAATTCCCAAAGGAATTAAGCATTGTCTTAATCATTTTAAGCTGTTTTGAACTGTCCTTGTAAAACTCGAATTCCCTTGGGAATTAGGCATTGTTTTTTCTCATTTTTCATTCCCAAGGGAATAAAGTATTGTTTTTGGTCATTTTAAGCTGTTTTTGTGAAATTCGAATTCCCTTGGGAATTAGGCATTTTTTTTCTTCTTATTTTTCATTCCCGATGGAATTGAGCATTGTTTTTGGTCCATTTTAGCGGTTTTTGTAAAATTTTAATTCCCTTGGGAATTAGTGCTTGTTTTTGGTCGTTTTGAACTGTTTTTGTAAAATTCGAATTCCCTTGGGAATTAGGCATTGTTTTTGATCGTTTTGAGCTGTTATTGTAAAATTCGAATTTCCTTAGGAATTAGGCATTATTTTTGGACAATTTAAGCTGTTTTTGTGAAATTCGAATTCCCTTGGGAATTAGGCATTGTAATTGGTCATTTTGGGCTGTTTTTGTAAAATTCGAATTCCCTTTGGAATTAGGCATTGTTTTTTCTCATTTTTCATTCCCAAGGGAATAAAGCATTGTTTTTGGTCATTTTGAGCTGTTTTTGTAAAATTCGAATTCTCTTGGGAATTGTTTTTGGTCATTATGAGCTGTTATTATAAAATTCGAATTCTCTTGGGAATTGGGCATTGTTTTTGGTCGTTTTAAACTCTTTTTGTAACATTCGAATTCCCTTGGGAATTGGGCATTGTTTTTGGTCATTTTGAGCTGTTTTTGTAAAAGTCGAATTTCCTTGGGAATTAGGCATTGTTTTTGGTCATTTTGAGCTGTTTTGTAAAATTCGAATTCCCTTGGGAATTAAGCATTGTTTTTTCTCATTTTTCATTCCCAAGGGAACAAAGCATTGTTTTTGGTCATTTTAAGCTGTTTTTGTAAAATTCGAATTCCCTTGGGAAGTAAGCATTGTTTTTGTCATTTTGAGCTGTTTTTGTAAAATTCGATTTCCCTTGGGAATTAGGCATTGTTTTTGGTCATTTTGAGCTGTTTTTGTAAAATTCGAATTCCCTTGGGAATTGGGCATTGTTTTTGGTCATTTTGAGCATTTTTTGTAAAATTCGAATTCCCTTGGGAATTAAGCATTGTTTTTTCTCATTTTTCATTCCCAAGGGAACAAAGCATTGTTTTTGGTCATTTGAAGCTGTTTTTGTAAAATTCGAATTCCCTTGGGAATTAAGCATTGTTTAAGGTCATTTTGAGCTGTTTTTGTAAAATTCGAATTCTCTTGGGAATTAGGCATTGTTTTTGATCGCTTTAAGCTGTTTTTGCAAAATTCGAATTCCCTTGGGAATTAGGCATTGTTTTTTCTCATTTTTCATTCCCAAGGGAATAAAGCATTGTTTTTGGTCATTTGAAGCTGTTTTTGTAAAATTCGAATTCCCTTGGGAATTGGGCATTGTTTTTGGTCACTTTGAGCTGTTTTTGTAAAAGTCGAATTTCCTTTGGAATTAGGCATTGTTTTTGGTCATTTTGAGCTGTTTTGTAAAATTCGAATTCCCTTGGGAATTAAGCATTGTCTTTTCTCATTTTTCATTCCCAAGGGAACAAAGCATTGTTTTTGGTCATTTTAAGCTGTTTTTGTAAAATTCGAATTCCCTTGGGAATTAAGCATTGTTTTTGTCATTTTGAGCTGTTTTTGTAAAATTCGAATTCTCTTGAGAATTAGGCATTGTTTTTGATCGCTTTAAGCTGTTTTTGCAAAATTCGAATTCCCTTGGGAATTAAGCATTGTTTTTTTCTCATTTTTCATTCCCAAGGGAACAAAGCATTGTTTTTGGTCATTTTAAGCTGTTTTTGTCAAAATCGAATTCCCTTGGGAATTGGGCATAGTTTTTGGTCATTTTGAGCTGTTTTTGTAAAAGTCGAATTCTCTTGGGAATTAGGCATTGTTTTTGATCGCTTTAAGCTGTTTTTGCAAAATTCGAATTCCCTTGGGAATTAAGCATTGTTTTTTCTCATTTTTCATTCCCAAGGGAACAAAGCATTGTTTTTGGTCATTTTAAGCTGTTTTTGTGAAATTCGAATTCCATTGGAAATTAGGCATTTTTTTTTCTCATTTTTAATTCCCAAAGGAATTAAGCATTGTCTTAATCATTTTAAGCTGTTTTGAACTGTCCTTGTAAAACTCGAATTCCCTTGGGAATTAGGCATTGTTTTTTCTCATTTTTCATTCCCAAGGGAATAAAGTATTGTTTTTGGTCATTTTAAGCTGTTTTTGTGAAATTCGAATTCCCTTGGGAATTAGGCATTTTTTTTCTTCTTATTTTTCATTCCCGATGGAATTGAGCATTGTTTTTGGTCCATTTTAGCGGTTTTTGTAAAATTTTAATTCCCTTGGGAATTAGTGCTTGTTTTTGGTCGTTTTGAACTGTTTTTGTAAAATTCGAATTCCCTTGGGAATTAGGCATTGTTTTTGATCGTTTTGAGCTGTTATTGTAAAATTCGAATTTCCTTAGGAATTAGGCATTATTTTTGGACAATTTAAGCTGTTTTTGTGAAATTCGAATTCCCTTGGGAATTAGGCATTGTTTTTGATCGGTTTAAGCTGTTTTTGTAAATTTCGAATTCCCTTGGGAATTGTTTTTGGTCATTATGAGCTGTTATTATAAAATTCGAATTCTCTTGGGAATTGGGCATTGTTTTTGGTCGTTTTAAACTCTTTTTGTAACATTCGAATTCCCTTGGGAATTGGGCATTGTTTTTGGTCATTTTGAGCTGTTTTTGTAAAAGTCGAATTTCCTTGGGAATTAGGCATTGTTTTTGGTCATTTTGAGCTGTTTTGTAAAATTCGAATTCCCATGGGAATTAAGCATTGTTTTTTCTCATTTTTCATTCCCAAGGGAACAAAGCATTGTTTTTGGTCATTTTAAGCTGTTTTTGTAAAATTCGAATTCCCTTGGGAAGTAAGCATTGTTTTTGTCATTTTGAGCTGTTTTTGTAAAATTCGAATTCTCTTGGGAATTAGGCATTGTTTTTGATCGCTTTAAGCTGTTTTTGCAAAATTCGAATTCCCTTGGGAATTAAGCATTGTTTTTTCTCATTTTTCATTCCCAAGGGAACAAAGCATTGTTTTTGGTCATTTTAAGCTGTTTTTGTAAAATTCGAATTCCCTTGGGAATTGGGCATAGTTTTTGGTCATTTTGAGCTGTTTTTGTAAAAGTCGAATTCCCTTGGGAATTAGGCATTGTTTTTGGTCATTTTGAGCTGTTTTGTAAAATTCGAATTCCCTAGGGAATTAAGCATTGTTTTTTCTCATTTTTCATTCCCAAAAAAATAAAGCATTGTTTTTGGTCATTTTAAGCTGTTTTTGTAAAATTCGAATTCCCTTGGGAATTAAGCATTGTTTTTGTCATTTTGAGCTGTTTTTGTAAAATTCGAATTCTCTTGGGAATTAGGCATTGTTTTTGATCGCTTTAAGCTGGTTTTGTAAAATTCGAATTCCCTTGGGAATTAGGCATTGTTTTTTCTCATTTTTCATTCCCAAGGGAATAAAGCATTGTTTTTAATCACTGTAAGCTGTTTTTGTAAAATTCGAATTCCCTTGGGAATTAGGCATTGTTTTTGATCGTTTTAAACTCTTTTTGTAACATTCGAATTCCCTTGGGAGTTGGGCATTGTTTTTGGTCATTTTGAGCTGTTTTTGTAAAAGTCGAATTTCCTTGGGAATTAGGCATTGTTTTTGGTCATTTTGAGCTGTTTTGTAAAATTCGAATTCCCTTGGGAATTAAGCATTGTTTTTTCTCATTTTTCATTCCCAAGGGAACAAAGCATTGTTTTTGGTCATTTTAAGCTGTTTTTGTAAAATTCGAATTCCCTTGGGAAGTAAGCATTGTTTTTGTCATTTTGAGCTGTTTTTGTAAAATTCGAATTCTCTTGGGAATTAGGCATTGTTTTTGATCGCTTTAAGCTGTTTTTGCAAAATTCGAATTCCCTTGGGAATTAAGCATTGTTTTTTCTCATTTTTCATTCCCAAGAAAACAAAGCATTGTTTTTGGTCATTTTAAGCTGTTTTTGTAAAATTCGAATTCCCTTGGGAATTGGGCATAGTTTTTGGTCATTTTGAGCTGTTTTTGTAAAAGTCGAATTCCCTTGGGAATTAGGCATTGTTTTTGGTCATTTTGAGCTGTTTTGTAAAATTCGAATTCCCTTGAGAATTAAGCATTGTTTTTTCTCATTTTTCATTCCCAAAAAAATAAAGCATTGTTTTTGGTCATTTTAAGCTGTTTTTGTAAAATTCGAATTCCCTTGGGAATTAAGCATTGTTTTTGTCATTTTGAGCTGTTTTTGTAAAATTCGAATTCTCTTGGGAATTAGGCATTGTTTTTGATCGCTTTAAGCTGTTTTTGCAAAATTCGAATTCCCTTGGGAATTAGGCATTGTTTTTTCTCATTTTTCATTCCCAAGGGAACAAAGCATTGTTTTTGGTCATTTGAAGCTGTTTTTGTAAAATTCGAATTCCCTTGGGAATTGGGCATTGTTTTTGGTCATTTTGAGCTGTTTTTGTAAAAGTCGAATTTCCTTGGGAATTAGGCATTGTTTTTGTCATTTTGAGCTGTTTTTGTAAAATTCGAATTCCCTTGGGAATAGGGCATTGTTTTTGGTCATTTTGAGCATTTTTTGTAAAATTCGAATTCCCTTGGGAATTAAGCATTGTTTTTTCTAATTTTTCAATCCCAAGGGAACAAAGCATTGTTTTTGGTCATTTTAAGCTGTTTTTGTAAAATTCGAATTCCCTTAGGAATTAAGCATTGTTTTTTCTCATTTTTCATTCCCAAGGGAACAAAGCATTGTTTTTGGTCATTTTAAGCTGTTTTTGTAAAATTATAATTCTCTTGGGAATTAGCCATTGTTTTTGATCGGTTTAAGCTGTTTTTGTAAAATTCGAATTCCCTTGGGAATTGTTTTTGGTCATTTTGAGCTGTTAATATAAAATTCGAATTCTCTTGGGAATTGGGCATTGTTTTTGGTCGTTTTAAACTCTTTTTGTAACATTCGAATTCCCTTGGGAATTGGGCATTGTTTTTGGTCATTTTGAGCTGTTTTTGTAAAATTCGAATTCCCTTGGGAATTAGGCATTTTTTTTGGTCATTTTGAGCTGTTTTTGTAAAATTCGAATTACCTTGGGAATTGGGCATTGTTTTTGGTCATTTTGAGCATTTTTTGTAAAATTCGAATTCCCTTGGGAATTAAGCATTGTTTTTTCTCATTTTCCATTCCCAAGGGAACAAAGCATTGTTTTTGGTCATTTGAAGCTGTTTTTGTAAAATTCGAATTCCCTTGGGAATTGGGCATTGTTTTTTCTCATTTTTCATTCCCAAGGGAACAAAGCATTGTTTTTGGTCATTTTTAGCTGTTTTTGTAAAATTCGAATTCCCTTGGGAATTAAGCATTTTTTTGAGATTTTGAGCTGTTTTTGTAAAATTCGAATTCTCTTGGGAATTAGGCATTGTTTTTGATCGCTTTAAGCTGTTTTTGAAAAATTCGAATTCCCTTGGGAATTGGGCATTGTTTTTGGTCATTTTGAGCTGTTTTTGTAAAAGTCGAATTCCCTTGGGAATTGGGCATTGTTTTTGGTCATTTTCCATTCCCAAGGGAACAAAGCATTGTTTTTGGTCATTTGAAGCTGTTTTTGTAAAATTCGAATTCCCTTGGGAATTAAGCATTGTTTTTGGTCGTTTTAAACTCTTTTTGTAACATTCGAATTCCCTTGGGAGTTGGGCATTGTTTTTGGTCATTTTGAGATGTTTTTGTAAAAGTCGAATTCCCTTGGGAATTAGGCATTGTTTTTGGTCATTTTGAGCTGTTTTGTAAAATTCGAATTCCCTTGGGAATTACGCATTGTTTTTTCTCATTTTTCATTCCCAAGGGAACAAAGCATTGTTTTTGGTCATTTTAAGCTGTTTTTGTAAAATTCGAATTCCCTTGGGAATTAAGCATTGTTTTTGTCATTTTGAGCTGTTTTTGTAAAATTCGAATTCCCTTGGGAATTAGGCATTGTTTTTGGTCATTTCGAGCTGTTTTTGTAAAATTCGAATTCCCTTGGGAATTGGGCATTGTTTTTGGTCTTTTTGAGCATTTTTTGTAAAATTCGAATTCCCTTGGGAATTAAGCATTGTTTTTTCTCATTTTTCATTCCCAAGGGAACAAAGCATTGTTTTTGGTCATTTTAAGCTGTTTTTGTAAAATTCGAATTCCCTTGGGAATTAAGCATTGTTTTTGGTCATTTGAAGCTGTTTTTGTAAAATTCGAATTCCCTTGGGAATTAAGCATTGTTTTTGTCAGTTTGAGCTGTTTTTGTAAAATTCGAATTCTCTTGGGAATTAGGCATTGTTTTTTCTCATTTTTCATTCCCAAGGGAACAAAGCATTGTTTTTGGTCATTTGAAGCTGTTTTTGTAAAATTCGAATTCCCTTGGGAATTGGGCATTGTTTTTGGTCACTTTGAGCTGTTTTTGTAAAAGTCGAATTTCCTTTGGAATTAGGCATTGTTTTTGGTCATTTTGAGCTGTTTTGTAAAATTCGAATTCCCTTGGGAATTAAGCATTGTTTTTTCTCATTTTTCATTCCCAAGGGAACAAAGCATTGTTTTTGGTCATTTTAAGCTGTTTTTGTAAAATTCGAATTCCCTTGGGAATTAAGCATTGTTTTTGTCATTTTGAGCTGTTTTTGTAAAATTCGAATTCTCTTGAAAATTAGGCATTGTTTTTGATCGCTTTAAGCTGTTTTTGCAAAATTCGAATTCCCTTGCAAATTAAGCATTGTTTTTTTCTCATTTTTCATTCCCAAGGGAACAAAGCATTGTTTTTGGTCATTTTAAGCTGTTTTTGTCAAAATCGAATTCCCTTGGGAATTGGGCATAGTTTTTGGTCATTTTGAGCTGTTTTTGTAAAAGTCGAATTCTCTTGGGAATTAGGCATTGTTTTTGATCGCTTTAAGCTGTTTTTGCAAAATTCGAATTCCCTTGGGAATTAAGCATTGTTTTTTCTCATTTTTCATTCCCAAGGGAACAAAGCATTGTTTTTGGTCATTTTAAGCTGTTTTTGTGAAATTCGAATTCCATTGGAAATTAGGCATTTTTTTTTCTCATTTTTAATTCCCAAAGGAATTAAGCATTGTCTTAATCATTTTAAGCTGTTTTGAACTGTCCTTGTAAAACTCGAATTCCCTTGGGAATTAGGCATTGTTTTTTCTCATTTTTCATTCCCAAGGGAATAAAGTATTGTTTTTGGTCATTTTAAGCTGTTTTTGTGAAATTCGAATTCCCTTGGGAATTAGGCATTTTTTTTCTTCTTATTTTTCATTCCCGATGGAATTGAGCATTGTTTTTGGTCCATTTTAGCGGTTTTTGTAAAATTTTAATTCCCTTGGGAATTAGTGCTTGTTTTTGGTCGTTTTGAACTGTTTTTGTAAAATTCGAATTCCCTTGGGAATTAGGCATTGTTTTTGATCGTTTTGAGCTGTTATTGTAAAATTCGAATTTCCTTAGGAATTAGGCATTATTTTTGGACAATTTAAGCTGTTTTTGTGAAATTCGAATTCCCTTGGGAATTAGGCATTGTAATTGGTCATTTTGGGCTGTTTTTGTAAAATTCGAATTCCCTTTGGAATTAGGCATTGTTTTTTCTCATTTTTCATTCCCAAGGGAATAAAGCATTGTTTTTGGTCATTTTGAGCTGTTTTTGTAAAATTCGAATTCTCTTGGGAATTAGGCATTGTTTTTGATCGGTTTAAGCTGTTTTTGTAAAATTCGAATTCCCTTGGGAATTGTTTTTGGTCATTATGAGCTGTTATTATAAAATTCGAATTCTCTTGGGAATTGGGCATTGTTTTTGGTCGTTTTAAACTCTTTTTGTAACATTCGAATTCCCTTGGGAATTGGGCATTGTTTTTGGTCATTTTGAGCTGTTTTTGTAAAAGTCGAATTTCCTTGGGAATTAGGCATTGTTTTTGGTCATTTTGAGCTGTTTTGTAAAATTCGAATTCCCTTGGGAATTAAGCATTGTTTTTTCTCATTTTTCATTCCCAAGGGAACAAAGCATTGTTTTTGGTCATTTTAAGCTGTTTTTGTAAAATTCGAATTCCCTTGGGAAGTAAGCATTGTTTTTGTCATTTTGAGCTGTTTTTGTAAAATTCGATTTCCCTTGGGAATTAGGCATTGTTTTTGGTCATTTTGAGCTGTTTTTGTAAAATTCGAATTCCCTTGGGAATTGGGCATTGTTTTTGGTCACTTTGAGCTGTTTTTGTAAAAGTCGAATTTCCTTTGGAATTAGGCATTGTTTTTGGTCATTTTGAGCTGTTTTGTAAAATTCGAATTCCCTTGGGAATTAAGCATTGTCTTTTCTCATTTTTCATTCCCAAGGGAACAAAGCATTGTTTTTGGTCATTTTAAGCTGTTTTTGTAAAATTCGAATTCCCTTGGGAATTAAGCATTGTTTTTGTCATTTTGAGCTGTTTTTGTAAAATTCGAATTCTCTTGAGAATTAGGCATTGTTTTTGATCGCTTTAAGCTGTTTTTGCAAAATTCGAATTCCCTTGGGGATTAAGCATTGTTTTTTTCTCATTTTTCATTCCCAAGGGAACAAAGCATTGTTTTTGGTCATTTTAAGCTGTTTTTGTCAAAATCGAATTCCCTTGGGAATTGGGCATAGTTTTTGGTCATTTTGAGCTGTTTTTGTAAAAGTCGAATTCTCTTGGGAATTAGGCATTGTTTTTGATCGCTTTAAGCTGTTTTTGCAAAATTCGAATTCCCTTGGGAATTAAGCATTGTTTTTTCTCATTTTTCATTCCCAAGGGAACAAAGCATTGTTTTTGGTCATTTTAAGCTGTTTTTGTGAAATTCGAATTCCATTGGAAATTAGGCATTTTTTTTTCTCATTTTTAATTCCCAAAGGAATTAAGCATTGTCTTAATCATTTTAAGCTGTTTTGAACTGTCCTTGTAAAACTCGAATTCCCTTGGGAATTAGGCATTGTTTTTTCTCATTTTTCATTCCCAAGGGAATAAAGTATTGTTTTTGGTCATTTTAAGCTGTTTTTGTGAAATTCGAATTCCCTTGGGAATTAGGCATTTTTTTTCTTCTTATTTTTCATTCCCGATGGAATTGAGCATTGTTTTTGGTCCATTTTAGCGGTTTTTGTAAAATTTTAATTCCCTTGGGAATTAGTGCTTGTTTTTGGTCGTTTTGAACTGTTTTTGTAAAATTCGAATTCCCTTGGGAATTAGGCATTGTTTTTGATCGTTTTGAGCTGTTATTGTAAAATTCGAATTTCCTTAGGAATTAGGCATTATTTTTGGACAATTTAAGCTGTTTTTGTGAAATTCGAATTCCCTTGGGAATTAGGCATTGTAATTGGTCATTTTGGGCTGTTTTTGTAAAATTCGAATTCCCTTTGGAATTAGGCATTGTTTTTTCTCATTTTTCATTCCCAAGGGAATAAAGCATTGTTTTTGGTCATTTTGAGCTGTTTTTGTAAAATTCGATTTCTCTTGGGAATTAGGCATTGTTTTTGATCGGTTTAAGCTGTTTTTGTAAATTTCGAATTCCCTTGGGAATTGTTTTTGGTCATTATGAGCTGTTATTATAAAATTCGAATTCTCTTGGGAATTGGGCATTGTTTTTGGTCGTTTTAAACTCTTTTTGTAACATTCGAATTCCCTTGGGAATTGGGCATTGTTTTTGGTCATTTTGAGCTGTTTTTGTAAAAGTCGAATTTCCTTGGGAATTAGGCATTGTTTTTGGTCATTTTGAGCTGTTTTGTAAAATTCGAATTCCCATGGGAATTAAGCATTGTTTTTTCTCATTTTTCATTCCCAAGGGAACAAAGCATTGTTTTTGGTCATTTTAAGCTGTTTTTGTAAAATTCGAATTCCCTTGGGAAGTAAGCATTGTTTTTGTCATTTTGAGCTGTTTTTGTAAAATTCGAATTCTCTTGGGAATTAGGCATTGTTTTTGATCGCTTTAAGCTGTTTTTGCAAAATTCGAATTCCCTTGGGAATTAAGCATTGTTTTTTCTCATTTTTCATTCCCAAGGGAACAAAGCATTGTTTTTGGTCATTTTAAGCTGTTTTTGTAAAATTCGAATTCCCTTGGGAATTGGGCATAGTTTTTGGTCATTTTGAGCTGTTTTTGTAAAAGTCGAATTCCCTTGGGAATTAGGCATTGTTTTTGGTCATTTTGAGCTGTTTTGTAAAATTCGAATTCCCTTGGGAATTAAGCATTGTTTTTTCTCATTTTTCATTCCCAAAAAAATAAAGCATTGTTTTTGGTCATTTTAAGCTGTTTTTGTAAAATTCGAATTCCCTTGGGAATTAAGCATTGTTTTTGTCATTTTGAGCTGTTTTTGTAAAATTCGAATTCTCTTGGGAATTAGGCATTGTTTTTGATCGCTTTAAGCTGTTTTTGTAAAATTCGAATTCCCTTGGGAATTAGGCATTGTTTTTTCTCATTTTTCATTCCCAAGGGAATAAAGCATTGTTTTTGGTCATTTTAAGCTGTTTTTGTAAAATTCGAATTCCCTTGGGAATTAGGCATTGTTTTTGATCGTTTTAAACTCTTTTTGTAACATTCGAATTCCCTTGGGAATTGGGCATTGTTTTTGGTCATTTTGAGCTGTTTTTGTAAAAGTCGAATTTCCTTGGGAATTAGGCATTGTTTTTGGTCATTTTGAGCTGTTTTGTAAAATTCGAATTCCCTTGGGAATTAAGCATTGTTTTTTCTCATTTTTCATTCCCAAGGGAACAAAGCATTGTTTTTGGTCATTTTAAGCTGTTTTTGTAAAATTCGAATTCCCTTGGGAAGTAAGCATTGTTTTTGTCATTTTGAGCTGTTTTTGTAAAATTCGAATTCTCTTGGGAATTAGGCATTGTTTTTGATCGCTTTAAGCTGTTTTTGCAAAATTCGAATTCCCTTGGGAATTAAGCATTGTTTTTTCTCATTTTTCATTCCCAAGAAAACAAAGCATTGTTTTTGGTCATTTTAAGCTGTTTTTGTAAAATTCGAATTCCCTTGGGAATTGGGCATAGTTTTTGGTCATTTTGAGCTGTTTTTGTAAAAGTCGAATTCCCTTGGGAATTAGGCATTGTTTTTGGTCATTTTGAGCTGTTTTGTAAAATTCGAATTCCCTTGAGAATTAAGCATTGTTTTTTCTCATTTTTCATTCCCAAAAAAATAAAGCATTGTTTTTGGTCATTTTAAGCTGTTTTTGTAAAATTCGAATTCCCTTGGGAATTAAGCATTGTTTTTGTCATTTTGAGCTGTTTTTGT
The DNA here is from genome assembly GCA_916610825.1 of Haliclystus octoradiatus. Taxonomy (NCBI): domain Eukaryota; kingdom Metazoa; phylum Cnidaria; class Staurozoa; order Stauromedusae; family Haliclystidae; genus Haliclystus; species Haliclystus octoradiatus. The sequence goes on from OU744450.1 coordinate 15,973,213, forward strand.
AAAATTCGAATTCTCTTGGGAATTAGGCATTGTTTTTGATCGCTTTAAGCTGTTTTTGCAAAATTCGAATTCCCTTGGGAATTAGGCATTGTTTTTTCTCATTTTTCATTCCCAAGGGAATAAAGCATTGTTTTTGGTCATTTTGAGCTGTTTTTGTAAAATTCGAATTCTCTTGGGAATTAGGCATTGTTTTTGATCGGTTTAAGCTGTTTTTGTAAAATTCGAATTCCCTTGGGAATTGTTTTTGGTCATTTTGAGCTGTTATTATAAAATTCGAATTCTCTTGGGAATTGGGCATTGTTTTTGGTCGTTTTAAACTCTTTTTGTAACATTCGAATTCCCTTGGGAATTGGGCATTGTTTTTGGTCATTTTGAGCTGTTTTTGTAAAATTCGAATTCCCTTGGGAATAAGGCATTGTTTTTGGTCATTTTGAGCTGTTTTTGTAAAATTCGAATTCCCTTGGGAATTGGGCATTGTTTTTGGTCATTTTGAGCATTTTTTGTAAAATTTGAATTCCCTTGGAAATTAAGCATTGTTTTTTCTCATTTTTCATTCCCAAGGGAACAAAGCATTGTTTTTGGTCATTTGAAGCTGTTTTTGTAAAATTCGAATTCCCTTGGGAATTGGGCATTGTTTTTGGTCATTTTGAGCTGTTTTTGTAAAAGTCGAATTTCCTTGGGAATTAGGCATTGTTTTTGGTCATTTTGAGCTGTTTTGTAAAATTCGAATTCCCTTGGGAATTAAGCATTGTTTTTTCTCATTTTTGATTCCCAAGGGAACAAAGCATTGTTTTTGGTCATTTTAAGCTGTTTTTGTAAAATTCGAATTCCCTTGGGAAGTAAGCATTGTTTTTGTCATTTTGAGCTGTTTTTGTAAAATTCGAATTCTCTTGGGAATTAGGCATTGTTTTTGATCGCTTTAAGCTGTTTTTGCAAAATTCGAATTCCCTTGGGAATTAAGCATTGTTTTTTCTCATTTTTCATTCCCAAGGGAACAAAGCATTGTTTTTGGTCATTTTAAGCTGTTTTTGTAAAATTCGAATTCCCTTGGGAATTGGGCATAGTTTTTGGTCATTTTGAGCTGTTTTTGTAAAAGTCGAAATCCCTTGGGAATTAGGCATTGTTTTTGGTCATTTTGAGCTGTTTTGTAAAATTCGAATTCCCTTGGGAATTAAGCATTGTTTTTTCTCATTTTTCATTCCCAAAAAAATAAAGCATTGTTTTTGGTCATTTTAAGCTGTTTTTGTAAAATTCGAATTCCCTTGGGAATTAAGCATTGTTTTTGTCATTTTGAGCTGTTTTTGTAAAATTCGAATTCTCTTGGGAATTAGGCATTGTTTTTGATCGCTTTAAGCTGTTTTTGCAAAATTCGAATTCCCTTGGGAATTAGGCATTGTTTTTTCTCATTTTTCATTCCCAAGGGAATAAAGCATTGTTTTTGGTCATTTTAAGCTGTTTTTGTAAAATTCGAATTCCCTTGGGAATTGGGCATAGTTTTTGGTCATTTTGAGCTGTTTTTGTAAAATTCGAATTCCCTTGGGAATTAGGCATTGTTTTTGGTCATTTTGAGCTGTTTTGTAAAATTCGAATTCCCTTGAGAATTAAGCATTGTTTTTTCTCATTTTTCATTCCCAAAAAAATAAAGCATTGTTTTTGGTCATTTTAAGCTGTTTTTGTAAAATTCGAATTCCCTTGGGAATTAAGCATTGTTTTTGTCATTTTGAGCTGTTTTTGTAAAATTCGAATTCTCTTGGGAATTAGGCATTGTTTTTGATCGCTTTAAGCTGTTTTTGCAAAATTCGAATTCCCTTGGGAATTAGGCATTGTTTTTTCTCATTTTTCATTCCAAAGGGAATAAAGCATTGTTTTTGGTCATTTTGAGCTGTTTTTGTAAAATTCGAATTCTCTTGGGAATTAGGCATTGTTTTTGATCGGTTTAAGCTGTTTTTGTAAAATTCGAATTCCCTTGGGAATTGTTTTTGGTCATTTTGAGCTGTTATTATAAAATTCGAATTCTCTTGGGAATTGGGCATTGTTTTTGGTCGTTTTAAACTCTTTTTGTAACATTCGAATTCCCTTGGGAATTGGGCATTGTTTTTGGTCATTTTGAGCTGTTTTTGTAAAATTCGAATTCCCTTGGGAATAAGGCATTGTTTTTGGTCATTTTGAGCTGTTTTTGTAAAATTCGAATTCCCTTGGGAATTGGGCATTGTTTTTGGTCATTTTGAGCATTTTTTGTAAAATTTGAATTCCCTTGGGAATTAAGCATTGTTTTTTCTCATTTTTGATTCCCAAGGGAACAAAGCATTGTTTTTGGTCATTTGAAGCTGTTTTTGTAAAATTCGAATTCCCTTGGGAATTGGGCATTGTTTTTGGTCATTTTGAGCTGTTTTTGTAAAAGTCGAATTCCCTTGGGAATTAAGCATTGTTTTTTCTCATTTTTCATTCCCAAGGGAACAAAGCATTGTTTTTGGTCATTTTAAGCTGTTTTTGTAAAATTCGAATTCCCTTGGGAAGTAAGCATTGTTTTTGTCATTTTGAGCTGTTTTTGTAAAATTCGAATTCTCTTGGGAATTAGGCATTGTTTTTGATCGCTTTAAGCTGTTTTTGCAAAATTCGAATTCCCTTGGGAATTAAGCATTGTTTTTTCTCATTTTTCATTCCCAAGGGAACAAAGCATTGTTTTTGGTCATTTTAAGCTGTTTTTGTAAAATTCGAATTCCCTTGGGAATTGGGCATAGTTTTTGGTCATTTTGAGCTGTTTTTGTAAAAGTCGAATTCCCTTGGGAATTAGGCAGGCATTGTTTTTGGTCATTTTGAGCTGTTTTGTAAAATTCGAATTCCCTTGGGAATTAAGCATTGTTTTTTCTCATTTTTCATTCCCAAAAAAATAAAGCATTGTTTTTGGTCATTTTAAGCTGTTTTTGTAAAATTCGAATTCCCTTGGGAATTAAGCATTGTTTTTGTCATTTTGAGCTGTTTTTGTAAAATTCGAATTCTCTTGGGAATTAGGCATTGTTTTTGATCGCTTTAAGCTGTTTTTGCAAAATTCGAATTCCCTTGGGAATTAAGCATTGTTTTTTCTCATTTTTCATTCCCAAGGGAACAAAGCATTGTTTTTGGTCATTTTAAGCTGTTTTTGTGAAATTCGAATTCCATTGGAAATTAGGCATTTTTTTTTCTCATTTTTAATTCCCAAAGGAATTAAGCATTGTCTTAATCATTTTAAGCTGTTTTGAACTGTCCTTGTAAAACTCAAATTCCCTTGGGAATTAGGCATTTTTTTCCTTCTTATTTTTCATTCCCGATGGAATTGAGCATTGTTTTTGGTCCATTTTAGCGGTTTTTGTAAAATTTTAATTTCCTTGGGAATTAGGCCTTGTTTTTGGTCGTGTTGAACTGTTTTTGTAAAATTCGAATTCCCTTGGGAATTAGGCATTGTTTTTGATCGTTTTGAGCTGTTATTGTAAAATTCGAATTTCCTTAGGAATTAGGCATTGTTTTTGGACAATTTAAGCTGTTTTTGTGAAATTCGAATTCCCTTTGGAATTAGGCATTGTAATTGGTCATTTTGGGCTGTTTTTGTAAAATTCGAATCCTTTGGAATTAGGCATTGTTTTTTCTCATTTTTCATTCCCAAGGGAATAAAGCATTGTTTTTGGTCATTTTAAGCTGTTTTTGTAAAATTCGAATTCCCTTGGGAATTGGGCATAGTTTTTGGTCATTTTGAGCTGTTTTTGTAAAAGTCGAATTCCCTTGGGAATTAGGCAGGCATTGTTTTTGGTCATTTTGAGCTGTTTTGTAAAATTCGAATTCCCTTGGGAATTAAGCATTGTTTTTTCTCATTTTTCATTCCCAAAAAAATAAAGCATTGTTTTTGGTCATTTTAAGCTGTTTTTGTAAAATTCGAATTCCCTTGGGAATTAAGCATTGTTTTTGTCATTTTGAGCTGTTTTTGTAAAATTCGAATTCTCTTGGGAATTAGGCATTGTTTTTGATCGCTTTAAGCTGTTTTTGCAAAATTCGAATTCCCTTGGGAATTAAGCATTGTTTTTTCTCATTTTTCATTCCCAAGGGAACAAAGCATTGTTTTTGGTCATTTTAAGCTGTTTTTGTGAAATTCGAATTCCATTGGAAATTAGGCATTTTTTTTTCTCATTTTTAATTCCCAAAGGAATTAAGCATTGTCTTAATCATTTTAAGCTGTTTTGAACTGTCCTTGTAAAACTCAAATTCCCTTGGGAATTATGCATTTTTTTCCTTCTTATTTTTCATTCCCGATGGAATTGAGCATTGTTTTTGGTCCATTTTAGCGGTTTTTGTAAAATTTTAATTTCCTTGGGAATTAGGCCTTGTTTTTGGTCGTGTTGAACTGTTTTTGTAAAATTCGAATTCCCTTGGGAATTAGGCATTGTTTTTGATCGTTTTGAGCTGTTATTGTAAAATTCGAATTTCCTTAGGAATTAGGCATTGTTTTTGGACAATTTAAGCTGTTTTTGTGAAATTCGAATTCCCTTTGGAATTAGGCATTGTAATTGGTCATTTTGGGCTGTTTTTGTAAAATTCGAATCCTTTGGAATTAGGCATTGTTTTTTCTCATTTTTCATTCCCAAGGGAATAAAGCATTGTTTTTGGTCATTTTAAGCTGTTTTTGTAAAATTCGAATTCCCTTAGGAATTAGGCATTGTTTTTATCATTTTGAGCTGTTTTTGTAAAATTCGAATTCCCTTGGGAATTAGGCATTGTTTTTGGTCATTTTGAGCTGTTTTTGTAAAATTCGAATTCCCTTGGGAATTAAGCATTGTTTTTGTCATTTTGAGCTGTTTTTGTAAAATTCGAATTCTCTTGGGAATTAGGTATTGTTTTTGATCGGTTTAAGCTGTTTTTGTAAAATTCGAATTCCCTTGGGAATTGTTTTTGGTCATTTTGAGCTGTTTTTATAAAATTCAAATTCTCTTGGGAATTGGGCATTGTTTTTGGTCGTTTTAAGCTCTTTTTGTAACATTCGAATTCCCTTGGGAATTGGGCATTGTATTTGGTCATTTGAAGCTGTTTTTGTAAAATTCGAATTCCCTTGGGAATTGGGCATTGTTTTTGGTCATTTTGAGCTGTTTTTGTAAAAGTCGAATTTCCTTGGGAATTAGGCATTGTTTTTGGTCATTTTGAGCTGTTTTGTAAAATTCGAATTCCCTTGGGAATTAAGCATTGTTTTTTCTCATTTTTCATTCCCAAGGGAACAAAGCATTGTTTTTGGTCATTTTAAGCTGTTTTTGTAAAATTCGAATTCCCTTGGGAATTAAGCATTGTTTTTGTCATTTTGAGCTGTTTTTGTAAAATTCGAATCTTCTTGGGAATTAGGCATTGTTTTTGATCGCTTTAAGCTGTTTTTGCAAAATTCGAATTCCCTTGGGAATTAAGCATTGTTTTTTCTCATTTTTCATTCCCAAGGGAACAAAGCATTGTTTTTGGTCATTTTAAGCTGTTTTTGTAAAATTCGAATTCCCTTGGGAATTGGGCATAGTTTTTGGTCAATTTGAGCTGTTTTTGTAAAAGTCGAATTCCCTTGGGAATTAGGCATTGTTTTTGGTCATTTTGAGCTGTTTTGTAAAATTCGAATTCTCTTGGGAATTAAGCATTGTTTTTTCTCATTTTTCATTCCCAAAAAAATAAAGCATTGTTTTTGGTCATTTTAAGCTGTTTTTGTAAAATTCGAATTCCCTTGGGAATTAAGCATTGTTTTTGTCATTTTGAGCTGTTTTTGTAAAATTCGAATTCTCTTGGGAATTAGGCATTGTTTTTGATCGCTTTAAGCTGTTTTTGCAAAATTCGAATTCCCTTGGGAATTAAGCATTGTTTTTTCTCATTTTTCATTCCCAAGGGAACAAAGCATTGTTTTTGGTCATTTTAAGCTGTTTTTGTAAAATTCGAATTCCCTTGGGAACTGGGCATAGTTTTTGGTCATTTTGAGCTGTTTTTGTAAAAGTCGAATTCCCTTGGGAATTTGGCATTGTTTTTGGTCATTTTGAGCTGTTTTGTAAAATTCGAATTCTCTTGGGAATTAAGCATTGTTTTTTCTCATTTTTCATTCCCAAAAAAATAAAGCATTGTTTTTGGTCATTTTAAGCTGTTTTTGTAAAATTCGAATTCCCTTGGGAATTAAGCATTGTTTTTGTCATTTTGAGCTGTTTTTGTAAAATTCGAATTCTCTTGAGAATTAGGCATTGTTTTTGATCGCTTTAAGCTGTTTTTGCAAAATTCGAATTCCCTTGGGAATTAAGCATTGTTTTTTCTCATTTTTCATTCCCAAGGGAACAAAGCATTGTTTTTGGTCATTTTAAGCTGTTTTTGTGAAATTCGAATTCCATTGGAAATTAGGCATTTTTTTTCTCATTTTTAATTCCCAAAGGAATTAAGCATTGTCTTAATCATTTTAAGCTGTTTTGAACTGTCCTTTAAAACTCGAATTCCCTTGGGAATTAGGCATTGTTTTTTCTCATTTTTCATTCCCAAGGGAATAAAGAATTGTTTTTGGTCATTTTAAGCTGTTTTTGTGAAAATCGAATTCCCTTGGGAATTAGGCATTTTTTTTCTTCTTATTTTTCATTCCCGATGGAATTGAGCATTGTTTTTGGTCCATTTTTAGCGGTTTTTGTAAAATTTTAATTCCCTTGGGAATTAGGCCTTGTTTTTGGTCGGTTTAAGCTGTTTTTGCAAAATTCGAATTCCCTTGGGAATTAAGCATTGTTTTTTCTCATTTTTCATTCCCAAGCGAACAAAGCATTGTTTTTGGTCATTTTAAGCTGTTTTTGTAAAATTCGAATTCCCTTGGGAATTGGGCATAGTTTTTGGTCATTTTGAGCTGTTTTTGTAAAAGTCGAATTCCCTTGGGAATTAGGCATTGTTTTTGGTCATTTTGAGCTGTTTTGTAAAATTCGAATTCTCTTGGGAATTAAGCATTGTTTTTTCTCATTTTTCATTCCCAAAAAAATAAAGCATTGTTTTTGGTCATTTTAAGCTGTTTTTGTAAAATTCGAATTCCCTTGGGAATTAAGCATTGTTTTTATTATTTTGAGCTGTTTTTGTAAATTTCGAATTCTCTTGGGAATTAGGCATTGTTTTTGATCGCTTTAAGCTGTTTTTGCAAAATTCGAATTCCCTTGGGAATTAAGCATTGTTTTTTCTCATTTTTCATTCCCAAGGGAACAAAGCATTGTTTTTGGTCATTTTAAGCTGTTTTTGTGAAATTCGAATTCCATTGGAAATTAGGCATTTTTTTTTCTCATTTTTAATTCCCAAAGGAATAAAGAATTGTTTTTGGTCATTTTAAGCTGTCTTAATCATTTTAAGCTGTTTTGAACTGTCCTTGTAAAACTCGAATTCCCTTGGGAATTAGGCATTGTTTTTTCTCATTTTTCATTCCCAAGGGAATAAAGAATTGTTTTTGGTCATTTTAAGCTGTTTTTGTGAAAATCGAATTCCCTTGGGAATTAGGCATTTTTTTTCTTCTTATTTTTCATTCCCGATGGAATTGAGCATTGTTTTTGGTCCAATTTAGCGGTTTTTGTAAAATTTTAATTCCCTTGGGAATTAGGCCTTGTTTTTGGTCGTGTTGAACTGTTTTTGTAAAATTCGAATTCCCTTGGGAATTAGGCATTGTTTTTGATCGTTTTGAGCTGTTATTGTAAAATTCGAATTTCCTTAGGAATTAGGCATTGTTTTTATCATTTTGAGCTGTTTTTGTAAAATTCGAATTCCCTTGGGAATTAGGCATTGTTTTTGGTCATTTTGAGCTGCTTTTGTAAAATTCGAATTTCCTTGGGAATTAAGCATTGTTTTTGTCATTCTGAGCTGTTTTTGTAAAATTCGAATTCTCTTGGGAATTAGGTATTGTTTTTGATCGGTTTAAGCTGTTTTTGTAAAATTCGAATTCCCTTGGGAATTGTTTTTGGTCATTTTGAGCTGTTTTTATAAAATTCAAATTCTCTTGGGAATTGGGCATTGTTTTTGGTCGTTTTAAGCTCTTTTTGTAACATTCGAATTCCCTTGGAAATTGGGCATTGTATTTGGTCATTTGAAGCTGTTTTTGTAAAATTCGAATTCCCTTGGGAATTGGGAATAGTTTTTGGTCATTTTGAGCTGTTTTTGTAAAAGTCGAATTCCCTTGGGAATTAAGCATTGTTTTTTCTCATTTTTCATTCCCAAGGGAACAAAGCATTGTTTTTGGTCATTTTCAGCTGTTTTTGTAAAATTCGAATTCCCTTGGGAATTGGGCATAGTTTTTGGTCATTTTGAGCTGTTTTTGTAAAAGTCGAATTCCCTTGGGAATTAGGCATTGTTTTTGGTCATTTTGAGCTGTTTTGTAAAATTCGAATTCCCTTGGGAATTAAGCATTGTTTTTTCTCATTTTTCTTTCCCAAAAAAATAAAGCATTGTTTTTGGTCATTTTAAGCTGTTTTTGTAAAATTCGAATTCCCTTGGGAATTAAGCATTGTTTTTGTCATTTTGAGCTGTTTTTGTAAAATTCGAATTCTCTTGGGAATTAGGCATTGTTTTTGATCGCTTTAAGCTGTTTTTGCAAAATTCGAATTCCCTTGGGAATTAAGCATTGTTTTTTATCATTTTTCATTCCCAAGGGAACAAAGCATTGTTTTTGGTCATTTTAAGCTGTTTTTGTGAAATTCGAATTCCATTGGAAATTAGGCAATTTTTTTTCTCATTTTTAATTCCCAAAGGAATTAAGCATTGTCTTAATCATTTTAAGCTGTTTTGAACTGTCCTTGTAAAACTCGAATTCCCTTGGGAATTAGGCATTGTTTTTTCTCATTTTTCATTCCCAAAAAAATAAAGCATTGTTTTTGGTCATTTTAAGCTGTTTTTGTAAAATTCGAATTCCCTTGGGAATTAAGCATTGTTTTTGTCATTTTGAGCTGTTTTTGTAAAATTCGAATTCTCTTGGGAATTAGGCATTGTTTTTGATCGCTTTAAGCTGTTTTTGCAAAATTCGAATTCCCTTGGGAATTAAGCATTGTTTTTTATCATTTTTCATTCCCAAGGGAACAAAGCATTGTTTTTGGTCATTTTAAGCTGTTTTTGTGAAATTCGAATTCCATTGGAAATTAGGCATTTTTTTTTCTCATTTTTAATTCCCAAAGGAATTAAGCATTGTCTTAATCATTTTAAGCTGTTTTGAACTGTCCTTGTAAAACTCGAATTCCCTTGGGAATTAGGCATTGTTTTTTCTCATTTTTCATTCCCAAGGGAATAATGAATTGTTTTTGGTCATTTTAAGCTGTTTTTGTGAAAATCGAATTCCCTTGGGAATTAGGCATTTTTTTTCTTCTTATTTTTCATTCCCGATGGAATTGAGCATTGTTTTTGGTCCATTTTAGCGGTTTTTGTAAAATTTTAATTCCCTTGGGAATTAGGCCTTGTTTTTGGTCGTTTTGAACTGTTTTTCTAAAATTCGAATTCCCTTGGGAATTAGGCATTGTTTTTGATCGTTTTGAGCTGTTATTGTAAAATTCGAATTTCCTTAGGAATTAGGCATTATTTTTGGACAATTTAAGCTGTTTTTGTGAAATTTGAATTCCCTTGGGAATTAGGCATTGTAATTGGTCATTTTGGGCTGTTTTTGTAAAATTCGAATTCCCTTTGGAATTAGGCATTGTTTTTTCTCATTTTTCATTCCCAAGGGAATAAAGCATTGTTTTTGGTCATTTAAAGCTGTTTTTGTAAAATTCGAATTCCCTTAGGAATTAGGCATTGTTTTTATCATTTTGAGCTGTTTTTGTAAAATTTGAATTCCCTTGGGAATTAGGCATTGTTTTTGGTCATTTTGAGCTGTTTTTGTAAAATTCGAATTCCCTTGGGAATTAAGCATTGTTTTTGTCATTTTGAGCTGTTTTTGTAAAATTTGAATTCTCTTGGGAATTAGGTATTGTTTTTGATCGGTTTAAGCTGTTTTTGTAAAATTCGAATTCCCTTGGGAATTGTTTTTGGTCATTTTGAGCTGTTTTTATAAAATTCAAATTCTCTTGGGAATAAAGAATTGTTTTTGGTCATTTTAAGCTGTTTTTGTGAAAATCGAATTCCCTTGGGAATTAGGCATTTTTTTTCTTCTTATTTTTCATTCCCGATGGAATTGAGCATTGTTTTTGGTCCATTTTAGCGGTTTTTGTAAAATTTTAATTCCCTTGGGAATTAGGCCTTGTTTTTGGTCCTTTTGAACTGTTTTTGTAAAATTCGAATTCCCTTGGGAATTAGGCATTGTTTTTGATCGTTTTTAGCTGTTATTGTAAAATTCGAATTTCCTTAGGAATTAGGCATTATTTTTGGACAATTTAAGCTGTTTTTGTGAAATTCGAATTCCCTTGGGAATTAGGCATTGTAATTGGTCATTTTGGGCTGTTTTTGTAAAATTCGAATTCCTTTGGAATTAGGCATTGTTTTTTCTCATTTTTCATTCCCAAGGGAATAAAGCATTGTTTTTGGTCATTTTAAGCTGTTTTTGTAAAATTCGAATTCCCTTAGGAATTAGGCATTGTTTTTATCATTTTGAGCTGTTTTTGTAAAATTTGAATTCCCTTGGGAATTAGGCATTGTTTTTGGTCATTTTGAGCTGTTTTTGTAAAATTCGAATTCCCTTGGGAATTAAGCATTGTTTTTGTCATTTTGAGCTGTTTTTGTAAAATTCGAATTCTCTTGGGAATTAGGTATTGTTTTTGATCGGTTTAAGCTGTTTTTGTAAAATTCGAATTCCCTTGGGAATTGTTTTTGGTCATTTTGAGCTGTTTTTATAAAATTCAAATTCTCTTGGGAATAAAGAATTGTTTTTGGTCATTTTAAGCTGTTTTTGTGAAAATCGAATTCCCTTGGGAATTAGGCATTTTTTTTCTTCTTATTTTTCATTCCCGATGGAATTGAGCATTGTTTTTGGTCCATTTTAGCGGTTTTTGTAAAATTTTAATTTCCTTGGGAATTAGGCCTTGTTTTTGGTCGTTTTGAACTGTTTTTGTAAAATTCGAATTCCCTTTGGAATTAGGCATTGTTTTTGATCGTTTTTAGCTGTTATTGTAAAATTCGAATTTCCTTAGGAATTAGGCACTATTTTTGGACAATTTAAGCTGTTTTTGTGAAATTCGAATTCCCTTGGGAATTAGGCATTGTAATTGGTCATTTTGGGCTGTTTTTGAAAAATTCGAATTCCCTTTGGAATTAGGCATTGTTTTTTCTCATTTTTCATTCCCAAGGGAATAAAGCATTGTTTTTGGTCATTTTAAGCTGTTTTTGTAAAATTCGAATTCCCTTAGGAATTAGGCATTGTTTTTATCATTTTGAGCTGTTTTTGTAAAATTTGAATTCCCTTGGGAATTAGGCATTGTTTTTGGTCATTTTGAGCTGTTTTTGTAAAATTCGAATTCCCTTGGGAATTAAGCATTGTTTTTGTCATTTTGAGTTGTTTTTGTAAAATTCGAATTCTCTTGGGAATTAGGTATTGTTTTTGATCGGTTTAAGCTGTTTTTGTAAAATTCGAATTCCCTTGGGAATTGTTTTTGGTCATTTTGAGCTGTTTTTATAAAATTCAAATTCTCTTGGGAATTGCTCATTGTTTTTGGTCGTTTTAAGCTCTTTTTGGTAACATTAGAATTCCCTTGGGAATTGGGCATTGTTATTGGTCATTTTGAGCTGTTTTTGTAAAATTCGAATTCCCTTGGGAATTAGGCATTGTTTTTGGTCATTTTGAGCTGTTTTTGTAAAATTCGAATTCCCTTGGGAATTAAGCATTGTTTTTTCTCATTTTTCATTCCCAAGGGAACAAAGCATTGTTTTTGGTCATTTTAAGCTGTTTTTGTAAAATTCGAATTCCCTTGGGAATTAAGCATTGTTTTTGGTCATTTGAAGCTGTTTTTGTAAAATTCGAATTCCCTTGAGAATTGGGCATTGTTTTTGGTCATTTTGAGCTGTTTTTGTAAAAGTCGAATTCCCTTGGGAATTAGGCATTGTTTTTGGTCATTTTGAGCTGTTTTGTAAAATTCGAATTCCCTTGGGAATTAAGCATTGTTTTTTCTCATTTTTCATTCCCAAGGGAACAAAGCATTGTTTTTGGTCATTTTAAGCTGTTTTTGTAAAATTCGAATTCCCTTGGGAATTAAGCATTGTTTTAGTCATTTTGAGCTGTTTTTGTAAAATTCGAATTCCCTTGGGAATTAGGCATTGTTTTTGGTCATTTTGAGCTGTTTTTGTAAAATTCGAATTCCCTTGGGAATTGGGCATTGTTTTTGGTCATTTTAAGCATTTTTTGTAAAATTCGAATTCCCTTGGGAATTAAGCATTGTTTTTTCTCATTTTTCATTCCCAAGGGAACAAAGCATTGTTTTTGGTCATTTTAAGCTGTTTTTGTAAATTTCGAATTCCCTTGGAAATTGGGCATTGTTTTTGGTCATTTTGAGCTGTTTTTGTAAAAGTCGAATTCCCTTGGGAATTAGGCATTGTTTTTGGTCATTTTGAGCTGTTTTGTAAAATTCGAATTCCCTTGGGAATTAAGCATTGTTTTTGTCATTTTAAGCCGTTTTTGTAAAATTCGAATTCCCTTTGGAATTAAGCATTGTTTTTGTCATTTTGAGCTGTTTTTGTAAAATTCGAATTCTCTTGGGAATTAGGCATTGTTTTTGATCGCTTTAAGCTGTATTTGCAAAATTAGAATTCCCTTGGGAATTAAGCATTGTTTTTGTCATTTTGAGCTGTTTTTGTAAAATTCGAATTCTCTTGGGAATTAGGTATTGTTTTTGATCGGTTTAAGCTGTTTTTGTAAAATTCGAATTCCCTTGGGAATTGTTTTTGGTCATTTTGAGCTGTTTTTATAAAATTCAAATTCTCTTGGGAATTGGGCATTGTTTTTGGTCGTTTTAAGCTCTTTTTGTAACATTCGAATTCCCTTGGGAATTGGGCATTGTTTTTGGTCATTTTGAGCTGTTTTTGTAAAATTCGAATTCCCTTGGGAATTAGGCATTGTTTTTGGTCATTTTGAGCTGTTTTTGTAAAATTCAAATTCCCTTGGGAATTGGGCATTGTTTTTGGTCATTTTGAGCATTTTTTGTAAAATTCGAATTCCCTTTGGAATTAAGCATTGTTTTTTCTCATTTTTCATTCCCAAGGGAACAAAGCATTATTTTTGGTCATTTTAAACTGTTTTTGTAAAATTCGAATTCCCTTGGAAATTGGGCATTGTTTTTGGTCATTTTGAGCTGTTTTTGTAAAATTCGAATTCCCTTGGGAATTGGGCATTGTTTTTGGTCATTTTAAGCATTTTTTGTAAAATTCGAATTCCCTTGGGAATTAAGCATTGTTTTTTCTCATTTTTCATTCCCAAGGGAACAAAGCATTGTTTTTGGTCATTTTAAGCTGTTTTTGTAAATTTCGAATTCCCTTGGAAATTGGGCATTGTTTTTGGTCGCTTTAAGCTGTATTTGCAAAATTAGAATTCCCTTGGGAATTAAGCATTGTTTTTGTCATTTTGAGCTGTTTTTGTAAAATTCGAATTCTCTTGGGAATTAGGTATTGTTTTTGATCGGTTTAAGCTGTTTTTGTAAAATTCGAATTCCCTTGGGAATTGTTTTTGGTCATTTTGAGCTGTTTTTATAAAATTCAAATTCTCTTGGGAATTGGGCATTGTTTTTGGTCGTTTTAAGCTCTTTTTGTAACATTCGAATTCCCTTGGGAATTGGGCATTGTTTTTGGTCATTTTGAGCTGTTTTTGTAAAATTCGAATTCCCTTGGGAATTAGGCATTGTTTTTGGTCATTTTGAGCTGTTTTTGTAAAATTCAAATTCCCTTGGGAATTGGGCATTGTTTTTGGTCATTTTGAGCATTTTTTGTAAAATTCGAATTCCCTTTGGAATTAAGCATTGTTTTTTCTCATTTTTCATTCCCAAGGGAACAAAGCATTATTTTTGGTCATTTTAAACTGTTTTTGTAAAATTCGAATTCCCTTGGAAATTGGGCATTGTTTTTGGTCATTTTGAGCTGTTTTTGTAAAAGTCGAATTCCCTTGGGAATTAGGCATTGTTTTTGGTCATTTTGAGCTGTTTTGTAAAATTCGAATTCCCTTGGGAATTAAGCATTGTTTTTTCTCATTTTTCATTCCCAAGGGAACAAAGCATTGTTTTTGGTCATTTTAAGCCGTTTTTGTAAAATTCGAATTCCCTTTGGAATTAAGCATTGTTTTTGTCATTTTGAGCTGTTTTTGTAAAATTCGAATTCTCTTGGGAATTAGGCATTGTTTTTGATCGCTTTAAGCTGTATTTGCAAAATTAGAATTCCCTTGGGAATTAAGCATTGTTTTTGTCATTTTGAGCTGTTTTTGTAAAATTCGAATTCTCTTGGGAATTAGGTATTGTTTTTGATCGGTTTAAGCTGTTTTTGTAAAATTTTAATTCCCTTGGGAATTGTTTTTGGTCATTTTGAGCTGTTTTTATAAAATTCAAATTCTCTTGGGAATTGGGCATTGTTTTTGGTCGTTTTAAGCTCTTTTTGTAACATTCGAATTCCCTTGGGAATTGGGCATTGTTTTTGGTCATTTTGAGCTGTTTTTGTAAAATTCGAATTCCCTTGGGAATTAAGCATTGTTTTTGTCATTTTGAGCTGTTTTTGTAAAATTCGAATTCTCTTGGGAATTAGGTATTGTTTTTGATCGGTTTAAGCTGTTTTTGTAAAATTCGAATTCCCTTGGGAATTGTTTTTGGTCATTTTGAGCTGTTTTTATAAAATTCAAATTCTCTTGGGAATTGGGCATTGTTTTTGGTCGTTTTAAGCTCTTTTTGTAACATTAGAATTCCCTTGGGAATTGGGCATTGTTATTGGTCATTTTGAGCTGTTTTTGTAAAATTCGAATTCCCTTGGGAATTAGGCATTGTTTTTGGTCATTTTGAGCTGTTTTTGTAAAATTCGAATTCCCTTGGGAATTAAGCATTGTTTTTTCTCATTTTTCATTCCCAAGGGAACAAAGCATTGTTTTTGGTCATTTTAAGCTGTTTTTGTAAAATTCGAATTCCCTTGGGAATTAAGCATTGTTTTTGGTCATTTGAAGCTGTTTTTGTAAAATTCGAATTCCTTTGAGAATTGGGCATTGTTTTTGGTCATTTTGAGCTGTTTTTGTAAAAGTCGAATTCCCTTGGGAATTAGGCATTGTTTTTGGTCATTTTGAGCTGTTTTGTAAAATTCGAATTCCCTTGGGAATTAAGCATTGTTTTTTCTCATTTTTCATTCCCAAGGGAACAAAGCATTGTTTTTGGTCATTTTAAGCTGTTTTTGTAAAATTCGAATTCCCTTGGGAATTAAGCATTGTTTTAGTCATTTTGAGCTGTTTTTGTAAAATTCGAATTCCCTTGGGAATTAGGCATTGTTTTTGGTCATTTTGAGCTGTTTTTGTAAAATTCGAATTCCCTTGGGAATTGGGCATTGTTTTTGGTCATTTTAAGCATTTTTTGTAAAATTCGAATTCCCTTGGGAATTAAGCATTGTTTTTTCTCATTTTTCATTCCCAAGGGAACAAAGCATTGTTTTTGGTCATTTTAAGCTGTTTTTGTAAATTTCGAATTCCCTTGGAAATTGGGCATTGTTTTTGGTCATTTTGAGCTGTTTTTGTAAAAGTCGAATTCCCTTGGGAATTAGGCATTGTTTTTGGTCATTTTGAGCTGTTTTGTAAAATTCGAATTCCCTTGGGAATTAAGCATTGTTTTTGTCATTTTAAGCCGTTTTTGTAAAATTCGAATTCCCTTTGGAATTAAGCATTGTTTTTGTCATTTTGAGCTGTTTTTGTAAAATTCGAATTCTCTTGGGAATTAGGCATTGTTTTTGATCGCTTTAAGCTGTATTTGCAAAATTAGAATTCCCTTGGGAATTAAGCATTGTTTTTGTCATTTTGAGCTGTTTTTGTAAAATTCGAATTCTCTTGGGAATTAGGTATTGTTTTTGATCGGTTTAAGCTGTTTTTGTAAAATTCGAATTCCCTTGGGAATTGTTTTTGGTCATTTTGAGCTGTTTTTATAAAATTCAAATTCTCTTGGGAATTGGGCATTGTTTTTGGTCGTTTTAAGCTCTTTTTGTAACATTCGAATTCCCTTGGGAATTGGGCATTGTTTTTGGTCATTTTGAGCATTTTTTGTAAAATTCGAATTCCCTTTGGAATTAAGCATTGTTTTTTCTCATTTTTCATTCCCAAGGGAACAAAGCATTATTTTTGGTCATTTTAAACTGTTTTTGTAAAATTCGAATTCCCTTGGAAATTGGGCATTGTTTTTGGTCATTTTGAGCTGTTTTTGTAAAAGTCGAATTCCCTTTGGAATTAGGCATTGTTTTTGGTCATTTGAAGCTGTTTTTGTAAAATTCGAATTCCTTTGAGAATTGGGCATTGTTTTTGGTCATTTTGAGCTGTTTTTGTAAAAGTCGAATTCCCTTGGGAATTAGGCATTGTTTTTGGTCATTTTGAGCTGTTTTGTAAAATTCGAATTCCCTTGGGAATTAAGCATTGTTTTTTCTCATTTTTCATTCCCAAGGGAACAAAGCATTGTTTTTGGTCATTTTAAGCTGTTTTTGTAAAATTCGAATTCCCTTGGGAATTAAGCATTGTTTTAGTCATTTTGAGCTGTTTTTGTAAAATTCGAATTCCCTTGGGAATTAGGCATTGTTTTTGGTCATTTTGAGCTGTTTTTGTAAAATTCGAATTCCCTTGGGAATTGGGCATTGTTTTTGGTCATTTTAAGCATTTTTTGTAAAATTCGAATTCCCTTGGGAATTAAGCATTGTTTTTTCTCATTTTTCATTCCCAAGGGAACAAAGCATTGTTTTTGGTCATTTTAAGCTGTTTTGGTAAATTTCGAATTCCCTTGGAAATTGGGCATTGTTTTTGGTCATTTTGAGCTGTTTTTGCAAAAGTCGAATTCCCTTGGGAATTAGGCATTGTTTTTGGTCATTTTGAGCTGTTTTGTAAAATTCGAATTCCCTTGGGAATTAAGCATTGTTTTTGTCATTTTAAGCCGTTTTTGTAAAATTCGAATTCCCTTTGGAATTAAGCATTGTTTTTGTCATTTTGAGCTGTTTTTGTAAAATTCGAATTCTCTTGGGAATTAGGCATTGTTTTTGATCGCTTTAAGCTGTATTTGCAAAATTAGAATTCCCTTGGGAATTAAGCATTGTTTTTGTCATTTTGAGCTGTTTTTGTAAAATTCGAATTCTCTTGGGAATTAGGTATTGTTTTTGATCGGTTTAAGCTGTTTTTGTAAAATTCGAATTCCCTTGGGAATTGTTTTTGGTCATTTTGAGCTGTTTTTATAAAATTCAAATTCTCTTGGGAATTGGGCATTGTTTTTGGTCGTTTTAAGCTCTTTTTGTAACATTCGAATTCCCTTGGGAATTGGGCATTGTTTTTGGTCATTTTGAGCTGTTTTTGTAAAATTCGAATTCCCTTGGGAATTAGGCATTGTTTTTGGTCATTTTGAGCTGTTTTTGTAAAATTCGAATTCCCTTGGGAATTGGGCATTGTTTTTGGTCATTTTGAGCATTTTTTGTAAAATTCGAATTCCCTTTGGAATTAAGCATTGTTTTTTCTCATTTTTCATTCCCAAGGGAACAAAGCATTATTTTTGGTCATTTTAAACTGTTTTTGTAAAATTCGAATTCCCTTGGAAATTGGGCATTGTTTTTGGTCATTTTGAGCTGTTTTTGTAAAAGTCGAATTCCCTTTGGAATTAGGCATTGTTTTTGGTCATTTTGAGCTGTTTTGTAAAATTCGAATTCCCTTGGGAATTAAGCATTGTTTTTTCTCATTTTTCATTCCCAAGGGAACAAAGCATTGTTTTTGGTCATTTTAAGCCGTTTTTGTAAAATTCGAATTCCCTTTGGAATTAAGCATTGTTTTTGTCATTTTGAGCTGTTTTTGTAAAATTCGAATTCTCTTGGGAATTAGGCATTGTTTTTGATCGCTTTAAGCTGTATTTGCAAAATTAGAATTCCCTTGGGAATTAAGCATTGTTTTTGTCATTTTGAGCTGTTTTTGTAAAATTCGAATTCTCTTGGGAATTAGGTATTGTTTTTGATCGGTTTAAGCTGTTTTTGTAAAATTTTAATTCCCTTGGGAATTGTTTTTGGTCATTTTGAGCTGTTTTTATAAAATTCAAATTCTCTTGGGAATTGGGCATTGTTTTTGGTCGTTTTAAGCTCTTTTTGTAACATTCGAATTCCCTTGGGAATTGGGCATTGTTTTTGGTCATTTTGAGCTGTTTTTGTAAAATTCGAATTCCCTTGGGAATTAGGCATTGTTTTTGGTCATTTTGAGCTGTTTTTGTAAAATTCGAATTCCCTAGGGAATTAAGCATTGTTTTTTCTCATTTTTCATTCCCAAGGGAACAAAGCATTGTTTTTGGTCATTTTAAGCTGTTTTTGTAAAATTCGAATTCCCCTGGGAATTAAGCATTGTTTTTGGTCATTTGAAGCTGTTTTTGTAAAATTCGAATTCCCTTGGGAATTGGGCATTGTTTTTGGTCATTTTGAGCTGTTTTTGTAAAAGTCGAATTCCCTTGGGAATTAGGCATTGTTTTTGGTCATTTTGAGCTGTTTTGTAAAATTCGAATTCCCTTGGGAATTAAGCATTGTTTTTTCTCATTTTTCATTCCCAAGGGAACAAAGCATTGTTTTTGGTCATTTTAAGCTGTTTTTGTAAAATTCGAATTCCCTTGGGAATTAAGCATTGTTTTAGTCATTTTGAGCTGTTTTTGTAAAATTCGAATTCCCTTTGGAATTAGGCATTGTTTTTTCTCATTTTTCATTCCCAAGGGAATAAAGCATTGTTTTTGGTCATTTTAAGCTGTTTTTGTAAAATTCGAATTCCCTTAGGAATTAGGCATTGTTTTTATCATTTTGAGCTGTTTTTGTAAAATTCGAATTCCCTTGGGAATTAGGCATTGTTTTTGGTCATTTTAAGCTGTTTTTGTAAAATTCGAATTCCCTTGGGAATTAAGCATTGTTTTTGTCATTTTGAGCTGTTTTTGTAAAATTCGAATTCTCTTGGGAATTAGGTATTGTTTTTGATCGGTTTAAGCTGTTTTTGTAAAATTCGAATTCCCTTGGGAATTGTTTTTGGTCATTTTGAGCTGTTTTTATAAAATTCAAATTCTCTTGGGAATTGGGCATTGTTTTTGGTCGTTTTAAGCTCTTTTTGTAACATTCGAATTCCCTTGGGAATTGGGCATTGTATTTGGTCATTTGAAGCTGTTTTTGTAAAATTCGAATTCCCTTGGGAATTGGGCATTGTTTTTGGTCATTTTGAGCTGTTTTTGTAAAAGTCGAATTTCCTTGGGAATTAGGCATTGTTTTTGGTCATTTTGAGCTGTTTTGTAAAATTCGAATTCCCTTGGGAATTAAGCATTGTTTTTTCTCATTTTTCATTCCCAAGGGAACAAAGCATTGTTTTTGGTCATTTTAAGCTGTTTTTGTAAAATTCGAATTCCCTTGGGAATTAAGCATTGTTTTTGTCATTTTGAGCTGTTTTTGTAAAATTCGAATTCTCTTGGGAATTAGGCATTGTTTTTGATCGCTTTAAGCTGTTTTTGCAAAATTCGAATTCCCTTGGGAAATAAGCATTGTTTTTTCTCATTTTTCATTCCCAAGGGAACAAAGCATTGTTTTTGGTCATTTTAAGCTGTTTTTGTAAAATTCGAATTCCCTTGGGAATTGGGCATAGTTTTTGGTCATTTTGAGCTGTTTTTGTAAAAGTCGAATTCCCTTGGGAATTAGGCATTGTTTTTGGTCATTTTGAGCTGTTTTGTAAAATTCGAATTCCCTTGGGAATTAAGCATTGTTTTTTCTCATTTTTCATTCCCAAAAAAATAAAGCATTGTTTTTGGTCATTTTAAGCTGTTTTTGTAAAATTCGAATTCCCTTGGGAATTAAGCATTGTTTTTGTCATTTTGAGCTGTTTTTGTAAAATTCGAATTCTCTTGGGAATTAGGCATTGTTTTTGATCACTTTAAGCTGTTTTTGCAAAATTCGAATTCCCTTGGAAATTAAGCATTGTTTTTTATCATTTTTCATTCCCAAGGGAACAAAGCATTGTTTTTGGTCATTTTAAGCTGTTTTTGTGAAATTCGAATTCCATTGGAAATTAGGCATTTTTTTTTCTCATTTTTAATTCCCAAAGGAATTAAGCATTGTCTTAATCATTTTAAGCTGTTTTGAACCGTCCTTGTAAAACTCGAATTCCCTTGGGAATTAGGCATTGTTTTTTCTCATTTTTCATTCCCAAGGGAATAAAGAATTGTTTTTGGTCATTTTAAGCTGTTTTTGTGAAAATCGAATTCCCTTGGGAATTAGGCATTTTTTTTCTTCTTATTTTTCATTCCCGATGGAATTGAGCATTGTTTTTGGTCCATTTTAGCGGTTTTTGTAAAATTTTAATTCCCTTGGGAATTAGGCCTTGTTTTTGGTCGTTTTGAACTGTTTTTGTAAAATTCGAATTCCCTTGGGAATTAGGCATTGTTTTTGATCGTTTTGAGCTGTTATTGTAAAATTCGAATTTCCTTAGGAATTAGGCATTATTTTTGGACAATTTAAGCTGTTTTTGTGAAATTCGAATTCCCTTGGGAATTAGGCATTGTAATTGGTCATTTTGGGCTGTTTTTGTAAAATTCGAATTCCCTTTGGAATTAGGCATTGTTTTTTCTCATTTTTCATTCCCAAGGGACTAAAGCATTGTTTTTGGTCATTTTAAGCTGTTTTTGTAAAATTCGAATTCCCTTAGGAATTAGGCATTGTTTTTATCATTTTGAGCTGTTTTTGTAAAATTTGAATTCCCTTGGGAATTAGGCATTGTTTTTGGTCATTTTGAGCTGTTTTTGTAAAATTCGAATTCCCTTGGGAATTAAGCATTGTTTTTGTCATTTTGAGCTGTTTTTGTAAAATTCGAATTCTCTTGGGAATTAGGTATTGTTT
Organism: Haliclystus octoradiatus; assembly: GCA_916610825.1. Lineage (NCBI taxonomy): Eukaryota > Metazoa > Cnidaria > Staurozoa > Stauromedusae > Haliclystidae > Haliclystus > Haliclystus octoradiatus. The sequence continues at coordinate 15,994,195 of OU744450.1, forward strand.
TTGATCGGTTTAAGCTGTTTTTGTAAAATTCGAATTCCCTTGGGAATTGTTTTTGGTCATTTTGAGCTGTTTTTATAAAATTCAAATTCTCTTGGGAATAAAGAATTGTTTTTGGTCATTTTAAGCTGTTTTTGTGAAAATCGAATTCCCTTGGGAATTAGGCATTTTTTTTCTTCTTATTTTTCATTCCCGATGGAATTGAGCATTGTTTTTGGTCCATTTTAGCGGTTTTTGTAAAATTTTAATTCCCTTGGGAATTAGGCCATTTTTTTGGTCGTTTTGAACTGTTTTTGTAAAATTCGAATTTCCTTAGGAATTAGGCATTATTTTTGGACAATTTAAGCTGTTTTTGTGAAATTCGATTTCCTTTGGGAATTAGGCATTGTAATTGGTCATTTTGGCTGTTTTTGTAAAATTCGAATTCCCTTTGGAATTAGGCATTGTTTTTTCTCATTTTTCATTCCCAAGGGAATAAAGCATTGTTTTTGGTCATTTTAAGCTGTTTTTGTAAAATTCGAATTCCCTTAGGAATTAGGCATTGTTTTTATCATTTTGAGCTGTTTTTGTAAAATTTGAATTCCCTTGGGAATTAGGCATTGTTTTTGGTCATTTTGAGCTGTTTTTGTAAAATTCGAATTCCCTTGGGAATTAAGCATTGTTTTTGTCATTTTGAGCTGTTTTTGTAAAATTCGAATTCTCTTGGGAATTAGGTATTGTTTTTAATCGGTTTAAGCTGTTTTTGTAAAATTCGAATTCCCTTGGGAATTGTTTTTTTAGTCATTTTGAGCTGTTTTTATAAAATTCAAATTCTCTTTGGAATTGGGCGTTGTTTTTGGTCGTTTTAAGCTCTTTTTGTAACATTCGAATTCCCTTGGGAATTGGGCATTGTTTTTGGTCATTTTGAGCTGTTTTTGTAAAATTCGAATTCCCTTGGGAATTAGGCATTGTTTTTGGTCATTTTGAGCTGTTTTTGTAAAATTCGAATTCCCTTGGGAATTAAGCATTGTTTTTTCTCATTTTTCATTCCCAAGGGAACAAAGCATTGTTTTTGTTCATTTTAAGCTGTTTTTGTAAAATTCGAATTCCCTTGGGAATTAAGCATTGTTTTTGGTCATTTGAAGCTGTTTTTGTAAAATTCGAATTCCCTTGGGAATTGGGCATTGTTTTTGGTCATTTTGAGCTGTTTTTGTAAAATTCGAATTCCCTTGGGAATTAAGCATTGTTTTAGTCATTTTGAGCTGTTTTTGCAAAATTCGAATTCCCTTGGGAATTAGGCATTGTTTTTGGTCATTTTGAGCTGTTTTTGTAAAATTCGAATTCCCTTGGGAATTGGGCATTGTTTTTGGTCATTTTGAGCATTTTTTGTAAAATTCGAATTCCCTTGGGAATTAAGCATTGTTTTTTCTCATTTTTCATTCCCAAGGGAACAAAGCATTGTTTTTGGTCATTTTAAGCTGTTTTTGTAAAATTCGAATTCCCTTGGGAATTAAGCATTGTTTTTGTCATTTTGAGCTGTTTTTGTAAAATTCGAATTCTCTTGGGAATTAGGCATTGTTTTTGATCGCTTTAAGCTGTTTTTGCAAAATTCGAATTCCCTTGGGAAATAAGCATTGTTTTTTCTCATTTTTCATTCCCAAGGGAACAAAGCATTGTTTTTGGTCATTTTAAGCTGTTTTTGTAAAATTCGAATTCCCTTGGGAATTGGGCATAGTTTTTGGTCATTTTGAGCTGTTTTTGTAAAAGTCGAATTCCCTTGGGAATTAGGCATTGTTTTTGGTCATTTTGAGCTGTTTTGTAAAATTCGAATTCCCTTGGGAATTAAGCATTGTTTTTTCTCATTTTTCATTCCCAAAAAAATAAAGCATTGTTTTTGGTCATTTTAAGCTGTTTTTGTAAAATTCGAATTCCCTTGGGAATTAAGCATTGTTTTTGTCATTTTGAGCTGTTTTTGTAAAATTCGAATTCTCTTGGGAATTAGGCATTGTTTTTGATCACTTTAAGCTGTTTTTGCAAAATTCGAATTCCCTTGGAAATTAAGCATTGTTTTTTATCATTTTTCATTCCCAAGGGAACAAAGCATTGTTTTTGGTCATTTTAAGCTGTTTTTGTGAAATTCGAATTCCATTGGAAATTAGGCATTTTTTTTTCTCATTTTTAATTCCCAAAGGAATTAAGCATTGTCTTAATCATTTTAAGCTGTTTTGAACCGTCCTTGTAAAACTCGAATTCCCTTGGGAATTAGGCATTGTTTTTTCTCATTTTTCATTCCCAAGGGAATAAAGAATTGTTTTTGGTCATTTTAAGCTGTTTTTGTGAAAATCGAATTCCCTTGGGAATTAGGCATTTTTTTTCTTCTTATTTTTCATTCCCGATGGAATTGAGCATTGTTTTTGGTCCATTTTAGCGGTTTTTGTAAAATTTTAATTCCCTTGGGAATTAGGCCTTGTTTTTGGTCGTTTTGAACTGTTTTTGTAAAATTCGAATTCCCTTGGGAATTAGGCATTGTTTTTGATCGTTTTGAGCTGTTATTGTAAAATTCGAATTTCCTTAGGAATTAGGCATTATTTTTGGACAATTTAAGCTGTTTTTGTGAAATTCGAATTCCCTTGGGAATTAGGCATTGTAATTGGTCATTTTGGGCTGTTTTTGTAAAATTCGAATTCCCTTTGGAATTAGGTATTGTTTTTGATCGGTTTAAGCTGTTTTTGTAAAATTCGAATTCCCTTGGGAATTGTTTTTGGTCATTTTGAGCTGTTTTTATAAAATTCAAATTCTCTTGGGAATAAAGAATTGTTTTTGGTCATTTTAAGCTGTTTTTGTGAAAATCGAATTCCCTTGGGAATTAGGCATTTTTTTCTTCTTATTTTTCATTCCCGATGGAATTGAGCATTGTTTTTGGTCCATTTTAGCGGTTTTTGTAAAATTTTAATTCCCTTGGGAATTAGGCCTTTTTTTTGGTCGTTTTGAACTGTTTTTGTAAAATTCGAATTTCCTTAGGAATTAGGCATTATTTTTGGACAATTTAAGCTGTTTTTGTGAAATTCGATTTCCTTTGGGAATTAGGCATTGTAATTGGTCATTTTGGCTGTTTTTGTAAAATTCGAATTCCCTTTGGAATTAGGCATTGTTTTTTCTCATTTTTCATTCCAAAGGGAATAAAGCATTGTTTTTGGTCATTTTAAGCTGTTTTTGTAAAATTCGAATTCCCTTAGGAATTAGGCATTGTTTTTATCATTTTGAGCTGTTTTTGTAAAATTTGAATTCCCTTGGGAATTAGGCATTGTTTTTGGTCATTTTGAGCTGTTTTTGTAAAATTCGAATTCCCTTGGGAATTAAGCATTGTTTTTGTCATTTTGAGCTGTTTTTGTAAAATTCGAATTCTCTTGGGAATTAGGTATTGTTTTTGATCGGTTTAAGCTGTTTTTGTAAAATTCGAATTCCCTTGGGAATTGTTTTTTAGTCATTTTGAGCTGTTTTTATAAAATTCAAATTCTCTTTGGAATTGGGCGTTGTTTTTGGTCGTTTTAAACTCTTTTTGTAACATTCGAATTCCCTTGGGAGTTGGGCATTGTTTTTGGTCATTTTGAGCTGTTTTTGTAAAATTCGAATTCCCTTGGGAATTAGGCATTGTTTTTGGTCATTTTGAGCTGTTTTTGTAAAAGTCGAATTCCCTTGGGAATTGAGCATTGTTTTTTCTCATTTTCCATTCCCAAGGGAACAAAGCATTGTTTTTGTTCATTTTAAGCTGTTTTTGTAAAATTCGAATTCCCTTGGGAATTAAGCATTGTTTTTGGTCGTTTTAAACTCTTTTTGTAACATTCGAATTCCCTTGGGAATTGGGCATTGTTTTTGGTCATTTTGAGCTGTTTTTGTAAAATTCGAATTCCCTTGGGAATTAAGCATTGTTTTAGTCATTTTGAGCTGTTTTTGCAAAATTCGAATTCCCTTGGGAATTAGGCATTGTTTTTGGTCATTTTGAGCTGTTTTTGTAAAATTCGAATTCCCTTGGGAATTGGGCATTGTTTTTGGTCATTTTGAGCATTTTTTGTAAAATTCGAATTCCCTTGGGAATTAAGCATTGTTTTTTCTCATTTTTCATTCCCAAGGGAACAAAGCATTGTTTTTGGTCATTTTGAGCTGTTTTTGTAAAATTCGAATTCCCTTGGAAATTGGGCATTGTTTTTGGTCATTTTGAGCTGTTTTTGTAAAAGTCGAATTCCCTTGGGAATTAGGCATTGTTTTTGGTCATTTTGAGCTGTTTTGTAAAATTCGAATTCCCTTGGGAATTAAGCATTGTTTTTTCTCATTTTTCATTCCCAAGGGAACAAAGCATTGTTTTTGGTCATTTTAAGCCGTTTTTGTAAAATTCGAATTCCCTTTGGAATTAAGCATTGTTTTTGTCATTTTGAGCTGTTTTTGTAAAATTCGAATTCTCTTGGGAATTAGGCATTGTTTTTGATCGCTTTAAGCTGTATTTGCAAAATTAGTATTCCCTTGGGAATTAAGCATTGTTTTTGTCATTTTGAGCTGTTTTTGTAAAATTCGAATTCTCTTGGGAATTAGGTATTGTTTTTGATCGGTTTAAGCTGTTTTTGTAAAATTCGAATTCCCTTGGGAATTGTTTTTGGTCATTTTGAGCTGTTTTTATAAAATTCAAATTCTCTTGGGAATTGGGCATTGGTTTTGGTCGTTTTAAGCTCTTTTTGTAACATTCGAATTCCCTTGGGAATTGGGCATTGTTTTTGGTCATTTTGAGCTGTTTTTGTAAAATTCGAATTCCCTTGGGAATTAGGCATTGTTTTTGGTCATTTTCAGCTGTTTTTGTAAAATTCGAATTCCCTTGGGAATTAAGCATAGTTTTTTCTCATTTTTCATTCCCAAGGGAACAAAGCATTGTTTTTGGTCATTTTAAGCTGTTTTTGTAAAATTCGAATTCCCTTGGGAATTAAGCATTGTTTTTGGTCATTTGAAGCTGTTTTTGTAAAATTTTAATTCCCTTGGGAATTAGGCCTTTTTTTTGGTCGTTTTGAACTGTTTTTGTAAAATTCGAATTCCCTTGGGAATTAGGCATTGTTTTTGATCGTTTTGAGCTGTTATTGTAAAATTCGAATTTCCTTAGGAATTAGGCATTATTTTTGGACAATTTAAGCTGTTTTTGTGAAATTCGAATTCCCTTGGGAATTAGGCATTGTAATTGGTCATTTTGGCTGTTTTTGTAAAATTCGAATTCCCTTTGGAATTAGGCATTGTTTTTTCTCATTTTTCATTCCCAAGGGAATAAAGCATTGTTTTTGGTCATTTTAAGCTGTTTTTGTAAAATTCGAATTCCCTTAGGAATTAGGCATTATTTTTGGACAATTTAAGCTGTTTTTGTGAAATTCGAATTCCCTTGGGAATTAGGCATTGTAATTGGTCATTTTGGCTGTTTTTGTAAAATTCGAATTCCCTTTGGAATTAGGCATTGTTTTTTCTCATTTTTCATTCCCAAGGGAATAAAGCATTGTTTTTGGTCATTTTAAGCTGTTTTTGTAAAATTCGAATTCCCTTAGGAATTAGGCATTGTTTTTATCATTTTGAGCTGTTTTTGTAAAATTTGAATTCCCTTGGGAATTAGGCATTGTTTTTGGTCATTTTGAGCTGTTTTTGTAAAATTCGAATTCCCTTGGGAATTAAGCATTGTTTTTGTCATTTTGAGCTGTTTTTGTAAAATTCGAATTCTCTTGGGAATTAGGTATTGTTTTTGATCGGTTTAAGCTGTTTTTGTAAAATTCGAATTCCCTTGGGAATTGTTTTTGGTCATTTTGAGCTGTTTTTATAAAATTCAAATTCTCTTGGGAATTGGGCATTGTTTTTGGTCGTTTTAAGCTCTTTTTGTAACCTTCGAATTCCCTTGGGAATTGGGCATTGTTTTTGGTCATTTTGAGCTGTTTTTGTAAAATTCGAATTCCCTTGGGAATTAGGCATTGTTTTTGGTCATTTTGAGCTGTTTTTGTAAAATTCGAATTCCCTTGGGAATTAAGCATTGTTTTTTCTCATTTTTCATTCCCAAGGGAACAAAGCATTGTTTTTGTTCATTTTAAGCTGTTTTTGTAAAATTCGAATTCCCTTGGGAATTAAGCATTGTTTTTGGTTATTTGAAGCTGTTTTTGTAAAATTCGAATTCCCTTGGGAATTGGGCATTGTTTTTGGTCATTTTGAGCTGTTTTTGTAAAATTCGAATTCCCTTGGGAATTAAGCATTGTTTTAGTCATTTTGTGCTGTTTTTGCAAAATTCGAATTCCCTTGGGAATTAGGCATTGTTTTTGGTCATTTTGAGCTGTTTTTGTAAAATTCGAATTCCCTTGGGAATTGGGCATTGTTTTTGGTCATTTTGAGCATTTTTTGTAAAATTCGAATTCCCTTGGGAATTAAGCATTGTTTTTTCTCATTTTTCATTCCCAAGGGAACAAAGCATTGTTTTTGGTCATTTTAAGCTGTTTTTGTAAAATTCGAATTCCCTTGGAAATTGGGCATTGTTTTTGGTCATTTTGAGCTGTTTTTGTAAAAGTCGAATTCCCTTGGGAATTAGGCATTGTTTTTGGTCATTTTGAGCTGTTTTGTAAAATTCGAATTCCCTTGGGAATTAAGCATTGTTTTTTCTCATTTTTCATTCCCAAGGGAACAAAGCATTGTTTTTGGTCATTTTAAGCCGTTTTTGTAAAATTCGAATTCCCTTTGGAATTATGCATTGTTTTTGTCATTTTGAGCTGTTTTTGTAAAATTCGAATTCTCTTGGGAATTAGGCATTGTTTTTGATCGCTTTAAGCTGTATTTGCAAAATTAGAATTCCCTTGGGAATTAAGCATTGTTTTTGTCATTTTGAGCTGTTTTTGTAAAATTCAAATTCTCTTGGGAATTAGGTATTGTTTTTGATCGGTTTAAGCTGTTTTTGTAAAATTCGAATTCCCTTGGGAATTGTTTTTGGTCATTTTGAGCTGTTTTTATAAAATTCAAATTCTCTTGGGAATTGGGCATTGGTTTTGGTCGTTTTAAGCTCTTTTTGTAACATTCGAATTCCCTTGGGAATTGGGCATTGTTTTTGGTCATTTTGAGCTGTTTTTGTAAAATTCGAATTCCCTTGGGAATTAGGCATTGTTTTTGGTCATTTTCAGCTGTTTTTGTAAAATTCGAATTCCCTTGGGAATTAAGCATAGTTTTTTCTCATTTTTCATTCCCAAGGGAACAAAGCATTGTTTTTGGTCATTTTAAGCTGTTTTTGTAAAATTCGAATTCCCTTGGGAATTAAGCATTGTTTTTGGTCATTTGAAGCTGTTTTTGTAAAATTTTAATTCCCTTGGGAATTAGGCCTTTTTTTTGGTCGTTTTGAACTGTTTTTGTAAAATTCGAATTCCCTTGGGAATTAGGCATTGTTTTTGATCGTTTTGAGCTGTTATTGTAAAATTCGAATTTCCTTAGGAATTAGGCATTATTTTTGGACAATTTAAGCTGTTTTTGTGAAATTCGAATTCCCTTGGGAATTAGGCATTGTAATTGGTCATTTTGGCTGTTTTTGTAAAATTCGAATTCCCTTTGGAATTAGGCATTGTTTTTTCTCATTTTTCATTCCCAAGGGAATAAAGCATTGTTTTTGGTCATTTTAAGCTGTTTTTGTAAAATTCGAATTCCCTTGGGAATTAGGCATTGTAATTGGTCATTTTGGCTGTTTTTGTAAAATTCGAATTCCCTTTGGAATTAGGCATTGTTTTTTCTCATTTTTCATTCCCAAGGGAATAAAGCATTGTTTTTGGTCATTTTAAGCTGTTTTTGTAAAATTCGAATTTCCTTAGGAATTAGGCATTGTTTTTATCATTTTGAGCTGTTTTTGTAAAATTTGAATTCCCTTGGGAATTAGGCATTGTTTTTGGTCATTTTGAGCTGTTTTTGTAAAATTCGAATTCCCTTGGGAATTAAGCATTGTTTTTGTCATTTTGAGCTGTTTTTGTAAAATTCGAATTCTCTTGGGAATTAGGTATTGTTTTTGATCGGTTTAAGCTGTTTTTGTAAAATTCGAATTCCCTTGGGAATTGTTTTTGGTCATTTTGAGCTGTTTTTATAAAATTCTAATTCTCTTGGGAATTGGGCATTGTTTTTGGTCGTTTTAAGCTCTTTTTGTAACATTCGAATTCCCTTGGGAATTGGGCATTGTTTTTGGTCATTTTGAGCTGTTTTTGTAAAATTCGAATTCCCTTGGGAATTAGGCATTGTTTTTGGTCATTTTGAGCTGTTTTTGTAAAATTCGAATTCCCTTGGGAATTAAGCATTGTTTTTTCTCATTTTTCATTCCCAAGGGAACAAAGCATTGTTTTTGTTCATTTTAAGCTGTTTTTGTAAAATTCGAATTCCCTTGGGAATTAAGCATTGTTTCTGGTCATTTGAAGCTGTTTTTGTAAAATTCGAATTCCCTTGGGAATTGGGCATTGTTTTTGGTCATTTTGAGCTGTTTTTGTAAAATTCGAATTCCCTTGGGAATTAAGCATTGTTTTAGTCATTTTGAGCTGTTTTTGCAAAATTCGAATTCCCTTGGGAATTAGGCATTGTTTTTGGTCATTTTGAGCTGTATTTGTAAAATTTGAATTCCCTTGGGAATTGGGCATTGTTTTTGGTCATTTTGAGCATTTTTTTGTAAAATTCGAATTCCCTTGGGAATTAAGCATTGTTTTTCTCATTTTTCATTCCCAAGGGAACAAAGCATTGTTTTTGGTCATTTTGAGCTGTTTTTGTAAAATTCGAATTCCCTTGGGAATTAGGCATTGTTTTTGGTCATTTTGAGCTGTTTTGTAAAATTCGAATTCCCTTGGGAATTAAGCATTGTTTTTTCTCATTTTTCATTCCCAAGGGAACAAAGCATTGTTTTTGGTCATTTTAAGCCGTTTTTGTAAAATTCGAATTCCCTTTGGAATTAAGCATTGTTTTTGTCATTTTGAGCTGTTTTTGTAAAATTCGAATTCTCTTGGGAATTAGGCATTGTTTTTGATCGCTTTAAGCTGTATTTGCAAAATTAGAATTCCCTTGGGAATTAAGCATTGTTTTTGTCATTTTGAGCTGTTTTTGTAAAATTCGAATTCTCTTGGGAATTAGGTATTGTTTTTGATCGGTTTAAGCTGTTTTTGTAAAATTCGAATTCCCTTGGGAATTGTTTTTGGTCATTTTGAGCTGTTTTTATAAAATTCAAATTCTCTTGGGAATTGGGCATTGTTTTTGGTCGTTTTAAGCTCTTTTTGTAACATTCGAATTCCCTTGGGAATTGGGCATTGTTTTTGGTCATTTTGAGCTGTTTTTGTAAAATTCGAATTCCCTTGGGAATTAGGCATTGTTTTTGGTCATTTTCAGCTGTTTTTGTAAAATTCGAATTCCCTTGGGAATTAAGCATAGTTTTTTCTCATTTTTCATTCCCAAGGGAACAAAGCATTGTTTTTGGTCATTTTAAGCTGTTTTTGTAAAATTCGAATTCCCTTGGGAATTAAGCATTGTTTTTGGTCATTTGAAGCTGTTTTTGTAAAATTCGAATTCCCTTGGGAATTGGGCATTGTTTTTGGTTATTTTGAGCTGTTTTTGTAAAAGTCGAATTCCCTTGGGAATTTGGCATTGTTTTTGGTCATTTTGAGCTGTTTTGTAAAATTCGAATTCCCTTGGGAATTAAGCATTGTTTTTTCTCATTTTTCATTCCCAAGGGAACAAGGCATTGTTTTTGGTCATTTTAAGCTGTTTTTGTAAAATTCGAATTCCCTTGGGAATTAAGCATTGTTTTAGTCATTTTGAGCTGTTTTTGTGAAATTCGAATTCCCTTGGGAATTAGGCATTGTTTTTGGTCATTTTGAGCTGTTTTTGTAAAAGTCGAATTCCCTTGGGAATTGGGCATTGTTTTTGGTCATTTTGAGCATTTTTTGTAAAATTCGAATTCCCTTGGGAATTAAGCATTGTTTTTTCTCATTTTTCATTCCCAAGGGAATAAAGCATTGTTTTTGGTCATTTTAAGCTGTTTTTGTAAAATTCGAATTCCCTTAGGAATTAGGCATTGTTTTTATCATTTTGAGCTGTTTTTGTAAAATTCGAATTCCCTTGGGAATTAGGCATTGTTTTTGGTCATTTTGAGCTGTTTTTGTAAAATTCGAATTCCCTTGGGAATTAAGCATTGTTTTTGTCATTTTGAGCTGTTTTTGTAAAATTCGAATTCTCTTGGGAATTAGGTATTGTTTTTGATCGGTTTAAGCTGTTTTTGTAAAATTTGAATTCCCTTGGGAATTGTTTTTGGTCATTTTGAGCTGTTTTTATAAAATTCAAATTTTCTTGGGAATTGGGCATTGTTTTTGGTCGTTTTAAACTCTTTTTGTAACATTCGAATTCCCTTGGGAGTTGGGCATTGTTTTTGGTCATTTTGAGCTGTTTTTGTAAAATTCGAATTCCCTTGGGAATTAGGCATTGTTTTTGGTCATTTTGAGCTGTTTTTGTAAAATTCGAATTCCCTTGGGAATTAAGCATTGTTTTTTCTCATTTTCCATTCCCAAGGGAACAAAGCATTGTTTTTGGTCATTTGAAGCTGTTTTTGTAAAATTCGAATTCCCTTGGGAATTAAGCATTGTTTTTGGTCATTTGAAGCTGTTTTTGTAAAATTCGAATTCCCTTGGGAATTGGGCATTGTTTTTGGTCATTTTGAGCTGTTTTTGTAAAAGTCGAATTCCCTTGGGAATTAGGCATTGCTTTTGGTCATTTTGAGCTGTTTTGTAAAATTCGAATTCCCTTGGGAATTAAGCATTGTTTTTGTCATTTTGAGCTGTTTTTATAAAATTCAAATTCCCTTGGGAATTGGGCATTGTTTTTGGTCGTTTTGAGCTGTTTTTGTAAAATTCGAATTCCCTTGGGAATTAAGCATTGTTTTTGTCATTTTGAGCTGTTTTTATAAAATTCAATTTCCCTTGGGAATTGGGCATTGTTTTTGGTCGTTTTGAGCTGTTTTTGTAAAATTCGAATTCCCTTGGGAATTAGGCATTGTTTTTGGTCATTTTGAGCTGTTTTTGTAAAATTCGAATTCCCTTGGGAATTAAGCATTGTTTTTTCTCATTTTTCATTCCCAAGGGAACAAAGCATTGTTTTTGGTCATTTTAAGCTGTTTTTGTAAAATTCGAATTCCCTTGGGAATTAAGCATTGTTTTTGGTCATTTGAAGCTGTTTTTGTAAAATTCGAATTCCCTTGGGAATTGGGCATTGTTTTTGGTCATTTTGAGCTGTTTTTGTAAAAGTCGAATTCCCTTGGGAATTAGGCATTGCTTTTGGTCATTTTGAGCTGTTTTGTAAAATTCGAATTCCCTTGGGAATTAAGCATTGTTTTTGTCATTTTGAGCTGTTTTTATAAAATTCAAATTCCCTTGGGAATTGGGCATTGTTTTTGGTCGTTTTGAGCTGTTTTTGTAAAATTCGAATTCCCTTGGGAATTAAGCATTGTTTTTGTCATTTTGAGCTGTTTTTATAAAATTCAAATTCCCTTGGGAATTGGGCATTGTTTTTGGTCGTTTTGAGCTGTTTTTGTAAAATTCGAATTCCCTTGGGAATTAGGCATTGTTTTTGGTCATTTTGAGCTGTTTTTGTAAAATTCGAATTCCCTTGGGAATTAAGCATTGTTTTTTCTCATTTTTCATTCCCAAGGGAACAAAGCATTGTTTTTGGTCATTTTAAGCTGTTTTTGTAAAATTCGAATTCCCTTGGGAATTAAGCATTGTTTTTGTCATTTTGAGCTGTTTTTATAAAATTCAAATTCCCTTGGGAATTGGGCATTGTTTTTGGTCGTTTTGAGCTGTTTTTGTAAAATTCGAATTCCCTTGGGAATTAGGCATTGTTTTTGGTCATTTTGAGCTGTTTTTGTAAAATTCGAATTCCCTTGGGAATTAAGCATTGTTTTTTCTCATTTTTCATTCCCAAAGGAACAAAGCATTGTTTTTGGTCATTTTAAGCTGTTTTTGTAAAATTCGAATTCCCTTAGGAATTAGGCATTGTTTTTACCATTTTGAGCTGTTTTTATAAAATTCAAATTCCCTTGGGAATTGGGCATTGTTTTTGGTCGTTTTGAGCTGTTTTTGTAAAATTCGAATTCCCTTGGGAATTAGGCATTGTTTTTGGTCATTTTGAGCATTTTTTGTAAAATTCGAATTCCCTTGGGAATTAAGCATTGTTTTTTCTCATTTTTCATTCCCAAGGGAATAAAGCATTGTTTTTGGTCATTTTAAGCTGTTTTTGTAAAATTCGAATTCCCTTAGGAATTAGGCATTGTTTTTATAATTTTGAGCTGTTTTTGTAAAATTCGAATTCCCTTGGGAATTAGGCATTGTTTTTGGTCATTTTGAGCTGTTTTTGTAAAATTCGAATTCCCTTGGGAATTAAGCATTGTTTTTGTCATTTTGAGCTGTTTTTGTAAAATTCGAATTCTCTTGGGAATTAGGTATTGTTTTTGATCGGTTTAAGCTGTTTTTGTAAAATTTGAATTCCCTTGGGAATTGTTTTTGGTCATTTTGAGCTGTTTTTATAAAATTCAAATTTTCTTGGGAATTGGGCATTGTTTTTGGTCGTTTTAAGCTCTTTTTGTAACATTCGAATTCCCTTGGGAATTGGGCATTGTTTTTGGTCATTTTGAGCTGTTTTTGTAAAATTCGAATTCCCTTGGGAATTAGGCATTGTTTTTGGTCATTTTGAGCTGTTTTTGTAAAATTCGAATTCCCTTGGGAATTAAGCATTGTTTTTTCTCATTTTTCATTCCCAAGGGAACAAAGCATTGTTTTTGGTCATTTTAAGCTGTTTTTGTAAAATTCGAATTCCCTTGGGAATTAAGCATTGTTTTTGGTCATTTGAAGCTGTTTTTGTAAAATTCGAATTCCCTTGGGAATTGGGCATTGTTTTTGGTCATTTTGAGCTGTTTTTGTAAAAGTCGAATTCCCTTGGGAATTAGGTATTGTTTTTGATCGGTTTAAGCTGTTTTTGTAAAATTTGAATTCCCTTGGGAATTGTTTTTGGTCATTTTGAGCTGTTTTTATAAAATTCAAATTTTCTTGGGAATTGGGCATTGTTTTTGGTCGTTTTAAGCTCTTTTTGTAACATTCGAATTCCCTTGGGAATTGGGCATTGTTTTTGGTCATTTTGAGCTGTTTTTGTAAAATTCGAATTCCCTTGGGAATTAGGCATTGTTTTTGGTCATTTTGAGCTGTTTTTGTAAAATTCGAATTCCCTTGGGAATTAGGCATTGTTTTTTCTCATTTTTCATTCCCAAGGGAACAAAGCATTGTTTTTGGTCATTTTGAGCTGTTTTTGTAAAATTCGAATTCCCTTGGGAATTAAGCATTGTTTTTGGTCATTTGAAGCTGTTTTTGTAAAATTCGAATTCCCTTGGGAATTGGGCATTGTTTTTGGTCATTTTGAGCTGTTTTTGTAAAAGTCGAATTCCCTTGGGAATTAGGCATTGCTTTTGGTCATTTTGAGCTGTTTTGTAAAATTCGAATTCCCTTGGGAATTAAGCATTGTTTTTGTCATTTTGAGCTGTTTTTATAAAATTCAAATTCCCTTGGGAATTGGGCATTGTTTTTGGTCGTTTTGAGCTGTTTTTGTAAAATTCGAATTCCCTTGGGAATTAAGCATTGTTTTTGTCATTTTGAGCTGTTTTTATAAAATTCAAATTCCCTTGGGAATTGGGCATTGTTTTTGGTCGTTTTGAGCTGTTTTTGTAAAATTCGAATTCCCTTGGGAATTAGGCATTGTTTTTGGTCATTTTGAGCTGTTTTTGTAAAATTCGAATTCCCTTGGGAATTAAGCATTGTTTTTTCTCATTTTTCATTCCCAAGGGAACAAAGCATTGTTTTTGGTCATTTTAAGCTGTTTTTGTAAAATTCGAATTCCCTTGGGAATTAAGCATTGTTTTTGGTCATTTGAAGCTGTTTTTGTAAAATTCGAATTCCCTTGGGAATTGGGCATTGTTTTTGGTCATTTTGAGCTGTTTTTGTAAAAGTCGAATTCCCTTGGGAATTAGGCATTGCTTTTGGTCATTTTGAGCTGTTTTGTAAAATTCGAATTCCCTTGGGAATTAAGCATTGTTTTTGTCATTTTGAGCTGTTTTTATAAAATTCAAATTCCCTTGGGAATTGGGCATTGTTTTTGGTCGTTTTGAGCTGTTTTTGTAAAATTCGAATTCCCTTGGGAATTAAGCATTGTTTTTGTCATTTTGAGCTGTTTTTATAAAATTCAAATTCCCTTGGGAATTGGGCATTGTTTTTGGTCGTTTTGAGCTGTTTTTGTAAAATTCGAATTCCCTTGGGAATTAGGCATTGTTTTTTGTCATTTTGAGCTGTTTTTGTAAAATTCGAATTCCCTTGGGAATTAAGCATTGTTTTTTCTCATTTTTCATTCCCAAGGGAACAAAGCATTGTTTTTGGTCATTTTAAGCTGTTTTTGTAAAATTCGAATTCCCTTGGGAATTAAGCATTGTTTTTGTCATTTTGAGCTGTTTTTATAAAATTCAAATTCCCTTGGGAATTGGGCATTGTTTTTGGTCGTTTTGAGCTGTTTTTGTAAAATTCGAATTCCCTTGGGAATTAGGCATTGTTTTTGGTCATTTTGAGCTGTTTTTGTAAAATTCGAATTCCCTTGGGAATTAAGCATTGTTTTTTCTCATTTTTCATTCCCAAAGGAACAAAGCATTGTTTTTGGTCATTTTAAGCTGTTTTTGTAAAATTCGAATTCCCTTAGGAATTAGGCATTGTTTTTACCATTTTGAGCTGTTTTTATAAAATTCAAATTCCCTTGGGAATTGAGCATTGTTTTTGGTCGTTTTGAGCTGTTTTTGTAAAATTCGAATTCCCTTGGGAATTAGGCATTGTTTTTGGTCATTTTGAGCATTTTTTGTAAAATTCGAATTCCCTTGGGAATTAAGCATTGTTTTTTCTCATTTTTCATTCCCAAGGGAATAAAGCATTGTTTTTGGTCATTTTAAGCTGTTTTTGTAAAATTCGAATTCCCTTAGGAATTAGGCATTGTTTTTATCATTTTGAGCTGTTTTTGTAAAATTCGAACTCCCTTGGGAATTAGGCATTGTTTTTGGTCATTTTGAGCTGTTTTTGTAAAATTCGAATTCCCTTGGGAATTAAGCATTGTTTTTGTCATTTTGAGCTGTTTTTGTAAAATTCGAATTCTCTTGGGAATTAGGTATTGTTTTTGATCGGTTTAAGCTGTTTTTGTAAAATTTGAATTCCCTTGGGAATTGTTTTTGGTCATTTTGAGCTGTTTTTATAAAATTCAAATTTTCTTGGGAATTGGGCATTGTTTTTGGTCGTTTTAAGCTCTTTTTGTAACATTCGAATTCCCTTGGGAATTGGGCATTGTTTTTGGTCATTTTGAGCTGTTTTTGTAAAATTCGAATTGCCATGGGAATTAGGCATTGTTTTTGGTCATTTTGAGCTGTTTTTGTAAAATTCGAATTCCCTTGGGAATTAAGCATTGTTTTTTCTCATTTTTCATTCCCAAGGGAACAAAGCATTGTTTTTGGTCATTTTAAGCTGTTTTTGTAAAATTCGAATTCCCTTGGGAATTAAGCATTGTTTTTGGTCATTTGAAGCTGTTTTTGTAAAATTCGAATTCCCTTGGGAATTGGGCATTGTTTTTGGTCATTTTGAGCTGTTTTTGTAAAAGTCGAATTCCCTTGGGAATTAGGCATTGCTTTTGGTCATTTTGAGCTGTTTTGTAAAATTCGAATTCCCTTGGGAATTAAGCATTGTTTTTGTCATTTTAGCTGTTTTTATAAAATTCAAATTCCCTTGGGAATTGGGCATTGTTTTTGGTCGTTTTGAGCTGTTTTTGTAAAATTCGAATTCCCTTGGGAATTAAGCATTGTTTTTGTCATTTTAAGCTGTTTTTATAAAATTCAAATTCCCTTGGGAATTGGGCATTGTTTTTGGTCGTTTTGAGCTGTTTTTGTAAAATTCGAATTCCCTTGGGAATTAGGCATTGTTTTTGGTCATTTTGAGCTGTTTTTGTAAAATTCGAATTCCCTTGGGAATTAAGCATTGTTTTTGTCATTTTGAGCTGTTTTTATAAAATTCAAATTCCCTTGGGAATTGGGCATTGTTTTTGGTCGTTTTGAGCTGTTTTTGTAAAATTCGAATTCCCTTGGGAATTAGGCATTGTTTTTGGTCATTTTGAGCTGTTTTTGTAAAATTCGAATTCCCTTGGGAATTAAGCATTGTTTTTTCTCATTTTTCATTCCCAAGGGAACAAAGCATTGTTTTTGGTCATTTTAAGCTGTTTTTGTAAAATTCGAATTCCCTTGGGAATTAAGCATTGTTTTTGTCATTTTGAGCTGTTTTTATAAAATTCAAATTCCCTTGGGAATTGGGCATTGTTTTTGGTCGTTTTGAGCTGTTTTTGTAAAATTCGAATTCCCTTGGGAATTAGGCATTGTTTTTGGTCATTTTGAGCTGTTTTTGTAAAATTCGAATTCCCTTGGGAATTAAGCATTGTTTTTTCTCATTTTTCATTCCCAAAGGAACAAAGCATTGTTTTTGGTCATTTTAAGCTGTTTTTGTAAAATTCGAATTCCCTTGGGAATTAAGCATTGTTTTTGTCATTTTGAGCTGTTTTTGTAAAATTCGAATTCTCTTGGGAATTAAGCATTGTTTTTGATCGCTTTAAGCTGTTTTTGCAAAATTCGAATTCCCTTGGGAAATAAGCATTGTTTTTTCTCATTTTTCATTCCCAAGGGAACAAAGCATTGTTTTTGGTCATTTTAAGCTGTTTTTGTAAAATTCGAATTCCCTTGGGAATTGGGCATAGTTTTTGGTCATTTTGAGCTGTTTTTGTAAAAGTCGAATTCCCTTGGGAATTAGGCATTGTTTTTGGTCATTTTGAGCTGTTTTGTAAAATTCGAATTCCCTTGGGAATTAAGCATTGTTTTTTCTCATTTTTCATTCCCAAAAAAATAAAGCATTGTTTTTGGTCATTTTAAGCTGTTTTTGTAAAATTCGAATTCCCTTGGGAATTAAGCATTGTTTTTGTCATTTTGAGCTGTTTTTGTAAAATTCGAATTCTCTTGGGAATTAGGCATTGTTTTTGATCACTTTAAGCTGTTTTTGCAAAATTCGAATTCCCTTGGAAATTAAGCATTGTTTTTTATCATTTTTCATTCCCAAGGGAACAAAGCATTGTTTTTGGTCATTTTAAGCTGTTTTTGTGAAATTCGAATTCCATTGGAAATTAGGCATTTTTTTTTCTCATTTTTAATTCCCAAAGGAATTAAGCATTGTCTTAATCATTTTAAGCTGTTTTGAACCGTCCTTGTAAAACTCGAATTCCCTTGGGAATTAGGCATTGTTTTTTCTCATTTTTCATTCCCAAGGGAATAAAGAATTGTTTTTGGTCATTTTAAGCTGTTTTTGTGAAAATCGAATTCCCTTGGGAATTAGGCATTTTTTTTCTTCTTATTTTTCATTCCCGATGGAATTGAGCATTGTTTTTGGTCCATTTTAGCGGTTTTTGTAAAATTTTAATTCCCTTGGGAATTAGGCCTTGTTTTTGGTCGTTTTGAACTGTTTTTGTAAAATTCGAATTCCCTTGGGAATTAGGCATTGTTTTTGATCGTTTTGAGCTGTTATTGTAAAATTCGAATTTCCTTAGGAATTAGGCATTATTTTTGGACAATTTAAGCTGTTTTTGTGAAATTCGAATTCCCTTGGGAATTAGGCATTGTAATTGGTCATTTTGGGCTGTTTTTGTAAAATTCGAATTCCCTTTGGAATTAGGCATTGTTTTTTCTCATTTTTCATTCCCAAGGGAATAAAGCATTGTTTTTGGTCATTTTAAGCTGTTTTTGTAAAATTCGAATTCCCTTAGGAATTAGGCATTGTTTTTATCATTTTGAGCTGTTTTTGTAAAATTTGAATTCCCTTGGGAATTAGGCATTGTTTTTGGTCATTTTGAGCTGTTTTTGTAAAATTCGAATTCCCTTGGGAATTAAGCATTGTTTTTGTCATTTTGAGCTGTTTTTGTAAAATTCGAATTCTCTTGGGAATTAGGTATTGTTTTTGATCGGTTTAAGCTGTTTTTGTAAAATTCGAATTCCCTTGGGAATTGTTTTTGGTCATTTTGAGCTGTTTTTATAAAATTCAAATTCTCTTGGGAATAAAGAATTGTTTTTGGTCATTTTAAGCTGTTTTTGTGAAAATCGAATTCCCTTGGGAATTAGGCATTTTTTTTCTTCTTATTTTTCATTCCCGATGGAATTGAGCATTGTTTTTGGTCCATTTTAGCGGTTTTTGTAAAATTTTAATTCCCTTGGGAATTAGGCCTTTTTTTTGGTCGTTTTGAACTGTTTTTGTAAAATTCGAATTTCCTTAGGAATTAGGCATTATTTTTGGACAATTTAAGCTGTTTTTGTGAAATTCGATTTCCTTTGGGAATTAGGCATTGTAATTGGTCATTTTGGCTGTTTTTGTAAAATTCGAATTCCCTTTGGAATTAGGCATTGTTTTTTCTCATTTTTCATTCCCAAGGGAATAAAGCATTGTTTTTGGTCATTTTAAGCTGTTTTTGTAAAATTCGAATTCCCTTAGGAATTAGGCATTGTTTTTATCATTTTGAGCTGTTTTTGTAAAATTTGAATTCCCTTGGGAATTAGGCATTGTTTTTGGTCATTTTGAGCTGTTTTTGTAAAATTCGAATTCCCTTGGGAATTAAGCATTGTTTTTGTCATTTTGAGCTGTTTTTGTAAAATTCGAATTCTCTTGGGAATTAGGTATTGTTTTTGATCGGTTTAAGCTGTTTTTGTAAAATTCGAATTCCCTTGGGAATTGTTTTTTAGTCATTTTGAGCTGTTTTTATAAAATTCAAATTCTCTTTGGAATTGGGCGTTGTTTTTGGTCGTTTTAAGCTCTTTTTGTAACATTCGAATTCCCTTGGGAATTGGGCATTGTTTTTGGTCATTTTGAGCTGTTTTTGTAAAATTCGAATTCCCTTGGGAATTAGGCATTGTTTTTGGTCATTTTGAGCTGTTTTTGTAAAATTCGAATTCCCTTGGGAATTAAGCATTGTTTTTTCTCATTTTTCATTCCCAAGGGAACAAAGCATTGTTTTTGTTCATTTTAAGCTGTTTTTGTAAAATTCGAATTCCCTTGGGAATTAAGCATTGTTTTTGGTCATTTGAAGCTGTTTTTGTAAAATTCGAATTCCCTTGGGAATTGGGCATTGTTTTTGGTCATTTTGAGCTGTTTTTGTAAAATTCGAATTCCCTTGGGAATTAAGCATTGTTTTAGTCATTTTGAGCTGTTTTTGCAAAATTCGAATTCCCTTGGGAATTAGGCATTGTTTTTGGTCATTTTGAGCTGTTTTTGCAAAATTCGAATTCCCTTGGGAAATAAGCATTGTTTTTTCTCATTTTTCATTCCCAAGGGAACAAAGCATTGTTTTTGGTCATTTTAAGCTGTTTTTGTAAAATTCGAATTCCCTTGGGAATTGGGCATAGTTTTTGGTCATTTTGAGCTGTTTTTGTAAAAGTCGAATTCCCTTGGGAATTAGGCATTGTTTTTGGTCATTTTGAGCTGTTTTGTAAAATTCGAATTCCCTTGGGAATTAAGCATTGTTTTTTCTCATTTTTCATTCCCAAAAAAATAAAGCATTGTTTTTGGTCATTTTAAGCTGTTTTTGTAAAATTCGAATTCCCTTGGGAATTAAGCATTGTTTTTGTCATTTTGAGCTGTTTTTGTAAAATTCGAATTCTCTTGGGAATTAGGCATTGTTTTTGATCACTTTAAGCTGTTTTTGCAAAATTCGAATTCCCTTGGAAATTAAGCATTGTTTTTTATCATTTTTCATTCCCAAGGGAACAAAGCATTGTTTTTGGTCATTTTAAGCTGTTTTTGTGAAATTCGAATTCCATTGGAAATTAGGCATTTTTTTTTCTCATTTTTAATTCCCAAAGGAATTAAGCATTGTCTTAATCATTTTAAGCTGTTTTGAACCGTCCTTGTAAAACTCGAATTCCCTTGGGAATTAGGCATTGTTTTTTCTCATTTTTCATTCCCAAGGGAATAAAGAATTGTTTTTGGTCATTTTAAGCTGTTTTTGTGAAAATCGAATTCCCTTGGGAATTAGGCATTTTTTTTCTTCTTATTTTTCATTCCCGATGGAATTGAGCATTGTTTTTGGTCCATTTTAGCGGTTTTTGTAAAATTTTAATTCCCTTGGGAATTAGGCCTTGTTTTTGGTCGTTTTGAACTGTTTTTGAAAAATTCGAATTCCCTTGGGAATTAGGCATTGTTTTTGATCGTTTTGAGCTGTTATTGTAAAATTCGAATTTCCTTAGGAATTAGGCATTATTTTTGGACAATTTAAGCTGTTTTTGTGAAATTCGAATTCCCTTGGGAATTAGGCATTGTAATTGGTCATTTTGGGCTGTTTTTGTAAAATTCGAATTCCCTTTGGAATTAGGCATTGTTTTTTCTCATTTTTCATTCCCAAGGGAATAAAGCATTGTTTTTGGTCATTTTAAGCTGTTTTTGTAAAATTCGAATTCCCTTAGGAATTAGGCATTGTTTTTATCATTTTGAGCTGTTTTTGTAAAATTTGAATTCCCTTGGGAATTAGGCATTGTTTTTGGTCATTTTGAGCTGTTTTTGTAAAATTCGAATTCCCTTGGGAATTAAGCATTGTTTTTGTCATTTTGAGCTGTTTTTGTAAAATTCGAATTCTCTTGGGAATTAGGTATTGTTTTTGATCGGTTTAAGCTGTTTTTGTAAAATTCGAATTCCCTTGGGAATTGTTTTTGGTCATTTTGAGCTGTTTTTATAAAATTCAAATTCTCTTGGGAATAAAGAATTGTTTTTGGTCATTTTAAGCTGTTTTTGTGAAAATCGAATTCCCTTGGGAATTAGGCATTTTTTTTCTTCTTATTTTTCATTCCCGATGGAATTGAGCATTGTTTTTGGTCCATTTTAGCGGTTTTTGTAAAATTTTAATTCCCTTGGGAATTAGGCCTTTTTTTTGGTCGTTTTGAACTGTTTTTGTAAAATTCGAATTTCCTTAGGAATTAGGCATTATTTTTGGACAATTTAAGCTGTTTTTGTGAAATTCGATTTCCTTTGGGAATTAGGCATTGTAATTGGTCATTTTGGCTGTTTTTGTAAAATTCGAATTCCCTTTGGAATTAGGCATTGTTTTTTCTCATTTTTCATTCCCAAGGGAATAAAGCATTGTTTTTGGTCATTTTAAGCTGTTTTTGTAAAATTCGAATTCCCTTAGGAATTAGGCATTGTTTTTATCATTTTGAGCTGTTTTTGTAAAATTTGAATTCCCTTGGGAATTAGGCATTGTTTTTGGTCATTTTGAGCTGTTTTTGTAAAATTCGAATTCCCTTGGGAATTAAGCATTGTTTTTGTCATTTTGAGCTGTTTTTGTAAAATTCGAATTCTCTTGGGAATTAGGTATTGTTTTTGATCGGTTTAAGCTGTTTTTGTAAAATTCGAATTCCCTTGGGAATTGTTTTTTAGTCATTTTGAGCTGTTTTTATAAAATTCAAATTCTCTTTGGAATTGGGCGTTGTTTTTGGTCGTTTTAAACTCTTTTTGTAACATTCGAATTCCCTTGGGAGTTGGGCATTGTTTTTGGTCATTTTGAGCTGTTTTTGTAAAATTCGAATTCCCTTGGGAATTAGGCATTGTTTTTGGTCATTTTGAGCTGTTTTTGTAAAAGTCGAATTCCCTTGGGAATTGGGCATTGTTTTTGGTCATTTTCCATTCCCAAGGGAACAAAGCATTGTTTTTGGTCATTTGAAGCTGTTTTTGTAAAATTCGAATTCCCTTGGGAATTAAGCATTGTTTTTGGTCATTTGAAGCTGTTTTTGTAAAATTCGAATTCCCTTGGGAATTGGGCATTGTTTTTGGTCATTTTGAGCTGTTTTTGTAAAATTCGAATTCCCTTGGGAATTAAGCATTGTTTTAGTCATTTTGAGCTGTTTTTGTAAAATTCGAATTCCCTTGGGAATTAGGCATTGTTTTTGGTCATTTTGAGCTGTTTTTGTAAAAGTCGAATTCCCTTGGGAATTGGGCATTGTTTTTGGTCATTTTGAGCATTTTTTGTAAAATTCGAATTCCCTTGGGAATTAAGCATTGTTTTTTCTCATTTTTCATTCCCAAGGGAACAAAGCATTGTTTTTGGTCATTTTGAGCTGTTTTTGTAAAATTCGAATTCCCTTGGAAATTGGGCATTGTTTTTGGTCATTTTGAGCTGTTTTTGTAAAAGTCGAATTCCCTTGGGAATTAGGCATTGTTTTTGGTCATTTTGAGCTGTTTTGTAAAATTCGAATTCCCTTGGGAATTAAGCATTGTTTTTTCTCATTTTTCATTCCCAAGGGAACAAAGCATTGTTTTTGGTCATTTTAAGCCGTTTTTGTAAAATTCGAATTCCCTTTGGAATTAAGCATTGTTTTTGTCATTTTGAGCTGTTTTTGTAAAATTCGAATTCTCTTGGGAATTAGGCATTGTTTTTGATCGCTTTAAGCTGTATTTGCAAAATTAGTATTCCCTTGGGAATTAAGCATTGTTTTTGTCATTTTGAGCTGTTTTTGTAAAATTCGAATTCTCTTGGGAATTAGGTATTGTTTTTGATCGGTTTAAGCTGTTTTTGTAAAATTCGAATTCCCTTGGGAATTGTTTTTGGTCATTTTGAGCTGTTTTTATAAAATTCAAATTCTCTTGGGAATTGGGCATTGGTTTTGGTCGTTTTAAGCTCTTTTTGTAACATTCGAATTCCCTTGGGAATTGGGCATTGTTTTTGGTCATTTTGAGCTGTTTTTGTAAAATTCGAATTCCCTTGGGAATTAGGCATTGTTTTTGGTCATTTTCAGCTGTTTTTGTAAAATTCGAATTCCCTTGGGAATTAAGCATAGTTTTTTCTCATTTTTCATTCCCAAGGGAACAAAGCATTGTTTTTGGTCATTTTAAGCTGTTTTTGTAAAATTCGAATTCCCTTGGGAATTAAGCATTGTTTTTGGTCATTTGAAGCTGTTTTTGTAAAATTTTAATTCCCTTGGGAATTAGGCCTTTTTTTTGGTCGTTTTGAACTGTTTTTGTAAAATTCGAATTCCCTTGGGAATTAGGCATTGTTTTTGATCGTTTTGAGCTGTTATTGTAAAATTCGAATTTCCTTAGGAATTAGGCATTATTTTTGGACAATTTAAGCTGTTTTTGTGAAATTCGAATTCCCTTGGCAATTAGGCATTGTAATTGGTCATTTTGGCTGTTTTTGTAAAATTCGAATTCCCTTTGGAATTAGGCATTGTTTTTTCTCATTTTTCATTCCCAAGGGAATAAAGCATTGTTTTTGGTCATTTTAAGCTGTTTTTGTAAAATTCGAATTCCCTTAGGAATTAGGCATTATTTTTGGACAATTTAAGCTGTTTTTGTGAAATTCGAATTCCCTTGGGAATTAGGCATTGTAATTGGTCATTTTGGCTGTTTTTGTAAAATTCGAATTCCCTTTGGAATTAGGCATTGTTTTTTCTCATTTTTCATTCCCAAGGGAATAAAGCATTGTTTTTGGTCATTTTAAGCTGTTTTTGTAAAATTCGAATTCCCTTAGGAATTAGGCATTGTTTTTATCATTTTGAGCTGTTTTTGTAAAATTTGAATTCCCTTGGGAATTAGGCATTGTTTTTGGTCATTTTGAGCTGTTTTTGTAAAATTCGAATTCCCTTGGGAATTAAGCATTGTTTTTGTCATTTTGAGCTGTTTTTGTAAAATTCGAATTCTCTTGGGAATTAGGTATTGTTTTTGATCGGTTTAAGCTGTTTTTGTAAAATTCGAATTCCCTTGGGAATTGTTTTTGGTCATTTTGAGCTGTTTTTATAAAATTCAAATTCTCTTGGGAATTGGGCATTGTTTTTGGTCGTTTTAAGCTCTTTTTGTAACCTTCGAATTCCTTTGGGAATTGGGCATTGTTTTTGGTCATTTTGAGCTGTTTTTGTAAAATTCGAATTCCCTTGGGAATTAGGCATTGTTTTTGGTCATTTTGAGCTGTTTTTGTAAAATTCGAATTCCCTTGGGAATTAAGCATTGTTTTTTCTCATTTTTCATTCCCAAGGGAACAAAGCATTGTTTTTGGTCATTTTAAGCTGTTTTTGTAAAATTCGAATTCCCTTGGGAATTAAGCATTGTTTTTGGTCATTTGAAGCTGTTTTTGTAAAATTCGAATTCCCTTGGGAATTGGGCATTGTTTTTGGTCATTTTGAGCTGTTTTTGTAAAATTCGAATTCCCTTGGGAATTAAGCATTGTTTTAGTCATTTTGAGCTGTTTTTGCAAAATTCGAATTCCCTTGGGAATTAGGCATTGTTTTTGGTCATTTTGAGCTGTTTTTGTAAAAGTCGAATTCCCTTGGGAATTGGGCATTGTTTTTGGTCATTTTGAGCATTTTTTGTAAAATTCGAATTCCCTTGGGAATTAAGCATTGTTTTTTCTCATTTTTCATTCCCAAGGGAACAAAGCATTGTTTTTGGTCATTTTAAGCTGTTTTTGTAAAATTCGAATTCCCTTGGAAATTGGGCATTGTTTTTGGTCATTTTGAGCTGTTTTTGTAAAAGTCGAATTCCCTTGGGAATTAGGCATTGTTTTTGGTCATTTTGAGCTGTTTTGTAAAATTCGAATTCCCTTGGGAATTAAGCATTGTTTTTTCTCATTTTTCATTCCCAAGGGAACAAAGCATTGTTTTTGGTCATTTTAAGCCGTTTTTGTAAAATTCGAATTCCCTTTGGAATTAAGCATTGTTTTTGTCATTTTGAGCTGTTTTTGTAAAATTCGAATTCTCTTGGGAATTAGGCATTGTTTTTGATCGCTTTAAGCTGTATTTGCAAAATTAGAATTCCCTTGGGAATTAAGCATTGTTTTTGTCATTTTGAGCTGTTTTTGTAAAATTCGAATTCTCTTGGGAATTAGGTATTGTTTTTGATCGGTTTAAGCTGTTTTTGTAAAATTCGAATTCCCTTGGGAATTGTTTTTGGTCATTTTGAGCTGTTTTTATAAAATTCAAATTCTCTTGGGAATTGGGCATTGGTTTTGGTCGTTTTAAGCTCTTTTTGTAACATTCGAATTCCCTTGGGAATTGGGCATTGTTTTTGGTCATTTTGAGCTGTTTTTGTAAAATTCGAATTCCCTTGGGAATTAGGCATTGTTTTTGGTCATTTTCAGCTGTTTTTGTAAAATTCGAATTCCCTTGGGAATTAAGCATAGTTTTTTCTCATTTTTCATTCCCAAGGGAACAAAGCATTGTTTTTGGTCATTTTAAGCTGTTTTTGTAAAATTCGAATTCCCTTGGGAATTAAGCATTGTTTTTGGTCATTTGAAGCTGTTTTTGTAAAATTTTAATTCCCTTGGGAATTAGGCCTTTTTTTTGGTCGTTTTGAACTGTTTTTGTAAAATTCGAATTCCCTTGGGAATTAGGCATTGTTTTTGATCGTTTTGAGCTGTTATTGTAAAATTCGAATTTCCTTAGGAATTAGGCATTATTTTTGGACAATTTAAGCTGTTTTTGTGAAATTCGAATTCCCTTGGGAATTAGGCATTGTAATTGGTCATTTTGGCTGTTTTTGTAAAATTCGAATTCCCTTTGGAATTAGGCATTGTTTTTTCTCATTTTTCATTCCCAAGGGAATAAAGCATTGTTTTTGGTCATTTTAAGCTGTTTTTGTAAAATTCGAATTCCCTTGGGAATTAGGCATTGTAATTGGTCATTTTGGCTGTTTTTGTAAAATTCGAATTCCCTTTGGAATTAGGCATTGTTTTTTCTCATTTTTCATTCCCAAGGGAATAAAGCATTGTTTTTGGTCATTTTAAGCTGTTTTTGTAAAATTCGAATTCCCTTGGGAATTGGGCATAGTTTTTGGTCATTTTGAGCTGTTTTTGTAAAAGTCGAATTCCCTTGGGAATTAGGCATTGTTTTTGGTCATTTTGAGCTGTTTTGTAAAATTCGAATTCCCTTGGGAATTAAGCATTGTTTTTTCTCATTTTTCATTCCCAAAAAAATAAAGCATTGTTTTTGGTCATTTTAAGCTGTTTTTGTAAAATTCGAATTCCCTTGGGAATTAAGCATTGTTTTTGTCATTTTGAGCTGTTTTTGTAAAATTCGAATTCTCTTGGGAATTAGGCATTGTTTTTGATCACTTTAAGCTGTTTTTGCAAAATTCGAATTCCCTTGGAAATTAAGCATTGTTTTTTATCATTTTTCATTCCCAAGGGAACAAAGCATTGTTTTTGGTCATTTTAAGCTGTTTTTGTGAAATTCGAATTCCATTGGAAATTAGGCATTTTTTTTTCTCATTTTTAATTCCCAAAGGAATTAAGCATTGTCTTAATCATTTTAAGCTGTTTTGAACCGTCCTTGTAAAACTCGAATTCCCTTGGGAATTAGGCATTGTTTTTTCTCATTTTTCATTCCCAAGGGAATAAAGAATTGTTTTTGGTCATTTTAAGCTGTTTTTGTGAAAATCGAATTCCCTTGGGAATTAGGCATTTTTTTTCTTCTTATTTTTCATTCCCGATGGAATTGAGCATTGTTTTTGGTCCATTTTAGCGGTTTTTGTAAAATTTTAATTCCCTTGGGAATTAGGCCTTGTTTTTGGTCGTTTTGAACTGTTTTTGTAAAATTCGAATTCCCTTGGGAATTAGGCATTGTTTTTGATCGTTTTGAGCTGTTATTGTAAAATTCGAATTTCCTTAGGAATTAGGCATTATTTTTGGACAATTTAAGCTGTTTTTGTGAAATTCGAATTCCCTTGGGAATTAGGCATTGTAATTGGTCATTTTGGGCTGTTTTTGTAAAATTCGAATTCCCTTTGGAATTAGGCATTGTTTTTTCTCATTTTTCATTCCCAAGGGAATAAAGCATTGTTTTTGGTCATTTTAAGCTGTTTTTGTAAAATTCGAATTCCCTTAGGAATTAGGCATTGTTTTTATCATTTTGAGCTGTTTTTGTAAAATTTGAATTCCCTTGGGAATTAGGCATTGTTTTTGGTCATTTTGAGCTGTTTTTGTAAAATTCGAATTCCCTTGGGAATTAAGCATTGTTTTTGTCATTTTGAGCTGTTTTTGTAAAATTCGAATTCTCTTGGGAATTAGGTATTGTTTTTGATCGGTTTAAGCTGTTTTTGTAAAATTCGAATTCCCTTGGGAATTGTTTTTGGTCATTTTGAGCTGTTTTTATAAAATTCAAATTCTCTTGGGAATAAAGAATTGTTTTTGGTCATTTTAAGCTGTTTTTGTGAAAATCGAATTCCCTTGGGAATTAGGCATTTTTTTTCTTCTTATTTTTCATTCCCGATGGAATTGAGCATTGTTTTTGGTCCATTTTAGCGGTTTTTGTAAAATTTTAATTCCCTTGGGAATTAGGCCTTTTTTTTGGTCGTTTTGAACTGTTTTTGTAAAATTCGAATTTCCTTAGGAATTAGGCATTATTTTTGGACAATTTAAGCTGTTTTTGTGAAATTCGATTTCCTTTGGGAATTAGGCATTGTAATTGGTCATTTTGGCTGTTTTTGTAAAATTCGAATTCCCTTTGGAATTAGGCATTGTTTTTTCTCATTTTTCATTCCCAAGGGAATAAAGCATTGTTTTTGGTCATTTTAAGCTGTTTTTGTAAAATTCGAATTCCCTTAGGAATTAGGCATTGTTTTTATCATTTTGAGCTGTTTTTGTAAAATTTGAATTCCCTTGGGAATTAGGCATTGTTTTTGGTCATTTTGAGCTGTTTTTGTAAAATTCGAATTCCCTTGGGAATTAAGCATTGTTTTTGTCATTTTGAGCTGTTTTTGTAAAATTCGAATTCTCTTGGGAATTAGGTATTGTTTTTGATCGGTTTAAGCTGTTTTTGTAAAATTCGAATTCCCTTGGGAATTGTTTTTTAGTCATTTTGAGCTGTTTTTATAAAATTCAAATTCTCTTTGGAATTGGGCGTTGTTTTTGGTCGTTTTAAACTCTTTTTGTAACATTCGAATTCCCTTGGGAGTTGGGCATTGTTTTTGGTCATTTTGAGCTGTTTTTGTAAAATTCGAATTCCCTTGGGAATTAGGCATTGTTTTTGGTCATTTTGAGCTGTTTTTGTAAAAGTCGAATTCCCTTGGGAATTAAGCATTGTTTTTTCTCATTTTTCATTCCCAAGGGAACAAAGCATTGTTTTTGTTCATTTTAAGCTGTTTTTGTAAAATTCGAATTCCCTTGGGAATTAAGCATTGTTTTTGGTCGTTTTAAACTGTTTTTGTAACATTCGAATTCCCTTGGGAGTTGGGCATTGTTTTTGGTCATTTTGAGCTGTTTTTGTAAAATTCGAATTCCCTTGGGAATTAAGCATTGTTTTAGTCATTTTGAGCTGTTTTTGTAAAATTCGAATTCCCTTGGGAATTAGGCATTGTTTTTGGTCATTTTGAGCTGTTTTTGTAAAAGTCGAATTCCCTTGGGAATTGGGCATTGTTTTTGGTCATTTTGAGCATTTTTTGTAAAATTCGAATTCCCTTGGGAATTAAGCATTGTTTTTTCTCATTTTTCATTCCCAAGGGAACAAAGCATTGTTTTTGGTCATTTTGAGCTGTTTTTGTAAAATTCGAATTCCCTTGGAAATTGGGCATTGTTTTTGGTCATTTTGAGCTGTTTTTGTAAAAGTCGAATTCCCTTGGGAATTAGGCATTGTTTTTGGTCATTTTGAGCTGTTTTGTAAAATTCGAATTCCCTTGGGAATTAAGCATTGTTTTTTCTCATTTTTCATTCCCAAGGGAACAAAGCATTGTTTTTGGTCATTTTAAGCCGTTTTTGTAAAATTCGAATTCCCTTTGGAATTAAGCATTGTTTTTGTCATTTTGAGCTGTTTTTGTAAAATTCGAATTCTCTTGGGAATTAGGCATTGTTTTTGATCGCTTTAAGCTGTATTTGCAAAATTAGTATTCCCTTGGGAATTAAGCATTGTTTTTGTCATTTTGAGCTGTTTTTGTAAAATTCGAATTCTCTTGGGAATTAGGTATTGTTTTTGATCGGTTTAAGCTGTTTTTGTAAAATTCGAATTCCCTTGGGAATTGTTTTTGGTCATTTTGAGCTGTTTTTATAAAATTCAAATTCTCTTGGGAATTGGGCATTGGTTTTGGTCGTTTTAAGCTCTTTTTGTAACATTCGAATTCCCTTGGGAATTGGGCATTGTTTTTGGTCATTTTGAGCTGTTTTTGTAAAATTCGAATTCCCTTGGGAATTAGGCATTGTTTTTGGTCATTTTCAGCTGTTTTTGTAAAATTCGAATTCCCTTGGGAATTAAGCATAGTTTTTTCTCATTTTTCATTCCCAAGGGAACAAAGCATTGTTTTTGGTCATTTTAAGCTGTTTTTGTAAAATTCGAATTCCCTTGGGAATTAAGCATTGTTTTTGGTCATTTGAAGCTGTTTTTGTAAAATTTTAATTCCCTTGGGACTTAGGCCTTTTTTTTGGTCGTTTTGAACTGTTTTTGTAAAATTCGAATTCCCTTGGGAATTAGGCATTGTTTTTGATCGTTTTGAGCTGTTATTGTAAAATTCGAATTTCCTTAGGAATTAGGCATTATTTTTGGACAATTTAAGCTGTTTTTGTGAAATTCGAATTCCCTTGGCAATTAGGCATTGTAATTGGTCATTTTGGCTGTTTTTGTAAAATTCGAATTCCCTTTGGAATTAGGCATTGTTTTTTCTCATTTTTCATTCCCTAGGGAATAAAGCATTGTTTTTGGTCATTTTAAGCTGTTTTTGTAAAATTCGAATTCCCTTAGGAATTAGGCATTATTTTTGGACAATTTAAGCTGTTTTTGTGAAATTCGAATTCCCTTGGGAATTAGGCATTGTAATTGGTCATTTTGGCTGTTTTTGTAAAATTCGAATTCCCTTTGGAATTAGGCATTGTTTTTTCTCATTTTTCATTCCCAAGGGAATAAAGCATTGTTTTTGGTCATTTTAAGCTGTTTTTGTAAAATTCGAATTCCCTTAGGAATTAGGCATTGTTTTTATCATTTTGAGCTGTTTTTGTAAAATTTGAATTCCCTTGGGAATTAGGCATTGTTTTTGGTCATTTTGAGCTGTTTTTGTAAAATTCGAATTCCCTTGGGAATTAAGCATTGTTTTTGTCATTTTGAGCTGTTTTTGTAAAATTCGAATTCTCTTGGGAATTAGGTATTGTTTTTGATCGGTTTAAGCTGTTTTTGTAAAATTCGAATTCCCTTGGGAATTGTTTTTGGTCATTTTGAGCTGTTTTTATAAAATTCAAATTCTCTTGGGAATTGGGCATTGTTTTTGGTCGTTTTAAGCTCTTTTTGTAACCTTCGAATTCCTTTGGGAATTGGGCATTGTTTTTGGTCATTTTGAGCTGTTTTTGTAAAATTCGAATTCCCTTGGGAATTAGGCATTGTTTTTGGTCATTTTGAGCTGTTTTTGTAAAATTCGAATTCCCTTGGGAATTAAGCATTGTTTTTTCTCATTTTTCATTCCCAAGGGAACAAAGCATTGTTTTTGTTCATTTTAAGCTGTTTTTGTAAAATTCGAATTCCCTTGGGAATTAAGCATTGTTTTTGGTCATTTGAAGCTGTTTTTGTAAAATTCGAATTCCCTTGGGAATTGGGCATTGTTTTTGGTCATTTTGAGCTGTTTTTGTAAAATTCGAATTCCCTTGGGAATTAAGCATTGTTTTAGTCATTTTGAGCTGTTTTTGTAAAATTCGAATTCCCTTGGGAATTAGGCATTGTTTTTGGTCATTTTGAGCTGTTTTTGTAAAAGTCGAATTCCCTTGGGAATTGGGCATTGTTTTTGGTCATTTTGAGCATTTTTTGTAAAATTCGAATTCCCTTGGGAATTAAGCATTGTTTTTTCTCATTTTTCATTCCCAAGGGAACAAAGCATTGTTTTTGGTCATTTTGAGCTGTTTTTGTAAAATTCGAATTCCCTTGGAAATTGGGCATTGTTTTTGGTCATTTTGAGCTGTTTTTGTAAAAGTCGAATTCCCTTGGGAATTAGGCATTGTTTTTGGTCATTTTGAGCTGTTTTGTAAAATTCGAATTCCCTTGGGAATTAAGCATTGTTTTTTCTCATTTTTCATTCCCAAGGGAACAAAGCATTGTTTTTGGTCATTTTAAGCCGTTTTTGTAAAATTCGAATTCCCTTTGGAATTAAGCATTGTTTTTGTCATTTTGAGCTGTTTTTGTAAAATTCGAATTCTCTTGGGAATTAGGCATTGTTTTTGATCGCTTTAAGCTGTATTTGCAAAATTAGAATTCCCTTGGGAATTAAGCATTGTTTTTGTCATTTTGAGCTGTTTTTGTAAAATTCGAATTCTCTTGGGAATTAGGTATTGTTTTTGATCGGTTTAAGCTGTTTTTGTAAAATTCGAATTCCCTTGGGAATTGTTTTTGGTCATTTTGAGCTGTTTTTATAAAATTCAAATTCTCTTGGGAATTGGGCATTGGTTTTGGTCGTTTTAAGCTCTTTTTGTAACATTCGAATTCCCTTGGGAATTGGGCATTGTTTTTGGTCATTTTGAGCTGTTTTTGTAAAATTCGAATTCCCTTGGGAATTAGGCATTGTTTTTGGTCATTTTCAGCTGTTTTTGTAAAATTCGAATTCCCTTGGGAATTAAGCATAGTTTTTTCTCATTTTTCATTCCCAAGGGAACAAAGCATTGTTTTTGGTCATTTTAAGCTGTTTTTGTAAAATTCGAATTCCCTTGGGAATTAAGCATTGTTTTTGGTCATTTGAAGCTGTTTTTGTAAAATTTTAATTCCCTTGGGAATTAGGCCTTTTTTTTGGTCGTTTTGAACTGTTTTTGTAAAATTCGAATTCCCTTGGGAATTAGGCATTGTTTTTGATCGTTTTGAGCTGTTTTTGTAAAATTCGAATTTCCTTAGGAATTAGGCATTATTTTTGGACAATTTAAGCTGTTTTTGTGAAATTCGAATTCCCTTGGGAATTAGGCATTGTAATTGGTCATTTTGGCTGTTTTTGTAAAATTCGAATTCCCTTGGGAATTAGGCATTGTTTTTTCTCATTTTTCATTCCCAAGGGAATAAAGCATTGTTTTTGGTCATTTTAAGCTGTTTTTGTAAAATTCGAATTCCCTTGGGAATTAGGCATTGTAATTGGTCATTTTGGCTGTTTTTGTAAAATTCGAATTCCCTTTGGAATTAGGCATTGTTTTTTCTCATTTTTCATTCCCAAGGGAATAAAGCATTGTTTTTGGTCATTTTAAGCTGTTTTTGTAAAATTCGAATTCCCTTAGGAATTAGGCATTGTTTTTATCATTTTGAGCTGTTTTTGTAAAATTTGAATTCCCTTGGGAATTAGGCATTGTTTTTGGTCATTTTGAGCTGTTTTTGTAAAATTCGAATTCCCTTGGGAATTAAGCATTGTTTTTGTCATTTTGAGCTGTTTTTGTAAAATTCGAATTCTCTTGGGAATTAGGTATTGTTTTTGATCGGTTTAAGCTGTTTTTGTAAAATTCGAATTCCCTTGGGAATTGTTTTTGGTCATTTTGAGCTGTTTTTATAAAATTCAAATTCTCTTGGGAATTGGGCATTGTTTTTGGTCGTTTTAAGCTCTTTTTGTAACATTCGAATTCCCTTGGGAATTGGGCATTGTTTTTGGTCATTTTGAGCTGTTTTTGTAAAATTCGAATTCCCTTGGGAATTAGGCATTGTTTTTGGTCATTTTGAGCTGTTTTTGTAAAATTCGAATTCCCTTGGGAATTAAGCATTGTTTTTTCTCATTTTTCATTCCCAAGGGAACAAAGCATTGTTTTTGTTCATTTTAAGCTGTTTTTGTAAAATTCGAATTCCCTTGGGAATTAAGCATTGTTTCTGGTCATTTGAAGCTGTTTTTGTAAAATTCGAATTCCCTTGGGAATTGGGCATTGTTTTTGGTCATTTTGAGCTGTTTTTGTAAAATTCGAATTCCCTTGGGAATTAAGCATTGTTTTAGTCATTTTGAGCTGTTTTTGCAAAATTCGAATTCCCTTGGGAATTAGGCATTGTTTTTGGTCATTTTGAGCTGTATCTGTAAAATTTGAATTCCCTTGGGAATTGGGCATTGTTTTTGGTCATTTTGAGCATTTTTTTGTAAAATTCGAATTCCCTTGGGAATTAAGCATTGTTTTTCTCATTTTTCATTCCCAAGGGAACAAAGCATTGTTTTTGGTCATTTTGAGCTGTTTTTGTAAAAGTCGAATTCCCTTGGGAATTAGGCATTGTTTTTGGTCATTTTGAGCTGTTTTGTAAAATTCGAATTCCCTTGGGAATTAAGCATTGTTTTTTCTCATTTTTCATTCCCAAGGGAACAAAGCATTGTTTTTGGTCATTTTAAGCCGTTTTTGTAAAATTCGAATTCCCTTTGGAATTAAGCATTGTTTTTGTCATTTTGAGCTGTTTTTGTAAAATTCGAATTCTCTTGGGAATTAGGCATTGTTTTTGATCGCTTTAAGCTGTATTTGCAAAATTAGAATTCCCTTGGGAATTAAGCATTGTTTTTGTCATTTTGAGCTGTTTTTGTAAAATTCGAATTCTCTTGGGAATTAGGTATTGTTTTTGATCGGTTTAAGCTGTTTTTGTAAAATTCGAATTCCCTTGGGAATTGTTTTTGGTCATTTTGAGCTGTTTTTATAAAATTCAAATTCTCTTGGGAATTGGGCATTGTTTTTGGTCGTTTTAAGCTCTTTTTGTAACATTCGAATTCCCTTGGGAATTGGGCATTGTTTTTGGTCATTTTGAGCTGTTTTTGTAAAATTCGAATTCCCTTGGGAATTAGGCATTGTTTTTGGTCATTTTCAGCTGTTTTTGTAAAATTCGAATTCCCTTGGGAATTAAGCATAGTTTTTTCTCATTTTTCATTCCCAAGGGAACAAAGCATTGTTTTTGGTCATTTTAAGCTGTTTTTGTAAAATTCGAATTCCCTTGGGAATTAAGCATTGTTTTTGGTCATTTGAAGCTGTTTTTGTAAAATTCGAATTCCCTTGGGAATTGGGCATTGTTTTTGGTCATTTTGAGCTGTTTTTGTAAAAGTCGAATTCCCTTGGGAATTTGGCATTGTTTTTGGTCATTTTGAGCTGTTTTGTAAAATTCGAATTCCCTTGGGAATTAAGCATTGTTTTTTCTCATTTTTCATTCCCAAGGGAACAAGGCATTGTTTTTGGTCATTTTAAGCTGTTTTTGTAAAATTCGAATTCCCTTGGGAATTAAGCATTGTTTTAGTCATTTTGAGCTGTTTTTGTGAAATTCGAATTCCCTTGGGAATTAGGCATTGTTTTAGGTCATTTTGAGCTGTTTTTGTAAAATTCGAATTCCCTTGGGAATTGGGCATTGTTTTTGGTCATTTTGAGCATTTTTTGTAAAATTCGAATTCCCTTGGGAATTAAGCATTGTTTTTTCTCATTTTTCATTCCCAAGGGAATAAAGCATTGTTTTTGGTCATTTTAAGCTGTTTTTGTAAAATTCGAATTCCCTTAGGAATTAGGCATTGTTTTTATCATTTTGAGCTGTTTTTGTAAAATTCGAATTCCCTTGGGAATTAGGCATTGTTTTTGGTCATTTTGAGCTGTTTTTGTAAAATTCGAATTCCCTTGGGAATTAAGCATTGTTTTTGTCATTTTGAGCTGTTTTTGTAAAATTCGAATTCTCTTGGGAATTAGGTATTGTTTTTGATCGGTTTAAGCTGTTTTTGTAAAATTTGAATTCCCTTGGGAATTGTTTTTGGTCATTTTGAGCTGTTTTTATAAAATTCAAATTTTCTTGGGAATTGGGCATTGTTTTTGGTCGTTTTAAGCTCTTTTTGTAACATTCGAATTCCCTTGGGAGTTGGGCATTGTTTTTGGTCATTTTGAGCTGTTTTTGTAAAATTCGAATTCCCTTGGGAATTAGGCATTGTTTTTGGTCATTTTGAGCTGTTTTTGTAAAATTCGAATTCCCTTGGGAATTAAGCATTGTTTTTTCTCATTTTTCATTCCCAAGGGAACAAAGCATTGTTTTTGGTCATTTTAAGCTGTTTTTGTAAAATTCGAATTCCCTTGGGAATTAAGCATTGTTTTTGGTCATTTGAAGCTGTTTTTGTAAAATTCGAATTCCCTTGGGAATTGGGCATTGTTTTTGGTCATTTTGAGCTGTTTTTGTAAAAGTCGAATTCCCTTGGGAATTAGGCATTGCTTTTGGTCATTTTGAGCTGTTTTGTAAAATTCGAATTCCCTTGGGAATTAAGCATTGTTTTTGTCATTTTGAGCTGTTTTTATAAAATTCAAATTCCCTTGGGAATTGGGCATTGTTTTTGGTCGTTTTGAGCTGTTTTTGTAAAATTCGAATTCCCTTGGGAATTAAGCATTGTTTTTGTCATTTTGAGCTGTTTTTATAAAATTCAAATTCCCTTGGGAATTGGGCATTGTTTTTGGTCGTTTTGAGCTGTTTTTGTAAAATTCGAATTCCCTTGGGAATTAGGCATTGTTTTTGGTCATTTTGAGCTGTTTTTGTAAAATTCGAATTCCCTTGGGAATTAAGCATTGTTTTTTCTCATTTTCCATTCCCAAGGGAACAAAGCATTGTTTTTGGTCATTTTAAGCTGTTTTTGTAAAATTCGAATTCCCTTGGGAATTAAGCATTGTTTTTGGTCATTTGAAGCTGTTTTTGTAAAATTCGAATTCCCTTGGGAATTGGGCATTGTTTTTGGTCATTTTGAGCTGTTTTTGTAAAAGTCGAATTCCCTTGGGAATTAGGCATTGCGTTTGGTCATTTTGAGCTGTTTTGTAAAATTCGAATTCCCTTGGGAATTAAGCATTGTTTTTGTCATTTTGAGCTGTTTTTATAAAATTCAAATTCCCTTGGGAATTGGGCATTGTTTTTGGTCGTTTTGAGCTGTTTTTGTAAAATTCGAATTCCCTTGGGAATTAAGCATTGTTTTTGTCATTTTGAGCTGTTTTTATAAAATTCAAATTCCCTTGGGAATTGGGCATTGTTTTTGGTCGTTTTGAGCTGTTTTTGTAAAATTCGAATTCCCTTGGGAATTAGGCATTGTTTTTGGTCATTTTGAGCTGTTTTTGTAAAATTCGAATTCCCTTGGGAATTAAGCATTGTTTTTTCTCATTTTTCATTCCCAAGGGAACAAAGCATTGTTTTTGGTCATTTTAAGCTGTTTTTGTAAAATTCGAATTCCCTTGGGAATTAAGCATTGTTTTTGTCATTTTGAGCTGTTTTTATAAAATTCAAATTCCCTTGGGAATTGGGCATTGTTTTTGGTCGTTTTGAGCTGTTTTTGTAAAATTCGAATTCCCTTGGGAATTAGGCATTGTTTTTGGTCATTTTGAGCTGTTTTTGTAAAATTCGAATTCCCTTGGGAATTAAGCATTGTTTTTTCTCATTTTTCATTCCCAAAGGAACAAAGCATTGTTTTTGGTCATTTTAAGCTGTTTTTGTAAAATTCGAATTCCCTTAGGAATTAGGCATTGTTTTTACCATTTTGAGCTGTTTTTATAAAATTCAAATTCCCTTGGGAATTGGGCATTGTTTTTGGTCGTTTTGAGCTGTTTTTGTAAAATTCGAATTCCCTTGGGAATTAGGCATTGTTTTTGGTCATTTTGAGCATTTTTTGTAAAATTCGAATTCCCTTGGGAATTAAGCATTGTTTTTTCTCATTTTTCATTCCCAAGGGAATAAAGCATTGTTTTTGGTCATTTTAAGCTGTTTTTGTAAAATTCGAATTCCCTTAGGAATTAGGCATTGTTTTTATCATTTTGAGCTGTTTTTGTAAAATTCGAATTCCCTTGGGAATTAGGCATTGTTTTTGGTCATTTTGAGCTGTTTTTGTAAAATTCGAATTCCCTTGGGAATTAAGCATTGTTTTTGTCATTTTGAGCTGTTTTTGTAAAATTCGAATTCTCTTGGGAATTAGGTATTGTTTTTGATCGGTTTAAGCTGTTTTTGTAAAATTTGAATTCCCTTGGGAATTGTTTTTGGTCATTTTGAGCTGTTTTTATAAAATTCAAATTTTCTTGGGAATTGGGCATTGTTTTTGGTCGTTTTAAGCTCTTTTTGTAACATTCGAATTCCCTTGGGAATTGGGCATTGTTTTTGGTCATTTTGAGCTGTTTTTGTAAAATTCGAATTCCCTTGGGAATTAGGCATTGTTTTTGGTCATTTTGAGCTGTTTTTGTAAAATTCGAATTCCCTTGGGAATTAAGCATTGTTTTTTCTCATTTTTCATTCCCAAGGGAACAAAGCATTGTTTTTGGTCATTTTAAGCTGTTTTTGTAAAATTCGAATTCCCTTGGGAATTAAGCATTGTTTTTGGTCATTTGAAGCTGTTTTTGTAAAATTCGAATTCCCTTGGGAATTGGGCATTGTTTTTGGTCATTTTGAGCTGTTTTTGTAAAAGTCGAATTCCCTTGGGAATTAGGCATTGCTTTTGGTCATTTTGAGCTGTTTTGTAAAATTCGAATTCCCTTGGGAATTAAGCATTGTTTTTGTCATTTTAGCTGTTTTTATAAAATTCAAATTCCCTTGGGAATTGGGCATTGTTTTTGGTCGTTTTGAGCTGTTTTTGTAAAATTCGAATTCCCTTGGGAATTAAGCATTGTTTTTGTCATTTTGAGCTGTTTTTATAAAATTCAAATTCCCTTGGGAATTGGGCATTGTTTTTGGTCGTTTTGAGCTGTTTTTGTAAAATTCGAATTCCCTTGGGAATTAGGCATTGTTTTTGGTCATTTTGAGCTGTTTTTGTAAAATTCGAATTCCCTTGGGAATTAAGCATTGTTTTTTCTCATTTTTCATTCCCAAGGGAACAAAGCATTGTTTTTGGTCATTTTAAGCTGTTTTTGTAAAATTCGAATTCCCTTGGGAATTAAGCATTGTTTTTGTCATTTTGAGCTGTTTTTATAAAATTCAAATTCCCTTGGGAATTGGGCATTGTTTTTGGTCGTTTTGAGCTGTTTTTGTAAAATTCGAATTCCCTTGGGAATTAGGCATTGTTTTTGGTCATTTTGAGCTGTTTTTGTAAAATTCGAATTCCCTTGGGAATTAAGCATTGTTTTTTCTCATTTTTCATTCCCAAAGGAACAAAGCATTGTTTTTGGTCATTTTAAGCTGTTTTTGTAAAATTCGAATTCCCTTGGGAATTAAGCATTGTTTTAGTCATTTTGAGCTGTTTTTGTGAAATTCGAATTCCCTTGGGAATTAGGCATTGTTTTTGGTCAATTTGAGCTGTTTTTGTAAAATTCGAATTCCCTTGGGAATTGGGCATTGTTTTTGGTCATTTTGAGCATTTTTTGTAAAATTCGAATTCCCTTGGGAATTAAGCATTGTTTTTTCTTATTTTTCATTCCCAAGGGAATAAAGCATTGTTTTTGGTCATTTTAAGCTGTTTTTGTAAAATTCGAATTCCCTTAGGAATTTGGCATTGTTTTTGGTCATTTTGAGCTGTTTTTGTAAAATTCGAATTCCCTTGGGAATTAAG